>CAJJDP010000010.1:483874-658582 GCA_905182995.1 Paramecium octaurelia
AACCCCAAACCCAACCCCAAACCCAACCCCAAACCCAAACCCAAACCCAACCCCAAACCCAAACCCAAACCCAAACCCAAACCCAAACCCAAACCTTGAGTAGAGCTCTGGAAATCATACGTCAGGTAGTTTAGGCCATGATTATAGGTCAATAAGATGGATGTTCGTTGGGACAGTTGCTTGATTTTCCTCCAATGTGTCCAAACTTCCTTCGGAATCTCTACTTTAAAAGTCTAATTTAAAAGAATAAATCAAAAAATAATGGGTTCTATAAAATATCTATATTGCCTTGTCTGAATAAGGAGCTGATGTTGTACTCAAGCCTATGGATTCACAGTGGAGGGAGCATTTGGATATAGGTTTAAGGGATGTATCCATTTATTTTTGGTTGAAAAAAAAAACGAGTTAGCGTTTAAGGTGAGGGACCAAATGGAAGTACAGATACTCAGTTTTATTTTTTGTGGATTATTTTTGATATGATATTTTTTTTTGCAGAATGAGTTTATTTAATCAGTTCCTTAATTAAAAAATTAATACGAGTAGTGTTGGTATATTTAGCTTATTTTATTTAAAAAAAAATTTTGATTCTTTAAATTTTTATAAATATTAATTCATTGAGATAGTTAGGATTTACCTTCATTTCATGTAAAAGTATCAAATTTAAGTTTATTATTTAAAATAGATTTCACGCCAAAAAATTTTCCAATCAAGAGTTAGTAAATAAGTTTCTATTTTAAGATTTTATGTTTATTTGTAAATGTAAGCCATTTGAATATAATCTTGGATACTTAATATTATCTAATAAATTTAGGTTAATAATAACGATTAATTAAAACTAATACAGTTTATGAAAGACTTTAACTATCTTTTTTAAAGATGAAATACCAATGTTAATTAATATTGATTTTAAGTTTGTTAACAAAAATATATAAATAATGATTGATTTATTTTTCACTTATAGAATGATTAAGTTCATAAAAGTAAATATGTTAATTTGCGAAGAAGTTGGATTGTTTAAAGAAAAACCATTTTACTCTTCGAAATAATTAATTAATAATGATTTATGGGAATGATTGATATTGGTTAAATACTCATTATGCCAAGAATATTAAGAAAATGAATCCAAGGATAAAAATGCTCGATTGTGAGCAGGAATCGCATGAACCTTCAGTGTCATCCTTCTTTGACCATCTATATGTTCTGGCAGAATTTGTAAAGCAGTCACTGGGTTATAAATCAGAAGATGTAGCATTTTGGCAAGTAGTAGCATTCCAAAAACACATTTAGATTTGGAAATTGAAATTGACATACTAATCATAATAAGTACAATCTGATTCAGTTGTGATCATGGAACAAGATAAGGAATTGCAAGTGTTAGTTTGAAGACTCCAGTAGCAAGCATAATTGTTAATACCACAAAGAGCCATTTCATTAATTTAAGAGCATTCTGATAACGCATAGCATTTTTAAGTTTATGAATTCCATCTACAAACACCATCAGCAGCGACAGTTAAATAGCAATTAGTGTAATCAGCGATAGATGAGCATTTTTGTTTGTTGTTTGCATAAGAGAGTTCCTTACAAAACTAGCCATCAGTTTATGTACATCTTTATGAATAGAGCAGACACATATAGGAATTAGATCCAGGTAATTTGTCACAGGAAGTGAAAGGTAAACATTGCATAACATTTTGATATTAGATCCAATGGCAATTATAATTTTCGACACAAAGATTTCTAGTTTTCAACATTGAACAATCTAATACTACACACTACGATTTTTCTGGATTCCATAGACAACTATCATAAGCAGTGGCACAATCTTTTTAGTAAATCAATTAATCACATGAACACCATTTGCGTTTATTAGGAATAATGACAGCAGCACATTAAGTACAAACTCCTACTTTCTAGTCTTGACTACTCCATCTATATTTTCCTTAAGTACTAGTATAACATTATGAAAAATCTAATTCATATGGTTTTTCTTCTCCACAATAGGCTTCGTCAGAATTCCAATAACAATATTTATAGGATCCACTGTAATAATCAAAATAGAAGGTACAATCAGAGGCATTTTTGAAATATGAACAATAGACAGGATAACACTAATACCCAGAATAATAACATGCATGCTTTAGTTTTAAACAATCTTACATGCCAAAACCATAACACGAGGACGAGTATTAGCATTGATTTGCAAAGCTATTCCAATAACATTATCCTTATCCAATTAATGCATTACCGCAATAATATGGAGTACCTTATTGTTTACAGAATACAGAATTATCAATAGGAAGTGCAGTGCAATATTATCCGTTACTACTTGGACATTAAAATGATTGTGCAATACACTAGAATTGATTACTACCTTTAATATCTGAGCATTTGGTGAATGGAAAGCAACCTTTACCAAATTGATACGCACATCCAGGTGATTAAGCACACAATGACTATTAATCATTGAATAAATTGCAATCGCTGGATATACACTTATTCGATTGCCATGTACAGATTTTGGCAGAAATGCAATCCATTTAAGCCACCAATTATTCACATAAGCAGAGTTCTTATTTTCTAACTAGTCTATAAGAACATGGGAAACAGAGGCCTTGTATTGATTATTTGTTTTCAGCTATCCAATGATATGTACCTATGGTATTAGAAAAACAAGTTTCTTTAGTCAAATTGGATGTATTGGATGCATTTCCACAAGTTTTAGAATAGGCATTCCATGAACACAAATAATATTAATCCTGATTAAAAACTGTTTAAACAAACTTACAATTTGATTCGGTTGTAATATCACTACAAGTCATTTGAACACATACTCCACTGTTATTGATATGGCAATATTGTCCTTAAGAATATATTGATTCATATGGTTTATAATTATTGCACATATTTAAAGGAATTTATTGACAATTTTGGAAATAACTACAGACATTTGATGTTGTCCATTAACAGCTGCCTTCCTTACCAATTGTGCATTATTGTTAAGTTTAGTATGTATCGCAATTAGGTAACTAATCAATTGTAGTACAAAGTCCACTTGTTCCATAACACAATTAATTCTATTATTGACAAGTGAGACCCGGTTGTGCTTCTAATTAACTACAATTCACATCAGTACGGGAAGATAAACAATAATTCCCATTCCAAATACAATTTCTTACAAGTACACAATCTGCAGAGGATAGAGTAAAGCAATTAATAACTTCACAGGATCCGACATTTTGTTAATTCACCTACCAACTGCAATAAGGATAGAGCAAATTGCATTCTGTATCTACTGCAATTTAGGTACATGAACAGGAATTTTTGAATGATAGCACAACTTAGGATTTTGACAGCTAAAGTAGAATCAGCAAGCCTATGATTTAGATTTTCATAATTATTATAATTATTATTAATATTAGAAAGAAGAATACCCGGCATTAAACATCTTATCTTTTTATTGCCCATAAGTTAATATATATCATTTTATGAATCGATAATTCCACATTATTATATAAATTTTATACCTTAACCTACTTTTCAACCCAAGGACGATTCAAATTCAAATTATTCTATGATTACTATATACTTTCAATTTATCTAATAGTTTGGCAAATTCAAAATAGAGGGAAATAATGAATTTAAAAAGAAAAGAGTCTAAATTTGCATTTTCTACATAATTCCATATCTATAAAACTCTACTACTTTTAAAGCAAATTAAATGATTTATAAGGGAATCAAAAGAATTTTTGGAAGATAAATAAAATAATTAGATGAAAATTTTTTGGGCAATAATCGTCGTATTGCCAATCGTATTTAGTCAAACAATTATGGTGTCTCCATCGACAGCATGCACATGCAAATAATTTTAAGATGAAAGCGGATGTAACAATAATACACTTGGATAATGCTATTGGAATCAAAAAAATCAAATATGCCAACAAGCATCTTGCGGAAATATTAAATTATAAAGCGAGTGTTTGATATCTAAAAAAAATTGTTATTGGAATGGCCAAAGCTGTGTTGCTTTTACATCCTGCTCAAAATTAACTTCTCAGATTGGATTGATTTGTCCCTAATAAAATGCCTCATGTTATGGCTCAAATACTAATTAATGTTCAAGTATTCTATAACTACCAAAATGTTAAACTTATAAATTAGGAACTTGTGGTTAATAGGGAGGCTATGGTGGATATGATGGATTGTGTGCTTGGAATACTGCTCTTCAATAATGTGTTGTGGCCACTAGTTGCAGTTAATTATTAGATTAATAGGTTTGTAATACTTACATTTAAAATGCCTGTACTTGGGATTATCTAAATGGAGTGTGTACTTAAGCTACATGCACATAGTTACCAACTCAATAAAGTTGTAAATTCGTTGTTGCCAACTTGGATCCATAACAAATATATCCATGTTTTTATTCTGGTAATTAATGTTAGGATGCTTCGCTTTAATTGTTCTAGGATTAAAACTAATGCCAGACTAATACACTATTAAATTACAGATGGATTGGAACTAAGACTGAAGGTGTTTGTGTGAGTTGTGCTCAATAAATATTTGAACCTGCAAATAAGTGTGTTTGTGAGCAATTTATCCTCCAATCAGCTTGCAATTCATCCTAATATTGTGTATGGAATGAAAATAGTTGTTAAGACATTCCATGCTCCAATATTACTAATTAATTATAATGTAGTACCAATAAAAAATGCTATTGGAGTTTATAACTATAAAGTTGCTAGGTCTTTTATTCTTGCTACTAAATATAAGCATTAAATTCTTTGGCTTGTTTGGCTTAGTCAATTAACTGTCCAAATGAACAGTTATCAAGCTGCAATCCCTCTTATGAAATATGCTAAAATATTCCTTAATAATTCTGTGATGGATATGTTACAAGTGGGGGAGTTTGCTATTTGGATGAAGCTACTTCGACTTGCAAAACTTTGCAATCTTGCTCAAATATAGTTGATGAGAAGATATGTAATTAACTGACAAGACTCTGCTAATATTCCATAATACTCGATAAGTGTTAACAACTGACTTGCTCGAATATTAGATCCTAGAAATAATGTACTTTTGTGTTCACATCCTTAAATGGAACAGATATATAGGTATGTGAATGGACAAACAATTCTTGTGCAAATGCTAAAAATATTTTAACTCTTAATGAGGCTCAATGCAGTGCTAACTCTCAGTATACCTATTTGTATACAGGATCTAAATGTGTAAAATGTATTTAAGGATCTCTCATATTGCCTGAATAATGTTCTTGTTCATAATTATATTTGGCCCAAGATTGTTTGGCTAATCCATTATGTAGTTGGAATGGTTCGATTTGTTAGTAGTCAAATTGTTTATCCATACCTAATCAAGAGATATGTGTTCAAAATACCAATTGTTAATGGACAGAATATGGTTGTTCCGAATTTTAAACATGCTTTTTGTTAGTTGGATCGAATCCAAAAGAATGTATATCTTAATCAATCAATTGCCCTTATAGTGATGGGGCCAAATGCTAAAATAAATTCTATTATTCTCCATGCCAAAGTTATACGCAACCGGCATTTTGTACAAATTAATTGGGAACAGATGGTCTTTGTATTTGGAATTCAAAAAGTAGCAGTTGTTAAGTCTTATCAAAATGCTACTAAATCTTAAATTCTACTTATTGTGGAATATATTAATACGTCTGCAATTGGTCGAATGATTCCTGTAATTAATCAACTTGCAGCACCTATACAACTCCAGAATTATGTAAATATTATTATCAATCCCTGAATTCATTTACTCCAATAGGATGCAGATGGAATATAACTACTAGTACTTGTGAACAAGTAGGTTCTATTTTGACATCTTATAATAGTGGTAATTGTTATACAAATACTGCAAAAACAGCCAGATGGAGTTAAATATCAAATTAAAGCGGTGTTTGTATCAGTTGTGGAGTTAAATATTTACCTAATCCTTTATAATGCAGTTGTCAATAACTTATCTCACAATAGAATTGCATTTAGAACCAACTATGCTATTGGAATCAACTCTCAATGTCTTGTTCAGAGTATGAATGTTAAGTGTTGCCTGAAAACCTATGCGTTACTAGCATGAAATGCATGTGGTCTAACAAAGGTTGCATAACATTCACTTCATGTAATCAAATCAAAGGAGATTCAATTGATGAATGCTTATCATATTCACTATACTGTCCATATAGTCCTGCATTGTAGAGTTGTTCAGCTCTAAAGGACATGCCGAAATGCGGAGACCATTTAACGTAAGGTGTTTGTAATTCAATGAGACGTCAAGGCAGGTAAATCTGCTTCTGGAACAACCAAGTTTAAAAATGCACAGTATTAAACAGTTGCAGAGGATTATCTCAAACAAGTTGCGAATATTATTCATTATACTGTGCATGGATTTTCAATCCTTATAATTATGGTAATTGTGAAGAGAGAAAATGCTTGAATTATAAATCTAAGTATTCTTGTACGTATGTACTGAGCATAACTGATCCAAATTTAGTATAACCTTGTCAATGGCTGAATGGAAATTGTCAAGCAATGATTATCCAAGAAGCCAAGGATGCTACCACTTGTTACACTCATTCAAATGGTACTAGTCGCTGGACCTCAAATGAAATAAATTCAGGATTTTGTGTGCCTTGCAATTTGCCATCATATGCTGTCCAGTATTAAAATAAGTGCTCATGTTCATAAATACTTAATCAAAGTGAATGTCAGTACCCTTATTGTACATGGTCAGACAATTAATGTATTGAAAACTCTTGTTCAAGAATTTATAATTAACTTGAGTGTTCTCAATAAAGATAATGCTATTGGAAACTCAGTTATAATGAATGTTATACTATATCAGTGTCTGTAAATTTCTGCACAACATTAAAAGGAAATTCATCTCTGGAATGTTTTGCTTAAAGTATTAATTGTCCAGGCACTTTGAATGGAATTTGTCAAGATAGTGCAAGTTTATAGACCTGTAGCAGTATAACCACCCAAGCAGCATGTGCCAATAGTATTGGATAAGAAGGATATTGTAAATATGAGAGTTAGGGATGTAGTGTGATTTCTTCATGTTTAGACATTAAAACTTACATTTATTGTGTTGCTATGCAAAAATTCTGTGTTTGGAATACAGAAACCAATTTATGCTTTACCACTGCATGTTCTAATATAACTGACAAATCAGATTGCACTTACATTTATGAAAGCATGAATAGTTCTTCAATTTAATTATGTGAATGGAATGAGACTACTAGTTAGTGTCAAAATGCCTCATCACTCACTTTGGCTAATAAAAACATAGAAAACTGTCATATAGAAACTGGAGGCACTTATCACTGGTCTAATGCTAAATCTAACGGATATTGTATCTCATGTTCCTTGGATCTTATCAAGCTACCTAACACTTGTTCATGTGATTAATTAACTAACGTTGAATGTTTAAGTGCAAAACCAAAATGCAAATTGATTGATTCAACTAGTTGTGTAAATACTGAATGCATTGATATCTTTGATTAAGGTAACTGCTCTACTCTACCATAATGTATGTGGTATAATTAGGCTTGCGCATAATTTACTTCTTGTTCCATTCTTTCAGGAACAACAGCTTTGGATTGTCTGGCTTAATCTACAAATTGTCCAGCCATTTCAAATGGCAATTGCAAAGATAAAAAATCTTTAGGTTCTTGCAGTTCTTATCAATCAGCAGCTGAATGTACCTTAGGTACTCCATCATCTAATGGATTTTGCTACTGGCTTAAAAGTAGTGGATGTTAGGAGTTGGTTAATTGTGCTGATATATCCTAAATAACACAATGCAATGCTCTTTATAGAATATGTTCATGGAGCGATGCATTTAATAAATGCGTCCCCTTCAAATGTCAGAATTATAAGAATTAGGATTAATGCACATTTGTAATTGTTAACTTCAAAAATTCCTATGTTGAATTATGTGAATGGTAGAATAAGGTGTGCTAATAATATAGTAGTAAATACTATAGATTTGATGAGCAAACATGCTATTAAAATTCTGGACATACCTATAGGTGGGTTGCAGACGAGGAACGTGGTTCAAGATGTTAAGAATGTTATTCATTATTAATAACAATTACAATGGTAATATATTTAATTGCATTTTGAGATTAATATCTATATTATTATTAAGAGATTTAGTTATAAAAAATATATAATAATGCTATATTAATATAGAATACTCAAAATTATTCACAAGTCTGCATCATATGAATATTAAACCTCCACAGGCTGAACAAATTTATCAATTCTTCTAACTCTCGACTCTTTTAATCCTTGGAGTTGGAAATCTTAGAAAAACTTGAACTCTTCCTTAATTTAAGCAAACAATTCATTTGCATACTTTTATGCTAATACAAATTTATTCCATTAGTTGCCAAGCAAAATCAACTAGTTTTCAGATTCTCTAAATAATATAGGAATTTACATTCATCAACCAATAATTTTACATCCAACTCTTATTTAGTACTTGTATTCTCCTTACTTTAAAAAGCAAATGCTTTCTCCACTAAATACAATATTCTGATTATATTCGAACCCTTCAATCCCAATATTCTTTACTTGATATTGAAGTCTTTCTAAAACGTATCTACATCAATTTCAAAGATTGATATATATTTGTAGTCCTTTTCTAAATTGTCGAATAAATCTGGAGTCTTCCTAAAAATTAATGCTTCTTACCTTCTGTATAGTCAATCCTTCTTCGGTCAAACTTCTATGATTGAATTGATAAATGTGATGAACTGAAGAATCCTCAAAACATAGTTGCACTTTAAGAGTATGGATCTGATTGGTTCCAAATCTACCAGGCAATTCGATTGGAGTATTATTAAGTAGTTTGACTGCAATCCAACATTCAACAATACTCCTCATTAATATATAAGCTATTTTATCCTTATTGATAACTTTAAGGATCTCGTATAATTGAATAATTAATTACTTATCCAAAATGCTAAAAGATTGTTTCAATATCTATTGTGTCCACTGGATAATAACTTGGAGGATCCAAAGTTAATGCAACCAAAGGCAAATAATAGAAGTCTTTTAAGTCTTTGTTTATATTGTGCGCTTTAATAAGAAAATCATTCTATAAATTGGGATCAGAAACTAACTTCTCTATCTTATCTCTGCAATCTATATTTGAAGATAAAACTTCCTCAAATGTCATCTCTTGGTTTTAATTAATCTCATTACTAATCAATAACATAATACTTTTCATCTTATTGTCTATTCAGTTTCTTTAAGAATCTCTTCTCTCCATACAAGAAGGAAGCATCTAATCATGATCAAATTTAAGTATTACCTAACATTTTGGGTAACATTCGAATTAATTTATATATTTTATAAATAAATACACACAAAAAAATTACACCATCTTTTGCTTCAAGGATAGAGCGTTACTGCTCTTCTTAATTATATATCTATATTTTAAGCCCACATTTCCATTTAAAGATAAACTTCAATAAGATCTTGGTTTATATAAGCACAATAATCACAACTGGTAAATTAAAAATAACCCAATTAACAATTATTGAAATTTGTTTGCATCCCTCTTTTGATTAGTACATAATTATCTGTAAAAGTATTTACCAATTATAGACCTCTAAATGAGAATACTATTGCTTTGTTTAACTTTTATCTAATTTTGATCATTCACTTTTAGAAAATGCTCTATGGGTTGGTCTGTCAAACATAAGTACTTTTAACTACTAAGTCTTTTTCAGATTATTATATTAAAAGAATTCATGATGAAACAATTATTCTTTAATTTAAGATGTTATGCTAATATCTCAACAAAAATGCATATTATTTGTAACCAATTTCAATATTTTAGTGGTTTATTGGAAGGATGCTTAAATTTGTAACAGAATCCTATTCTAAATTCAAAATATTAGATATGAAACATGTCAAAAGTGAAATATGTAAGTGGGTAATTTCCAATATTAACTTATGAATTATTTTATTTCTAAACTTTATGTTTATTGTATAGAATAAATTATTCAAAGTCTAAGTAGAATAGATAATTCCAAGCATAAATGTAATCAGCATTTAATTAATTGTAAAAAAAAAAATATTTAATTAATTATCCATTAATAATTAACTTACTCATAGAATCTTAAATGAATATATGATAATTTATGTATATTTGATTAGTAATTTAAGTAAAATCAAATCTTTAAGGGAATATGTAAAAAAAACAATTTTATCTGTGATTTATAAATAATATATTGAAAGCTTTGTGATAGTGTTATAATTTCATTATTTGATTAAAGTATCTAAAACTTATTGAGCAGATGGTCTTTTTTATGGGTTTTTATTGATCATTTTTAGTATTAATTCTGCCTCAACAGTATGATCTTTAAATAAATCAATAGGTAGGATAGAATCTTTTGTAAGAGCTGCTATCAATCTAAATTTAATGTTAATTGATTACCTTGTTTTTTCATAATGGGTTTTTATCTTCCACATCATTTCAAATAATATTATTCCTAAAGAGTAGATGTCAGCTGCCTAACCATATAGATCATCTTTGACTTCTGGAGCCATATACATAGGAGTTCCAACATTATTAGTGTATTCGCCAGAATTAGAAGTGAGTTCATCATCTATTTTAATGATTAAAGAATTGCATAGTCCAAGATCTCCAATTTTGACTTCATTCTTGGAATTAATAAATATATTCTAAGGTCTAATGTTTAAATTACATATTTACTTTAAATCTCTATGAATATATTGATTATTGTGCATGTATATGATTCCTTCCAATATTTAGATAAATATAGATTTAATTAGAAGATAATCCTTTTTCCTATCAACCTTATCAATGAAATCTTTCAATGTATAATCACATAATTCCATCTAATTTATTAAAATTAATAATTACTTCAATGTATAAAGTGAACAATTAGAATTACTCATCTTTTAAATTTGGATTAAAGTGATACCTACGCATTTTAGATTGAATCTAACTACTGTAATCTGAGAAATGAAAACTCTGCACAGTTTTGGATTATTTAGTAATTGTTTAAATTTATTATTCATTTTCTGCATCATTCCCTCCTAAAAATTAAACATAATCATTCATAGAAGACATGTCATCCATTATTTGAGGATATTATGAATTCTATGACTCATTCTATTTTGCTTGTTATTGCTCGGCTACAATTTAATTTAATTTTGCAATTTCTGCTATATTTTCGTTCGTTAACTCCTAAATCCAACTAGTATAATATCTAACTATATTTTTGTGATTGATTTCTTAGAGTGATCCAATTTCTCTAAAGATTGGATGATCTCTTAATGTTTTTTCATTTTTCACTTTAAAATAAATTCTTTTAACTGCATATTCTTTAAGATCTATGATTTTTTGGCATTTGTAAACTTCTCCGAAAGTCCCTTTGCCTATAAGATTGGGAAAGGTGTACATTTTCTGGAACTTTCCATTTTCACAATATCTACTCCAATCTGTTAGAATGTGTAATATTTTTTATGATTGTCCAGTTCCAGTTTCCTACTCTATCATTTGCACTCCTTTAGCATTTTTCTAATTAAAATCTACGAACTAAGAAGTCACAAATTATAATTGCTCATCACTAACCTTCATTTTCACAGTTTTTGTTTCTGTCTATGTTATCAAAACATCCTCTTGATTTCTTTCCCAC
Organism: Paramecium octaurelia; assembly: GCA_905182995.1. Lineage (NCBI taxonomy): Eukaryota > Ciliophora > Oligohymenophorea > Peniculida > Parameciidae > Paramecium > Paramecium octaurelia. The sequence continues at coordinate 495,579 of CAJJDP010000010.1, forward strand.
TCAATCACTTGTTCTTTGGTTTCAGATATTTAAAGTCCAACTAGTTTGAAATTGTTATCAGGCAAAGCAAGCACATTATCCTCAGGTTCATTTTAAATGTATCTAGGTGAGGAATCCGTACTGGATGTTTAGTCCTTCTTTTGCTTTTCATTATGCTCAGTACCAAGAGGAATCGAACTACATGTTTAGCATACACGTATTACTTTTATAATTCATCACTAGTTACGCTCTCTTTTCTAACATGTACAATTATTTTATTATTTTTCTTGGCAAATATCTTGTACATGAAGAAAAATGTCACGCAATACACCAGAGCCATTAGTATAACGAAGCATTCGAAATTATCCATAATAATTTATTTCCAGGTGTTTTATTGGGGCACAACGAAAACTTCATGTTTTTAAAACCAAGCATATTCTACAATCTAAGTTCCCGTCTTAATAACCTATTAGATTTAACTCGTTTGTCGCTTTATCATTATATATAAATAATAATTATTTTTAAATGGATGATAAACTAAAACCATCATCATAATATTTATATATACCACATATATAATTAGAAATAAATTTTTGCAGAATTTAACATACCCTTATGTGTCAATTCTCAACATTTACTCATATATTTGAATTTATGATAAGAAAATTTAGTTGATAAATAATCTCAATGTTAAAAAAAGGCCTTTGGATATTAAAAAATCAGCTAAAAGTATATATTAGGAAAATAAGAATTTAGCAAAATAATTCTAAAATTTTCTTCTTAATTTTCCTAAAAATATTTATTTTATAAGATTAAAATATATGCTTCTATAGAATAGATTCTAGGCTTTAACTCTTAGAGTATATTATTTTTGGTTCTAAATTCTAGAACTCAATGATATCTTGATTGTATAAGCGAGAACTTAACTATATATATTTTAGGAGAGGGTTATAAAAATTTAAATAATAAGTATTTAGTAATTAAGATACATACTTAATATATTTGTATGTTCAATAATCAGGCTGTTTCTTATAAAAATGAAGCTTATTGGAGGGGTTTTAATTATAAACTGAATTAATTGAAACAGTTGAATGTTCAAAGTATTTATTAAACTTGAATAGATATGAATTTACATTATATTTTTAAAAGCATAGTTACGTTGAAGAATACTGTAATAAAAGGTTTAATAAGTAAATTAAAATTCTTATTCAATAATAGTTTAATGCATTGAGGATTTTTTAAAGTTAAAATTATTTTTACAGTATATTTTAATCTCAATCAAGATGTTAAAATTAACATCCAAAATCTTGATAAGAGTTTTATCCTATGATTATTCATAGTATTAATACCCTAGTGATAATAAATTATGTTAAGAATTTTAGGATTAAAAGTATAAGAGATTCATTCTACTTAATTTTTGTTTTGATTATGAACTCTCAAGTAATAATAAGTATTAGTTTTAAATATAGCATAAAAATACATCTAATTACTTAAGTTTCTTAAATGAGAAGATGCTGATGGATAATAGTAAAAGATAAGATGGAAGGATTTGGAAAAGTTATGTTCCGATGCTTAACTTTATTTTATTGGTAGTTAGAATCCACACATAAATAATAAGATCATAAGAATTAATTTGATTTTATGAATGCCAACTTAAAGAAAGAATGAATAATGGACTTAAAACTTATAATCAGTAACTTTACTTTAATTGAAAATACATAAAAATTATGTTAAGTTAAATAGTAGTTTAAAGTTTTAATATTCATCAACTAAATGGAAATATCAAATTACATAATAGATATGGATATCAAGATGGATGTAATATTTGATATATAAAATATAATTAGATAAATATATATCTATTGAATATTCTTCAATCTTATAATACAAATTCATTATATAAGTTTTCCACATACTGGAATGTCTCATTAAGAACTTAAACATAGATTTTGGATCCACTTAAAGACCATGAAACAGATGTTGGGATCTATTCTAGAAGTATGTGTTATTTTAAGATGTTCCTCTCAAAAATGCTTATAGAATTATCACTAACAGCTAATAATCGATCTGTGAAGCTGTATGCTAATTATTAGACAGGCAAATTAACTCTGTGTACTAATTTGAAATTTTCATAAACTAAAAATTAGAGGGAATTAATACAGTCTAAGCAGTTTCCTCCTGCAGCAATAGTAGATTTATTTTGAGCAAATGCAATTACTGAATATTTTTCCTAATTTAATGGTATTGGTTAATCCCAAGTATCCTATTTTTTGGAATGAATTAATGCTAATCCAGTTTGATCGATTGATGCAAAAGTGACATCATATGGTGCCCATGATATATGGATGATTGGGTACTGATGGGATGAAAATGCGATGGCTTATTACCAATCATTCGGTTTTCTTTCAGTCCATAATTGAACAGTGTTTGCAATTCCAAGTGCAACAATAACTTATTTATGAAATGACCAAGCATAGACTTTAGCCTCAGGCAATTTAAACCTTTGATTGGACAAAGTATCAATTACTTGACCATCTAATAGTACTTTTTACCCTATTAAATTCATAATTTTAATTAATATGGGAGCATGTTGTAATACTCAATAAACAATTCAAAGTCTAATGCCTAGTTTTGAATTTTCATTTTTGTCTGTTTATACAAAAAATGCAGTAATAATCTAGAGAGCATACAGATGTATACAATTTCTTATAAAAATAGAGTATTAAAAAAGGAAGCGAAGATCGATAATACCTATCTCAATGACCAACGAAAGTCAAAGAAGCCATTAAGAACATATTGAAAATACAATAATCCCTGCATAACCTCCTTAGGAAAGTGCTAAAATAGAGTAAATAGAGGAAGTGCCTGCTACAGTTGATCATTCTCCTGCGAATGGATTGAAATTAGATAGAAAATAAAGTGATTATCCTGCTAGTATACATTAAATCATTTTTCGGATTGGGAATTTTAATTATAAGGAGTTTTTAAAACAAGAGAGTTAGTATTATGATGAAGAAGATTTAAATGTCCCCTTCTTGGATCCATATCAATTACCTGATGAGTCTATTTATATAGGGTAATGGAAATTAGGTAAGAGACATGGCAAAGGGAGGGCGATATTTAAGGATAAAAGCGTGTATGAAGGATTTTGGAAGGATGATCAAATGAATGGTTAGGGCAGACTGATATTTGAAAATGGCGACTATTATTAGGGAGAATTCAAGGGGAACAAGGCGAATGGGTATGGAAAATAAATTACTTCCAAAGGATACTAATATGAGGGCAATTGGATTAATGATAAATAATAGGGGGAGGGCAATGAGAGATTCCCTGATGGTACAAACTTTAAGGGAAGATTTATTGACGGGATTAAGACAGGATTTGGCGAATTCAATTTCTCAGATGGATCCAAGTATTAGTTCAGCTAAAACAAGGTATAAAGGATCAATTGCTAATAATAAATTTAATGGGAAAGGAACGTTTTATTTTTCTGATGGCCGTAAATACGATGGGCAATGGAAAGAAAACTTGATGGATGGCTATGGAACATTCACTTGGCCTGATGGTAGATCTTACGATGGATATGTAAATTATATAATAATAATGATAAAGTATGTCAAAGACAAAAAGCATGGTTTTGGTGATTTCACATATTCAGATGGGTCAATGTATAAAGGAAATTGGGTGGATGGCAAAGAACATGGATAAGGGACATTTCACTCTAAGAGTGGTTTATTTAGAGAAGGTGAATGGGAGAATGGAAAAAGAATTAAATGGACGTCACCTTACTAAACTTAATGATTATAGATACTTAATTTGATTTTAAATTGAATTATATATTATTTCAATATTGAATGTCTGAATATTTATTTTTAGTAATTTTAATTAATCATATTGGAGACTTAAACATCCAACAAGCTTGTATTCTTTGTCTCTTTGTATTATTTCATGCAATTTATTACAATTCTAAGAATAAATAATTAGTTTATAGTTATTGAACATAATATCACTCATTTAATAAAATTAGTTGTGCATTCATATACATAATGATGTATTTGCATTTAAAATAAGACTCTATGATTCCATTAGGAGGAGATTCATTAGAACAATGGGAAAAATGCAGAATCACATTTTAAAGAGTGTATGATACACTAATGTGGGTGATTTTAAAGTGTAAAATATTAAAATGTGGAATATTAATATTTATTTAAAAATGAACAAATTGATTCTTGCTATTGCATTGATCTCCATCACTTATGCTCAATTAACTTTCAATGCTAATAATAAATGCACTTGTGGTGATTTAACAACATAATAGGATTGTGCACAATCATAACCAATTTGCACTTGGGACTCAAAAGGCAGTTCATGTTCAACTGTATCTTGTTCATCCATTAGTGATCAAACAAATTGTGCCAACAATTTGAAATGTATGTGGAATGGCAAAGCATGTGTTGATTTTACACTTTGCAATTAATTAACCGGAGCCAATTAAGGTGACTGCTTAGCAAAATCAAAAAACTGTCCATAATCAGATGGTAAGAACTGTGCCAGCACTGAAGCCTTAAAATCTTGTTCATCCTATTCAAATTAAACTAGCTGTGATTTAACAATTTCTTCCAATGGAATTTGCTATTGGAGCAATAGTGGATGTTCAGAAGTCACCAGTTGTGGACAATTGAATTCAAACTCCTGCTCAAGTGCTGGAAATGCATGCTAATGGAATGCTACCATCAATAATTGCACTTAAGCTAGTTGTGCTTAGTTTGGAAATAACAATACATGCACATACTATCAAACCTAACTCAACAAATTTATCTATTAATTGTGCTAATGGAATGCTGCAAATAGCACTTGCATTTCTGCTATTGACACATCTGCACTCAACCAAAATACTTGTTACAATCAAACCAAATACACTTACAGATGGTCAAGCAGTTCAAACAAATGCGATGTTTGTGCAGGTAAAATAATTTATATGGTAATCATGGCCATTTTAATGATTATGATATGAAATATAGATAAACATTAGAAATATAATAAATATATATTTATTCAAATTAAGTATTCTTTTTAATTAAATTATTTTTTTTACAAAAATGGAATCCATGATGATGCCATACAAGAAAAGAATACTAAAAGCCACAACTCTATTCTTGACTTGCACTTTCATTCTCATTCTGGATATGTTTTTCAAAGAACCCTTATAAGCTTTTGAAGTCTCAGCACTCATAGCAATATAAGATGGAATGGGACTCAAAGGTCACATCATTGAATCTATACCATTTTTCTTGCTTGCAAATATCTAAGAACAATATGTATTTCTATTGATAACAATGCATGTGTTGAGTGCCATCTATTTTTTACATGATCGCTTTATTGCTATTAAATGCATGTTTGTCCTATATTTTGGATGGTACTTTTTAATGCTTTTACAAATGATTTATAATTTGCCATAGCCTTTTTGGGTTGATTCTGACATTGATACCTACTTTTGCGATTAAAAATATGGTGGCCCTGGAGATTCAATCTACTTACCTGCAATTTTCATATTTACACTACTCTATTATAATTAATGCTAACTAAAAGCTTACATTATTGCTTCAGCATCTCTATTGTTCTATTGTTTTGCTGTTTATATTTCAGCCTAGGTTTTTTTAATGGATTTGGTTTTAGGCTTTGTTTATTTTATGCTTTTTTATGCTTTTGTTATAAATTATGATAAGAAAATTACAACCCTCATAAAATCGAAGGACACTGATAAGCTCTTTGGAATGAAGGTTCTGGGAGTAGTTTCCTTTCTATTTATCATAGCACTTATTTACTATACATTAAAAGACTACACTGATAGCATTCAATGGATTACAAATTATTTTACTTGTTATATGAGACAATTCACTGTTGGAGATTGTAAATTTATATTTATATTTAGATTAACATTATAGATTTAACACAATCTTAGGGTTGGAACCTACCTTTTGTTAAATAACGATCCTTATTTGTTTAGTGGTCATGGGTTTCATTCATTTGCCTAAGAACAAAGCTACGTAGAAATAGTTTATTATTATTCAATTGGCCTTCATTCCAGGATGGCTAATAATGTTTTTATAAGGTTTTGTGACTGAAATTGATGTATTGCATAGAATGGGGTTGAGTCAATTAATCATAGAATCTTTGATATTCGGATTGATGCATTGGTGGATCTTTGGGTTCGTTGGAGTTAAGGCAACAAAATCAATTGTTACTGATGAATATTTGTTATTAGAGTGATAATTTGTTAATTAATTAATTTATTAAGTTTTTCTATCTATATTTGATAATAATTATTGTGCATATTCTTTTTTTTCATTAATTTATACAATTAAAAATTCTCTATTTAAATGACTCAAGAATTTTCTTTCCAAAGAATATCTACTTCGTAAATGTAAACAGTTGAATTGAAAAAAAAGTATATTCTCCAAAAGATTTTAGGCTATGGTCAATATGGGTATGTTTTTATTCTTATTCTCAGAACTGTATATAAAGGTGTAAATTAACGCACCCAAGAAACAGTTGCTATCAAAGAATTGCGCCATAGCTATAAGGATTAAGGGGTTTGCTATATTATTTAATTCAAGATTAATGTACAGGCCTTAAGAGAAATTGAAATACTTAAATCCATCTAATGCCAACAGATTGTCTCCTTTAAAGATTTAGCTTGTGGAGAGAATAGAACTTTTATAATTATGGAATATATGGAAGAGGACTTACTTACAGCCTTAAAAAGAGATACCTTCTCCGAACAATAGGCCAAAATGATCATGTTATAAGTGCTTCAAGGTTTGGCCTACCTACACAACAAAGGAATCATCCATAGAGATATCAAACGTATGATCTTATTTAACATTTTCAGCTAACAATATTTTAAATAAAAATTTGGAAATCAAAATTTGTGATTTGGGAATGGCTCAGAATTTAAAAAAACTCAAGCCACAAACACCCCGAATTCAAAATCATTCCTACAGGGCTCCAGAAGTGTTCCTTGGTTTATTAAATGACTAATATTAGGTTAAAAATATTGCTCTAAGGTTGATGTTTGGTCTGCAGGTGTGCTATTTATTTAATTGCTCTTTAAAAGCAATCCTTTCTAAGGGTCATCTGAACACTCATGCTTTCAATAAATCCTTAAATACTGTGGAACTCCCTAGGAAGGTATTTTTCTTAAAGATAACATAGAAAATTGGAACGGAGTGACTTCGCTCATAAATTACTCTACTCTCATAAAAGAAGATCCACAACCAAGAATACTTTAAACCTTACTTGAGAAAAAAATGTCTCCATTACTAATCAATCTTATTGATTCCATGCTTACTCTTGATCCTTCTTAAAGAATAACTGCTTAGGATGCTCTTTAGCATCCTTATTTTTGTGGAATGAATATTGAAAGGTATTTTATCTTAATTAATCCTTATTACACAGATGCCTTAATAAAATAAATGCTAGCCGAAAAAAAGGCAAAGCTGAATAATAAACTAAAACAGATGTCCTTAACTATCCTAATGGAAACAAAATCATTGTAGTTTCGTAAATCTTCCAAAAAAGCTAAAATTGCTTTTGATTACTCATTAATTTTGTTTTCTCTTAACTCTGTTTATTAAATTATTATAAGTTTTCCATAAGTTTTTCATAATTTATAATAACAAAAATAGAATTTGTCTACAACATCAAGAAATCAGATTTAAAGACTCTATGTAATTGATTTAAATCATAAAATTGATATAAAAGAGTACAATCTAGAATAATCGATAGTATTGGCATTTCTTGAGAATTTATCGACTCTAAATTGTTAATATTGCATCTTCCATTAATGAGCACTATAACATATGCGAATAAATTTATTCAAAGACATCATAGTTTTTTTATGTATTATTTTGAATATAAAAAAAAATATATATAAAAAATAAATATATATTATAAAATCTCAATATAAAAGTTAATATAAAATATAAATCTAATACTTATTTGATATTAATTTTTTAATAAGTACAAAAATTATAAATAATTCACATGTTTTTAAAAATGGTGTAAAGAATTATGATGAGAGATTTTAAAAACCAAAAATATACTCTAGAACTTCTTAAATAGACTTGAATTATACGAATAACTCGATAAACAATTTATAGAATTTGTTCGTTTTTTTTCCTTAAATATTCATAGATAATTCGTTTGTAATTTTAAATTTGATTTATCTTGATTTAAATTTAATTAAATCAATATGATAATTATAGCAATCCCATTTATATTAAAATTAGTATGAAAAAATATAAATTTTTGATTTTCTAAACTAACTGAAAGCAAATTTGTAATCTAAAGGAATTGGCTCCTCATTTAATATGATTATTGTAAGTCATAACAATGTTGATAATTTATTATATATTTTATTTCAAGCAGGTTTCTTAAGGGAAAGATATAATAAGTTAGTTCAACATATTTTTTAGAAAAAGTTCTCTGAATTGTGTTTATGTTTAGCAATCGTAATTCAAAAAAGTGAGAGAAGACTCCATTATACATTATCAAACTCATCGAATGAGAAAGAAATGTAAATACACCATTATGCAACTATAATTTTGAAATATTTGGATAAAATGTATTACTCGATGTATTATATTATAAATATATATTTTGATCAATTATTGTCTGAAGGGAAGCTTGCATGAATATCACTAAATGTTTAGGATAGATTGCCAATAAAATTTGACAACAAGTCTTCTGCTTCTGGAAAAAGTTTAAGTTAGATTAGTTCATCAAACATAAACGGAGAGGATTCTTGGGCCATGATTGGAATCAATTCTTCGGATGATGGGTTCAGGTGTTAATATTAACTAAGAAATGATAAAAAAATTGTTATACTTTCCAAGAACTTGATCCCATTTAAATCTTAATGATTTATAATATCTATTTTTTAGCATGTTAGTTGTTTTCCCTGGGAAGTATCTTGCGAACTTGTGGAACTTAGGTCCCTTCCTTAGAATATAGTTCAACAATCTTTAATCTTCTTCCAATGTAAATTGTTTTCCTCTATTCTTTTACTTTTTCCTTTTCATATCCTTCTCTCTCTTCACAGTATAGCGTATTAATCTGTTTTTTGAATCATCAGAGGCTTTGGTTATCGATTTATAATTATTATTCATCAATTTATGCGAATAAACGCTGTCCAAATTTTCAGTTATATCACCAATCGCTAGATAACAAACAAAATCGTACAATTATTGTCTAAACGACTCAAGTTGGATGACTAGTTATCATAAACTTAGTTTTCAAAATTTGAATTCAGTTAAAGTGATTAATAGGGATACTATTAAATTCTTCCTTATTCTCTATTACTTTCATTCTCATCCATTAGAGAGCATATGTTGAATCTTTTTGATTTTCTGATTAGCTTAACTGTCATATTCATTGATGTTAATTAAGATATTAATAAATCTGATTTATTAATCTCAAACATCTCAAACATAAATTGTAATAAATCTTATTTTTTTAATGTTTCCACATAACCAAATCAAAGAGAAGTTACTTCAAATAATCGATTAACATTCAATGACTATACCACATGTGTTAGTATTCCTTAAAGAAATAATTCTCTGTAGATTCTGACATTAAAAATTTTGATAAGAGAAATTCCTCAAATTTACTTCTTTCAATTTATATCTGCTTATTTAATGATCCATTATATTTAAGTTACGCCTTTTCCTATAATTAGAAATCATAAAAACGAAGAGACTTTTTAACATTAAATCAATGCAAATATTAATTAAAGGGTTTATTACAATTATTATTATACATTATAATATTAAATTGAAATGAATTGAAAATATCTTTTAATTAAAATCAGATAGTACAATAACAAGTACTTTTGTTTTGTTAGCAGTCCTCAATATTATAAAGCTTTATCTAATAAATGATGGCTGACAACCTATAAACAGAGATTACAATTTTCACTAATTATATTCATATTAAATTGTAACTTATTCTAAAGAAAAAGCAATATCGCCTATTTTCACAATTGAGTAGAGAAAAAATATATAAAAAAGTAAAAACGAAAATATCTTTTAAATATTATTTAGGGTATTTTGTTGGTATTTTAATTATATTTATTGAACCAAAGTAGTGGTTTTATCAAACAGAATTTATTACTTTATTGTAGTGTTCTAAAGCAGGCCATAATGATCTTATTAGACCTGTATTAATTACACTTTTTTATTGAATGGGTACTTTCTAATAGTCAAAGAGAGGGACAAATTATTCCATCTTTTTTTTATATATTTATATATTTCTTAAGTCAACATTACAGAATGAGAAATGTAATACTTATATTCAAAGAACAGATAATAAGGAGTTAAAGATTCTTAGAGTAACCATTAAAACAGGAGACATATTGTAATAATATTCAAATATAAAACTATAAAACATTTATACAATTATTGAATTTACATGAAACCTAATGAATACTCAATCAAAGAGTCCTCCCATATCAACATCTTCTTCTGGTTCTTCAGCCTTCTTTGGTGGTTCAACTTTTGCTGCTGGAGCTGTTTAGGCAGTGTTTGTAGCTTATGGTGCAGGAGCAGAGCTTTATGCTTAAGATTTATAAATTAAAATTACATGCTCCTCCTCCTACTGACAAACTTGTTAATTGTTTTGACCCATCTTTAATAACATCGTTCAAATTTTTCCCTTTTAATGCGGTGACAACATTCTTAACATCTGCAGCAACTGGTTCAACTCCAGCTTCTTTAAGTAATTTTGTCACATCCTCCTCAGCTAAATATTTGTGATAATCAATACTTGGGGCATTGTTTCCTCCTAAAACGAGTAAAGCATAAGCAGCAATGTACTTCATTAATACAATTATTTAAAAATTATTTTTAAATAAGATGCCAAAAGATTATTCTTTATTTATAATATCATCTAAATATCAATAAAAAGGATAGCAATTATTAATATACATTTATTTTTGCCTTCTAGCTACAGATTTTGAAATTTTGCTATGAAATCAGACTTTATTGAATTCAGAACAATAACCAATACAGTTCTTTGAAGAAAAGAGTGTCTTCTTGGGACTATAGTTATTGGTTCTTTAATTTAATTGCTTCTTATTTCAAAATAATTAGTCTTTTGAAAATAATATAATAAAAATCAATTAGTTATTCTATGGAAAAATTAAAAAAAGTTCTCCTTTAAATGAGAATCTTATATATTATGAAGATAAAATTATTAATGATGTTATTTAAACTACTATGATAATTTTAGGTCCAATTACATCAATGTTATTATACATAACTGTTTAGATTTCAAATGTGACTTTGTATGAGAAATAAATATCAATATTGATATCAAGAGTCTCATACAAAGCGGCAGAAAAAGCTATCGATAAACTATTAGACATTAAGTCTGTCCTATCTGAACCAACTTAATTGGTTTGGAAAAAAGTTAATTATTTTGATCTTATTTATGAAAGTAAAGAGAACAATAGTGAACAAAATAAAGAAATAGTAGCCAAGAGTATAAGACAACTCCAGCAACGCGATCTAATTATTAAGTACAAAATCTAAATCAAAATCGAAAAGAAATTATCAAAGCAACTCACATGCCCAAAGAATCTATGATCTAAATTTGATTAATAAAGTTAACTATTTTTATGTGATAGGGGCATGGTTCTTACTTTGCATATTTGCGATTGGTTCTATACTTGTAACCGTGAATTAAGTATCGGATATTAAACCAACACTCAATTTAAATTTTTAACTGATCAGATTTAAATTTAGATTTGATTCATTAGTTGCTTACAGTGAAATCATTAAAAGTGAACAAATGATAGAATAATACTTATAAAGTTAATATCAAAATTTAGATATGTAAATAGATATTATAATTGAACTATTCAATTAATTATATAATGGATTCTAAGATAGTGTGAAATAAATCTATGATTCTTTGATTGAGAATTCAGGATTAATGTAAGCATAAAAAACAGAATTGCTCATGTATTTTGAATAAGGTTTGTGCAATTTCATGAGTTCAGAAATTCCTTTTTGCAATATCTAAATACATAGTGATGATAATTTTACTGTTCCTTAAACCTTTATCAACTAATATGGTTTACCTGCAGCAGAAGATAATAATTATGAATATATTTCTGGTAGAATCATCAATATGGTTTAAGAATTCAGTAAGAAATTGTAGATGTACTATTCTACTGAATTGGTGAGTAGAGTATGAGCAATGATAGTCCTTAAGAAATTAGACAATACTTAAAATCCAAGATTCACATAACCTAATAAGTTGAATACTTCTGGATACTGGAAAATTATTAAGCACTGTTGGGTACAATTTGTATGAGCAAAACTAATCAAAATTAAATTAAGCAATCACTGTCACTCAAATATACGTCTACATTACTGGATTTAGTGTTTTTCTAATTTTTATTTTGATGTCTTTTTATTGGATGAAAAGAAAAACTTCGAGACTATAATTAATGAGATTGAGCTTAACACTTATTCCATATGATATTTTATTAGAACCTAAGACTTTAAGTTCACTAAAATAATTGTGATTTGATTATATTAACTACAATATTTAATACAACTTATTTTAACATTTATTAATCTTAACAAATAAACGTTTCTTCAACCAATTGTTATTCCTTTTCCTGTAAAGGCAGAGTTTTTAATCGCAGGGGTCTATTGGTTTCTTTCATTTTATTGTAGTGGCCTACCTTTATGTATATTAATCCATACTTTCGGGTTCTTCGACTGTGTAGTCCTTCTCAATTTCCAAAGCCATGAATTCTCTATAGGCTAGAAAGACTACATATTGAGCAACCATATAGAAAAACAACGTTGTCAAATGCAAAATTGATAAAATCTTTTCTCTTCCAGTTTCCCCCAATATGGGCAATTCATTCTAAAAACGAGTAGCAAAATATAGCCCTTTTAATAAAATCTTGAGTAATTATGATGCATACGTAATACAAAGTTATAGCAATGTAGATGAGGCATTAACAACTTCCTAAAGAAGACCAAGCTGACCACAATAAGATTATAAAGAAAATTTCAAACAATTCTCCTAATTAGAATAAGGCCACTTATCTGGCAAATAATAAAGCCAATTATATAAAAGCAATCAATTACAATTGAAAAACTGATCTCTTTCCTTAAAAAGTATTTGGTTTTTTATTGTCAAATGGTAAGCACATATGAATATTGTTAATAAATATTTAATAATAAAATAAATTCAATTTCCAATTCTATTGGCATTAACTCCAAATAATGCATACTATTGCAGGTCGTTTTAATTGGAACCACCATTATATTGAGGTGCTTCTTACTCTGCGATTTAGTCATTTTAAAGTAAGTCCTAAATTAAATGAATACAATACAATATCCTTTGCTTTTCTCATTTAAAAGTATGTTTTTTTCATCTCTTGTAAGTCTCCCTTCATTCTATCAATTTCGAATTTCAGCATGTCAACCTTTTGATAAGTTACACTATTACATAATCTTAACTCTGCTTTAATTAACTTAAAGTCGTCTTCATTTTAGCTGCATTTTCTTTCAAAGATTCCTTATATTGAGCAAGTTATTGATGAATTTCCACACCTGGTTATCTTGATAATATATTTTTGAGTTCCATAAACAATTTTTCCTTTTCTTTGATTAAATTTTCCTTTTCATTTACCTCTTCCGTTTTTGCTATCAATCTTCTTTATAATGTTTAAATCTTTAGAATTCTCTCAAAATTTTCTTAGTCAGTTGCTTCAAGTTTTCTCCATCTGTGTACATTCATTGGATTTTCCAATTCATCTGATAAGGCTTTTACCTTGTTCTTTTCGTTTAATAATTCTTTTTCGATATTATTAATCTCCTTTCTCAGCTCATCAATGCAAGCAGTTTGATCTTAGGTAGACTTATATTAAATAAAGTGTTTTTACTTTTAATTCATTTCTTAAATTAGTTAATTCATCTTTTAAGCTTTTCAACTCAATTTCTCTCTCTCTGAAATTTATCTCCCCCTTACTTAAGCTTGATTAATTTAATTTGATCTTCTCATAAAGAACCTACAATTCTTAATTCCTTTTAATCAATTAGGTTCCTAAAATGTCTCTTTCATTCACTACCATTTCATAATCCTTCTGCTATCGTTATTTTTCAGTCTAAGCTCCTTATATAATGTTTTTTAATCTTGAAATATGACTTTCTTAATTTTTGATTAAATCTTCATCAGCTTTAATGTTTTTTTCAACCTTAGCCTTATCTTATTCAATTTTAGCATTTTCTTCTTCTACTTTATGAAATTCAAGATCCTCCTTTACTAATTACTAATCCTTTGTTTTAATTTCTTCTTTTAATTAATCCACCTAATGCTTCATTCTAGTATATTTCTTTGTTAGTTCTTAAATTTCATTATGACTCTCTAATAAATTTTTGGAATATAGATTTCTATCACTCCTAACGGTTTCATACAACTATTATTAATGTTTCAATCTAGCCTCGGCCTCAGCAATTTACTTCTATTATTCAGCTATTTAATTATTTTTTATTTTAACTTCCTCTACTGTCTAATAAAACTTAGCATGCGCTTAGGAAGCCTCAATACCATACTTTTCTTATTCTCTTTATAATTATAAGATCATTTTATTAATTCTTTCATTACTAGCTTCGTATCCCATGACTTAATTTTCCACTTTCTTTAATTTATTAACTTTATTCACTATCTCTTCATCAGTCTAATGTTAAACATCTTCTTGTTTCTTTAAAGTCTTCTGTTATTATGTTCTTGATTTAATCCTTTGACTATTCATCTCATTTATTTTATCCAATACATCCTTCTTCTACTGCAATTCAATCTTCTCAGTTTCAATTAACATTTCTTTTGTATCTTTTTCAATTAGTTATTCTTCCTTTTCCTTTATAATTCTATTTTTTTCTTTAGCTGTAATTTCCTATTCTTTATGTGTTTTCTTAACTTCCTTCTTTTCTTTTTAGATTTCTATTTGTAATTTCTCTAACTATTCCAATTATATTTTTATTTGTTCTTTATAGCTTTTTAATTATTCCTCTTGATTTTATCTATCCTTTAAGGCAGCCGCATTATTATCTTCAGCTTCCTTTTATTTTGTATGTTAACTCTCTTTTTCTTTGATTTTAATTAATATAGTATTGTTTGTAGCAACTATTTATTTTTTAACATCGTGAATTCTGGATTGCTTCTCTTCAATTTCCTTTTTTGCTAAGTCAATGTTTTATTTGATCTCTGCCATTTTTACTTCTTTTTTCTTCTTTCTCTTTTCTTATTCTTTTGAATCTGCATCAATTTTAGCAATTTTATCTTCCAAATCACTAATCTTTTAAAGTTAATCTGAATATTGTTTCTCTTCATTGTCTAGATCATGTTTTAAATTTTTATTCTGTTATTCTAAATATTCAAATTTTGATTTAGCACTCTAGAAATCTAAAATATTTTATATAGAACATACTCTTCTTGATTTCATCAATTAATCGTTTTTTATCATTTAATTGTATTTAACTCTGCTCTTCAATATCCTCGACTACTCTATCGCATTATTTTTTTAACTAAGTAATTATTCAATTAATTTACATTTTCTACTTCAATTTTTGCTTAAACTATTCTCTCTTTAAGTTCCTTCTCTTTAATTTTTAGATCTTCAATTTTTCTCCACTTCTCTTCCAATTCTTTTTAAAACCCTTCTGCTTGTTGATTATCATCATTAATCAATTTTAATAACGTTTGAATTCGAGTAGAGTATGCATTTATTTCAGAATTATGCTCTTTACATCTAAAATATTTCCCTCAATATACTTCTTAGTCCATCTCACTTCATTTTCATAACTCTCTTTGAGTGAATTATAAAGAGTTTCATATTTTATCTTAAATAATTCTAAGTCGGGATCCGTACTAAAATCTCTTATTACATCTTGAAAATGCTTTTCAATTTATTGGATAATTTGTGGATCAGTTGAATATTGATCTATTTCTTTATTCAAAGTTATCAAACTCACTCCTTCTTCTGGAGCCTTTGCCATTTTAATTATATAAATAATTAATATATTCTAATAAAAAGATTTATTTTCTATCGATTGAAATTATGATGAAGGGGTAAAACATGAACCAAAAACTAAATTCATATTCGCTCAACTTAATTTTTTAATTTCTCATTTTATATTTTGAATATCAAACCTGATATTTCTTTTGTTAAAAAGTTGTCTGCCTCAAAAGTCTTAAAACTATTCTCAGCCTATAATTTAATACAACTAACTTACATCAATAAATTCAGTGATTCCTGACAAATCAAATGCCATATTATTTTGTAAGACTTCATCTAAAATTATTTTAGCATCATTTTCAGAATACTAACTTTTTGGACAGTCAAAAATAGAATTATCTCCCACATCTACTAAATAATTCTTAAAAAATGGAATCAAACTGGATATTTAACCTGTATTAAATTAATCCATTTGTTTCCATAATTCAGGTTTCATCATGGCTAATCCTTAAATAATTAATTTCATTTCCATAATATTAAATGCAGATTCTTCAATGAAGACCTTCAAGATCTTCAGGATCTGTTAATAAAAGGAAATCTTAATTAATCCTAAATTATAAAAATAGAGACCCTTTATTGGATGTTTGATCTTACCAAACCACTCAACAATTAAATCTTCGGCATCGCTTAAAGCTAATGTAGCATTTCCATTTTGATTAAGCCAGATATAGTTTTATGCCAATAAAAGTTTCAACTCACTCATCTAGTGTTTATTTATTTTAGTTTTATCTTTACACTAATTTGAGTAGCCTGACAATGCTTTTTCAGCGGCTTAACAAGAGAACAGTATAAATATCTTTTGGCTTGAATTTTCATCTAATTTGTAAAAGTTCATCTAAAAAACGATAAGATTAATTTGATAATCAAATTCTTCAAATTCCTACTAAGTAATTTCTCGTAATAAAACTTTAGCATTTCTTCTCTTTTTATTCAATCTTCTAATTTCCTTCAATTCTTATAGTCTATCTTTTTTGTTATCTTGAATTTGTGATAATGTTTCTGCAATTAAGTTCTCAGTAGCAATTCTATATAAAACATAAGCTATGACTTTCCAAAAATAGATTCTATGTCTTTGATTTTATAATTTCAATTAGAATTAAAATAAGATGGTTAGAGTGGGCATTTTGAATTGACTTCTTGATAGGATCTCTAAATGATTTAAAATACATTCTATCACAAAAAAGTCATCGTTAACATTATCAAACAAAGCATCTTCAATTGACTCAGTGATAGGGATGGTTTTAGGCTGACAGATCTATTTGATAATGTTCTTTTCTGACTAAAAGCATACCTATATGTAAATTATGAAAATATACAAAATGGTTTTTGAATCCATTTTTGTTCTCCTTTATGTAGAAACCCTGCTGTGAATCAAGTTAATATAAATATGACAACATTAATAGTGAATATTCGTAAGCATTCTCCATATCTACAATGGATATGTAATATCTGCACAAAAAATGACAATGGAAGGCCCAAGTCAAACTACCTTCTAAAAATTTATATTCACTTACTCTACCAATATTCATATATATATAATTACATCTTTAATAGTGTTAAGATTTCTTCATCCCCACATTCAGCCTTGATTGAACAAAAGGCAGTCTTCAAAATTTATTATAATGGCAAAGTCAACTTAAAAAGACTAACAGCTATGAAATCCTCCATTATTGATTGTGAAAATTGTATGTTAAAATAATAGGGTAAATTAAAAAGGAAGTATCTTGCATTTAATGTCTCATCTTCAAAATATTCTATTAAATCATTTCTATGATAGAGTCTATTAAAGGGAGGTTTAATCAACTATTATCGTTTCTATTTTAAAACAGCTTCTATTATTTGTATATCCTTTATGAATCCTTCATGAGAATCATTAAAGATAAGTGCATTATTATCTAATAATTTCTTAGTAAAATTCACTATCAAATTAGCCATGTCCATTTCTTCGAATTCATAGTATATTTGTATTAAACCCAAAATGAAAATTGAGTTTATAAAATATTCATTCACATATTGCGCAAAGCATTTATAAATATCTGAAAGTTTCTTCTTTTATAATAGCATGATTCTAGTTTGTGTTAAAAAATATTAATGATATCCAAAGTAGTCAGATTAAGTATTAATTAGCATACTTTCAACTGGTTACTAAAGAATTTAATAATTTTTAGCTTTTGAAAATGTTGAGTCACCTTGTATCATCAAATTAGAGATTTAAGTAAATATTTCCTCTTAATAATTAATATAAGTGGCAATATTTTCAAAGTGCCTCTTTGAAAAACTATAACAATAGGACTAATAGATAAAGATTCTTAATTATATCAATCCTTAATGAAAGATCCATGAAGCAGTCTCATTATTTATGTTAGAAAAATAATCTATCTTTACTCCTAACGTAAATATCTTATGTAGTTATTGTAATTATAGAATTTTTGATGTGCTGTCTAGATTTAATTAGCCTAATTAGTCTTTATTTAATATATTGACTGTTTACTTCAAATTAATGGGACAATAATCATACAACTTTAAGAGGAAATGAATAATTCTGATGTTCAAAAGGATTTTCATTTGCTCATTAGTTGAAGTTTATTTGAGAATGTAAAGTAAAACTGTTTTGTTCTATAAACTACACTTTAAATTGTTATAAGATAATATTTATCTCCAATTAAACTCCATTTAAGTTGATTCCTCTAATTCCGACTGAATATATTGCTTGTTTTCCATGTTAGTTTTTAGCCATAAAATGGTATATCTACCTAATTCACATTAAGACTCCTATTTAAAAAATTGTTCATTTTTTTCTGTGAATTTAAAGTTAAATTAGAGTGAAGAGATTAATTGTTGGAAATAAGTATATGCTGGAATATCTTTAAAGTTGTAATTAAGAAATTCTTTTTGCTTCATTTGATACAATTCGTTTTTACAATCATGTAGTATTATTACTTACAAGTAGAGATAATAAATATACTGAATTGCATATAGAGGGTTCGTTTTGATTTCTGAATTTATATTAAAGACCCAGACTTCCTCTTTAGCTATTTCTTATTCTTCCCTCTCCATACCAGGACTTAATTAATCGAAGTTAAATTAACTTGGACTTAATTCTAAGGCCTCACTCAAAATTTCAGGAAGCTTTTATTTGTGCATGATTCTTTATTAGGTTTCAATTATTGTAGATATTGCTAATTTGGCAAATTCATAATGCCCACTAAAATATTATTATAAGGCAAATAAAGCATAAAATTAGTTGAGGAATCGATTTACTTATTATTCAAAAACTAAGATGTTGTCTATGAGTTTAAGGTTTTTTCTTAATTAAGCAAGCAAGAATTATCTTTGCTTTGATAATAATTAAGAAGATTGTTCTTAATCATTCTAAATCGTTTTTAGTATAATACATTGCTCAGTTTAATTTAAATTAGCGACATTGATATTTGAAATCAATTACTTTATTATCAGTCTTAATTCAAATGTGAGTTTCTTTAAGATGTCAATAAAATAATTCAATTATCGTGTTACGTCATATTTTATTTGAAATTTCGCTGCAATCTAATAATAGTAAATTAGAATGATATCAAGGTTCTTTTTTAATGAATGCGATGATAGCAAATAGGAATTTAAATCTTCTAATAATTGTATGCAAAAATAGGGAAAAGTGCTTTCATTGATTTAATATACTTCTTTCTTGACATAATCTTCATATTCTTATGTTAAATGTAAGGCATCTTGAAATTATTTCATTCTGAAATTCAAATTGATTTTATGTAGCATTGACCAAGTAAATGCTTAGTAAGATACTGCATGGTAGTATTATTACTTCTATTGATGTTCAATTTCAAACTTAATATCAGTAAAGCAATATTACTTTTGAATGAAGTCTTATAGTTTTTGAAGATTATCTTCTAAAAATAATAATTCATTAATTAGCCATTTTAAGGGATGCTATAATTTATCGAAATATTATTTTATCTCCTCTATTTCTTCTAAATATAACATTTCTAAAACAATTTTCCCCAATTCAAACAAAGAATTAAACTTTGTCATTGAATTCAGAATGTGATACTCTCCTCTGATTAAGAAAATGTTTCTACTAGATATACTTTTAAAGTCAGCAAGTTTCAATAGATTAAAGGCAGCATGAAGAAATTATTTGATTTCAGCCTCGGTATAAGGTATTCCATAAGTTTTTCTGTATTTTAACACTTATAAAAAACTTTTGGGCTCAAAAGCTTCATAAATGCATAGACAATAACCCTTGATATAAAAGTCATCTATCTGATCGACAGTGTTGACAATTCTAAAATAATTCATACTTTCAGCATACAATATTCCTTCATGATTATCTGCATACTTTTAAAGTTATATCTATTCTCCATGTTTTATTTAGAAGAATTACAATAAGTAAATTGTCTCCTATTATCCCATTTTGACTATCCAAATGTTATCATGCATATGCTTTATGAATTTGATCTAAGGAATAGGAAATTGTTCAATTTGGAAATATGAAAGTATGATTTCTTCAAGTACAGTTGTGGTTTTTTGAAAGATGGAAGAATCCTTGCATTAATCAACAATATTTTTGAATTCAATTGATTTTATATCTTCTATGAAATAATTTGACGAATTATTTCTTTGAGAACTGAGAGGCAAAAACCATTCAACTTTTTATCTTAAATTAATATTTATAAAATTACTTTGGTTCAATATTATTGAAAATATCCATAAAATCTGAAAATTGTATTTTTTCTAACATAGAATAATCAATTTAAGAGTCCAATTCTGGTTATAAAGGATTTTCTGGTTCGAGATTTTCTATAATTTGAGTAATTTTATAAAACTCTTAAATTAATTATAGTGATGGTTTCTTAACAACTTATTTTCTAAATCCTTTAAAAGTCAGTGCCTTTATTTTTAGGAGAATAACCTTTCTTGTATTCAACCATGCGTGCTTCTCAACGTACCTTTGATATTTCTTAACCAAATTTGTATATTCGATATTTTCTTCTCCATTATCATCTTCCTATTATCCAATCAATTGGAAATCTTTTCTAAATCTTTATTGAGCTTTCTCATCATAATAAACTCTCATTTAATTCAGTTTTGAGGATATTATCAAATATCTTCTATAATCTAAATTTCTTAATTAAATTATTTTCCTTCTCATGTGAACAAATCTTTGTGATACTCTCCTATCAGTCCAAAGTTATCTATATTTTGTTAAGACTTATGACTTATATAATAGAGTATAAATTTTTAATAGTAGTCTAAGCTTTTATTTTTCCTTTTAATTTTTAAAAACACATTTGAAAGCCCAATTCTGATCTCTTTAACTAAAGTATTCCAGAATTTTAGTAAATTAGAATTCACCTAAATATTGCTTGTCTAAATTTTTAGTGTATTATTCAACTTTGATAACATTCAATTTTTATTTGATCTCTGGTATTTCATAGTGATCATGTAATTCATCATCAGAACTGACTGTTTCAAATTTTCCAGATTCAGCAGAGTTTAAAGTCCCATAAACTTTTAAAATTGGAAATCTTTTTAAAGCATCCTTGTTCTCCTGAGATTTGCCCTCTTTAATTTTATTTTAAATAGTCGCTTTTATTAAATATTTATGTCTTTTCATTAAATCACTCAAAGCATCTGGTATTTGACCAAATATTGCTCCGATGAAAAACTTTCCAAAGCAATTAAATATTAAAACACTCAAAAATACCATAATGAGTTCATATCCAAATTATTTATTATATTGTATTGTTACTACTCCAGTATTGGTTAGTAAACAGAGCAAACTGATGATCTCAAGAAAAAAATTCCAAATTCCTAAAGAACTTTCATTTTTAGGCCATGGTCTTTATAGACAGTACAAAAAAGTGTTTTTCTTGACCTAAATTTACATTATATTAGAAATCCATAAAATAAAAAAACTAAATGGAAATGTATATCCAAAAATACTTAAAAAGGATATCAGTACGAATAATTCCATATAATCTTGCATTGTGCCATATCTCTCAAAATCTTAAGAGTATGGTTATCTTGATGATTAGTCTTCAACAAACTCCATAATGTCAATTTCATTGTAATCATAACTTTTTATTTTAATTTTAGTTAGTTTAAATAAAAATATACAGAAATTTACAATTTACTTAAATAGAATTAAAATAACAATAGCAGAAAAATAATATTTAACATGTCTTTCACAGTTAGTGCGTGCACAATATAAATTGAGTGGTTGATTCAAATAATCTAAAAATAAAAGAGGAGCAATGTAAGAGAAAAATTGAAAAATGAACTTCTTTAATACAAAGCTTGTTTCATATGATTCAACGGTTTTGTAGTTCTCGTACTCAGTTAGTTAACAGGCAATT
Source organism: Paramecium octaurelia (assembly GCA_905182995.1). Classification (NCBI taxonomy): domain Eukaryota; phylum Ciliophora; class Oligohymenophorea; order Peniculida; family Parameciidae; genus Paramecium; species Paramecium octaurelia. Next base: position 518,028 of record CAJJDP010000010.1, read on the forward strand.
TTGTCAAAGATATTGTCTGCAATTAATTAAGCAATGAAATTCATAGCTGCAGCTGAAGTGACTTCAATAGTAGCTATATCAAAGTATTTCAGTTCCTACTAATACTTGTTGTGCAATTAAACAGTGAAAACAAATAAGGATACTATAATACCAATATAAAATAATATAAAGAAAAACAGCAACATTGAGCTCACCAAAGTTCTTTTCAAATATTCATGATACAACACTTCAATAGAGTTTAATTAGTCATTTACTAAGGATCGTATGTGTTTGCCTTTAAATTTGGATCTTTAAACTTATTATTGATCTTAGTCATTTTGTCCGTATTTCAGATTGAAATAGATTTGTTTTTGTTTCCACAAATCAGTAAATACATTGCTCCAATGAATTTGGACAAAGGCAAATATAATAGTAACCAAAATGTAGAAGTCACTCTCATTATCCCAAATTATCCATTAAATCAAACTACAAGCAAGACCAGAAAAGGCTAAGGGAGTCGTCATTTCAGTAAAGTAACTCATGAAGTAAAAATAGAGACCAATCTTTTCTCCATAATATCCACAAATTAAATCGCAAGGACTAATCCAGGGTCTCAAATAATCTAGTTTCCATTCATCAATCAATTAAAATGGTTTCTTCTTAAAAAACCTTGTGTCCAAAGTTATCTAAGCCTAAACATTGCTACATTATCCAAATAATTCATAATGATCGTTAAGACAGAATATTTATTTAATGATACCCAATTAATGCATAATACTGAGATCTAATTCTTGTGACACTTTCTGATAGACCAATTTCAATCTCTCTTGAGATGAGAATAACGATATCTAATTGTTCTCATTCTTAACATATTTTCTCCAACTTAATTCCTGTTTTGCTTACTGTGTTTTCGTATTTTCTTTATTAGGCATTTAATAAGGATGATACATATCAAAAGGAGGTATTTCTGATCGTTCCCATAAATTATATAGCTTTATTTATTCTCCATTTGCAACTCTCAGAGCCTCTTAAAAGGAATAGAGATAATTCAAAGAAACTGATTCTTTTTTTAATAATTTTAATGCCTTTACTGGAGGAATTTATAACGAAAATTAAAAATTCGAGAACTCATCCATAACTCTATCAGCTTACATCTATATTTAGTTTATCATTTCTAAATGCTCATAATTTCTAGGTTCTTACAAATTTTAATAGTTCAGATTTTGAATCTCTTTATTTGATGCATTTCTTTATTAATAAATTTAAAGAGAGGTTACTTATTTATTTAACAAGCATGCTAGTTCATTATCGATTAATTAACTCTGTCTGAATTACCTAACACACTTTTCTAGGTGAGTCAAGTATTTATGGTATGCTATCCATTCTTCATCTGTAGGTCCATCATCTTTCTCACTAAAATCCAATTTGCCATATTCAAATAATTGTGAATTTATTGAACTTTGATTTGTTTCTCGAGCTATGCGTTTGAAATTAATCTGTTGAATTAATCTGATCATTTGTGGTTTTAAATATAAGAACAAGTCTGAAACTTCAAAATCAGAAGATTTCCAAATTCTGTTATTGATTCTTAGAGGCCTAAATGACTTGTCTACAGGTTCTAAGGAAAACAAATCTGTAAACCAAAAATTTAATTACTTTAACACATGACCTTGATCAGCTACTATCTTCAGATTAGAATCTTGCATATTAAGCATAACAAAGATCTCGTTGCCTTCTCCAGATAAGAACGATTGAATATTGAAGCCTCCCTTGTTTAATTTAATTATTAGAGCATTTCTTATTAATGTAGAGACATCCTGGGTAGGAGTACCAGATCTAATCCACATATCTTCTTAGTTTTCCAAATATTGACCTCCTCTCCATTTTTTAAGCAAAGTCTATTTTAATTCTTTATAGTTTAAGGTTAAACAGTCCATTATATTTGCATGTATATCTTTTTATAGTAAATTATGAAACTATTTTTCTAATTAAGATACATAATTCTTAATTATTTCTATTTAATTATGTTTAAGTACCATTTTTATCAATGTTATGATACCTTATGTCTGATTTTTCGTATAATAAATTTTGTTATTGCAAATCCTTCTCCCTTATGTGTTTTTAATCTTGGTTTTCTTCGGTTAATAGAATGGTGGGATCCTTTTTTTGGTGATAGCACGCATCATAAAAAGGCAAATTAAAATATATTGACTCAATCGCTTTCAATAATAAAAGATCGTCTAGAGATTTCTAATTGATCCTCAATCCTGATTGAAGTAATTCAAACAGTTCGATGCTCGAATTAACCATGCATTAGTCATGATTCTCGTTCTTGTATTTATAGTCTGGGTTTATTAAACTAATTAAAATAATCAATCGTATGGAAACCTAAACACGCAGTCAGGAAATATTTCTACATCTTCACTCAGATCTTTCTTGAAATTCTTCAGAATGCAATTATAATTGAAGTCTTCCTCCTATTCTAACTCAAATCCTAATAATGTTTTTATATAGGCCTAATATATTCCTAAAGGTTTCTACAAAACTTCGCATTTTTTTTCTAATCTTGATTTCTTAGGTATAGTGTTCGATGGTTTTTTGACTAGGTTGTCTCTCCTTTAGTTAGTATCAAGGGATGACATTATAATAAAAAAAGTTGTATTAAAATATTAATTTTTCTTATTAAGACCATATCAATTTTAGATAAGGTTGGAAGTATAATGGTATCCATATTGACAGTTATTTTATATATTATTTAATATTTAATTCCATCAATTTAAATAAACAGAATGGTTTTGTTAAAAGAAAGTATTTAAACATATTTACTTTTATTCAATACAAATAGAATTTAATGGGAATGTAATTTAGTAGAATCACGATCTTACTAAAAATTTTAATAATACTTATTTTACTTTATAATTCATAGAGTAATTTGATTAGTATTGAAATTATAACCATATAAAACTTTAATAATTACGCTTATAAATAATTATAGTTCCAAAATTCTTAAATGATCATTATTTAGAATAGCTATTTCAAAGGTAGAAATTTATTTTTATTAAACAATATTATCTCTTTTTCCTCTTATGATAAAACTTTTAATAAAATAATAAGTAAGTAGATATTGAAATGTATTGATCCTACTTATATATTAATATTATTTTAGACAAATTAATAATAAGCAGACTTTGAATGTCGCTATATTAAATCTTACTTTAAATTAAAATATCATTTGATGAAATTAGAAATTACTCATTTCATTACAAACGTAATTTTTTCGATCTCATCCAAACAAAATTACGATGTTAAAGATTCATTTGCGAGAAATTATGATTTCTCAATATATCTTTAATGAAAAAAAATACTTAAAGATATGATATCGTTCTTTTAGAACATTTCAAATAATATTTTCTATAAAAATTTCATCTAAACATATTTTTATTCTCACATTTAACATTTTTGAAAGAAAGTGGTTCTGATATATTCATACATTTTACTTCTATGAAGGTTAATTATATGATAATTATCAGTGTGTTAAAGAAAAACTCTTGTGTTCATTTTTATTATTATTTTCCAATACCAATTTTACTAATTTCTAAATCTAGTACCAAGAATAAGGATTTATTAATTTCTAACTTTTAATTTGAGTTTTCAATTTCAATTATCATTATCTTAATCAAAAACTCTACCTTGTTTCTCTGTAAGAAAGAAGGAGGGTGAGTAATTTGAAAAATATAATTACTGAATAAATTTGATGCGTTATTTAAATAAAAGAGTTTATTCAGTTAATAAAAGAAAAAAATATTTTTTTATAATTCCAAAAGTGGAGGAGTCTGACAAACATATAATTTAAAATTTTTATGTCATTAGGCAAATAATAAGTTTATAAAAAGATTTATAAAAAAAAACCGACCATAGCCATTTTGTTATTTTGAGATAATATTTATTTAATAGCAGTATGGAATTCGATCAATTTAATATTTAAAATATCTTAGAAAAATACTTATTATGCAAAATATCAAATAGTAATTTGATGATGGGGAGTTGGAAAGAAGAGAAAATTCAATTTTATACTAAAATTAATTTGATAATCAATAGTCCTTTGATGGTATAATTATTAATGTACTTAGCTTTTTACAACTTAAGTACATAAAGTGAATAGTTAAGTGGCTTTAATTATTTGAATGAAGTTGAGATTTAACAAAAGGATAAGATAAATCTATAACAAAAAAAAGGACAGGAGTCTAAAAACAAAAAGAAAAAGAAGCTGAGATACAAGATCAGCAACAAGAGAAAGGCAAAAAAGATAAAAGGATTTCAAATAGATGAAGACATAAGACTGTTAGAATCAGTATTAAAATATGGAAGATAGTTTTCAAGGTTGGTTAAATTATTTCCAAAAAGGACTGTCAGTATGTTAAAGAATCGATATTATAAGAATCTTAGATATAGATGGGAGGAATTATTAGGAATGTAATTTTTTCTATTTTTAATTTTAGAGTCTATGATGAAGAATATGAGGAAAATTTTATAGATGATGGCTCAGTAAATTAATCTATTGAGTAGATTGATCATAGAAGTTTGATTAAGATGTTGCCTGAGTCATACAGTTGTCCAAAAATAAGAGATATGTTAGAATGTTTGATCACAAGGGTGAATGTCATTTTGAATGTGTGAATTTTGATGAAAGTTATTTATATCTATAATTTTATTTTAATGAATAAAAACTAATGCAAAAAAGTAACTAAAAACTGGGATTGAAAAAGAGAGGATGTGATTAAAAGAATATATTTTAATATGATGGACTTTATAAATTGAATATCTCAAAACATGTAACTTAAGATGATGAAAAGAACGCTGATTATTTAGCTATAGCATACTTCACAGGTTCCATTATTATCTCCTGCTTTCCATCTGGCGGTTCCTCCAGTTGAAGCATAGCAATTTGATGAAGTTAAACTTTCTAGATTAGGGGCTTCAGTACATGCTCCATTTGTTAAGTAGCAATATTTTACATTGTAATTTTAGTTGGGATTGGATAAATAGAAATTGCAACTTTTAGTCTAAGTGTACAGACTTGTGCAAGTGTATGTAGAACAAGTTCCATTGCCAGTATTATCCCAATAGCATGTATTAAGTACTAATTCGCATTAGGCTTAGGTGTTAATCATGTTGCAAGTGCTGATACCTACACATTTGGATGAGGTTTGATTCCATTAGCAGATTCCATCAGTACCAACTGAACCAAAACATTAATAGAATGTACTGAAATCACCACAAGAATTGGGGGAAGATGAGCATTTGCCACCACTGATTCCTGCACAAATGATAGATTGGCTTAAACATTCTTGTTAAGTGTTTGCACTCAATTAAGAACATGTGACAGTGGATGAGCCTGTTGCTTGACAACCGAGGGAATTGCTCCAATAGCAATATTTGCTTAGAATACATTAGGTTTAACTTGTTAATTAGGAGCACTTTTAATTTTAGCATGCGGAAGTACCAGCATTCCAAAAGCATTTAGGAGCAGACAAGGCACAATCAGTATAATTAGTTAAGTCAGAGCAAGAACAATTGCTTTTGACATTCAAGACACTAGAATAATGGCAAGGTAAACACAATCCCTTTTGAGCATTGGATGGTTCACTCCAATGGTGAGTTCTCCCTGTTGAACTAAAACATGAATTGACATCATAACTGAAAGAATTATCAAAGGAACTACACTTTTTAGTGTCAGGATTCCAAGTACAAATATTTAGGATATTATTATTGATATTGTTTTAAATGTAAGTGCAACTTGATTAAGTCAAATATTCTGAACAAGTTTTAACTTAACATGAAGCAGCACCACCTGTTTTCCAAATGCAAGAATTACTAAATTAATCACACAACTATCTTGTCAATAATTATGAACATGATGTAATATTAACACAAGCTTTGTTTGCAGGTTCATAAGTACAATATCCGTCTTTGCCAATTGAATTATAGCAGACATTTGGTTGCAAAGGAGTGGTAATTTATGAACATGTTTGCAATGACAATTATGATAAACAAGTAGTTCCATTGGATCCTGGACAAAAGATTGATAATGCTACGCAAGCTTAGCCATTCTTTCCTTATATTTCAGTACAATTTGAGTAAGCTGTACATTGAGGAGTTCCAGCTGCATTCCAATAACATCCTTTAACTTATGCACATTATTATTAGACTAAATAATCAGCACATGCCAAAGCTTAACATGCGTATGTTGTTCCGGTAGTAACCGCCCATTTGCAATTTTAAGAACTTTAGCATTCAGCTTATTATAACAATTGTTAACATTCACACTAATTACGATAAACATACTTGTATGGATTGCATTATGCACAAATTCCTCCGGATTCTATAGGAACCCATCTGTAATGACTATTAGTATTAGAAGAACAAGTGCTCTATGTTAAAGTTCCAATTGTGGCTTCAACACAATTGTTTCCCACCAAATTGCATGGCAATATACCAGCACCAGTCAATGGGGATTGTAGAACAAATTTGCAATTTTCTTGAGATAATTACCCACAAGTTGTAGGACTGCATTTTGTACCTGTCCAATAACAAGCAAATTAAAATTATCTCAATTCACATTAGTCTTTAGCGGTGATATCTCCACATTAAGTTACTACTTTGCAACTGCCATTCCAATAGCATAGACCTTCATCTGCCAATGTCTAACCTTTGGCTGGTTAACATTATTCTATTGTTGTTAAATTTTTGCATGATAATCCTGCTGCTACACATTGAGGTTTTGGTATATTTGAAGGCACACAGGAAGGATTGCTTGATTAGCATGTTGCACCAGCTGCTAATTATATGTCCTCACATTTAGCTAGTGTGAAACAAACAATAGCTGCCTACTATGTTGATTCTTAATAATAGCATCTAGAGCTTTCTTTTAGACATTAAGTTTAATTTAATTCTCCGCAAGCCACTTATTAACAATATCCTGTTGCTTTGGACGTTGCTGTTGCTGGACTTACAACAGTCCATTAGCAATTCCAATTATTGCACTCTTATTCCGTAATTATCTATTAGCATGCGCACTAAACATTTGGAACGAAGTACGCATTTCCAACTGTGCAGATTGCTACTAACAAAAGCATAATTGAGATCTTCATCTAGATTTTTGATTTATTTAATATTAATCTGCAAATCATTTCATTCCCCTTTTTGAATTGCAAAACACAATTGTATCATTTGTATAATAATTTAAATCAAGACTATTCTATGTTATGTATGTTTTTATATAAACTCCATCAAAATATCATAACAAACAAAGAAATGATGTCATTCTATATTAAAGTTTTTAGACATTTTTAATTTATAGAAAACACTCTCTTAAATTTGTAATGAAGTTTATACTACTACTAACATAAGAATACACTTATAATGATTTATCTATTATTACTAAAAATAATAGGTATCAATTTAATCCTATGATCCTTAAAAATAATTCGATAAATCCATATATTTTACAATAATATTTATTTTTATAGAAATTTATTAATACTCTGATTTCAAAGCAAAATCAGTTCTGAACTCTAGTTCCGCACAAAAGTGTAGAGTAATAAGGCCATTTATCACTTATATTCTAGAAAATAAATTCTATATTGCTTATTCATAGTTAAATTAATTATATTTTTTATTAGTACATTAATTAATATTATATAATAAAAATAAATTATTTATATGAATCAATCGTTCTACAAGTATCAATTAATCAATAAAATTAAGTTTAAGAAATTGAATATAAAATCTATTTGCAGTAAGATAATATTCAAGAACACTAATGGTTTGTAATTTTGGAGTTAAAATAAAAATAAATTTAGCAAATTTGTTGGATTTTGCGAATCGCTCCTATAAAAATTAAAAAACTGATTCAATAAGTAAATGAATAAGTTTGAATTGCTTCTCTTTACTTTGAATAGTTTCATCAATAAATTGCAAAATTTGATCTGCTACTAAATCTTACTCCTGAACAAAATATCAATTACTTACATTTTAAATATTTTGGGGATTATTGAAATAGTTTTACTATTATTTTGTAACAAAGAATTTTGTCTATTCAAATTTCCTATTAAAAGTTTCTCTCTATTTTTATTTCATAGAATATTGAATTCTTACATCAAAAACAATTTTAAAGCCTCACTTATAGGGACACTACTTTTTTTGAGACAAATATAAATTTTTTTTTAAGCAGAATTATAAATTTAATCCCTAAAGAATTTATTATATTGGAAGAAATAATTGTCATATGCTTGCTAACCTATATAAAAGATTAGAAATTCTCGAAAATATGAGAGAACATTTTATTGAAATATATTTAGATTGTTTATCGGAAAAATAAAAGTAGGAACTAATAGAAATATTTATTATTTTGCAAAAATTTCTTACAAAAAATTATTTTTAAATGGGAGATTTCTTTCGAGATTTCTTAATAGGTGGTATTTCAGCTGCGGTTTTAAAGACTGTTTTTGCCCCATTTCACATAATCAAATTGCATACCTCACATGATTACAACAAAGTCGGAAAGAGGTACAAAGGTATTATTGATTGCTTCATCTCATTTCTTAGAGAGGAGGTACAATATATATTTTGAATAGTTATAGGGCTTTGCTATGTGGAGAGGCAATTTGGCGAATGTCATCAGAATTTTTCCAGTTCAAGCTCTGAATTTTGCTTTTAAAGATGCATATAGGAAGTTTTTCTCCCCCTTTGGTATATAATGTTTATTAACCAGACTCAAAGAACGAGAAGTTGCTCTTCTTCTTAGGAAATATGGCTTCGGGCAGTGCTGCCGGTGCTGCTTCATTGATCACATTTCATCCTCTTGATTTTGGAAGAACAAGATTGGATGCAGATTTTGGGATGAAGCATAAGAAAAAATTCACTGATTTAACAAATTGTTTGAGCAAAGTTTATAAGTCTGATGGCTTCATTGGATTATACAGATATTTTGGAGTCTCAGTTTTACAAGTGAGTTTATTTAGAGGTCTCAAATTTGGCACTTATGATACAGCAAAGGAAACTATATTCTAAAAGAAATTGATGAGTAACATTTTTGCAAAATGCATTGCTTATTTCATCACTCACATAGTTGATTTCATCTCAAGGCCACTTGATACAATTAGAAGAATGATGATGTAGTTAAGTAATTTTTAATAAATATTATTTAATTAGAAAGAGCTGATATTCTCTATAAAAACACCCTAGATTGTGCAGTCAATATTGCTAGGAAGGAAGGAACATAAGCATTTTTTAAGGGACCAATTTACTACAAAGAATATTATTCATTCGTTTTAGTTCTTTATGATGAAAGCAATCAATTAATTGCTCAAAGATCTAAATCTGCATGAGATGAATGAGACAATTTGATTTGCATTTCAAAAATATAATTAATAAGTCTTTTGAATATAAAATAATAATTTAAGTCGCATAGTTAAAGTTCACATTAAATTGATTGTCCATTATTAAAAGTATAAGCATTTGAATGTATCATAATTTTATAAAAATATTAGAATAAGGGAAAGAAGATTCCAAAGTTATTGAGTAACTTCAAAAAATATGATTACTTTGAACGTAGTTCTGAATTTGGTTAGATTTTGGCCCTTTTTGTAATACATAAATCAGCTATATCCACCTCGATCATACATCCTTAAAAATAAAAAAATGTATCAAAATCAATTATCCTAGTAGATTTATGCAATATTCCTTAGCAGACATAAAAGTAATTTTAACCTGTCTTTATTATCACTTTCTTTAAGGTCAAAATTGTTTTGCTCATAATATCATTTCTTTATTTATTGAAATTTTTCTTCTTCTCTCTTGTAAGCTCTCCACATGCACTATTATGAATAAGTTAATCCTAATGATTCTACTAATCAATTCAAATAAGGAAATATACTTTAAACTATGCTCATAATACACTACAATAAATACACGAGATATGTAAATTAAAATAATCGTAGTTTTTAGCATAAATACTTTATTAAATAATACTTAATTTTATTATTATTAGAGATGAAAAAAATTAAATCTTATGATGAAATTTCTTTTTCTCGATTTTAGGAAGAAATTGGCGAAACTTCCTATGAAAATCAACCAATTCTCATACATTTAGATGATCCATTGCCATCTTAAACAGATAGTTTGGAATTGGTTTTATAGAGTGTTCCAAAAAAATCAAAAAAAGTAGCTAGAAAAAAAAAATGCGATTTTCACACAAAGAAAAGAAAAAAGGTGAGCAAAAAAAAAAATCTATGTTTTGAAAATCATACTCCATTCACTTTTTAAGAAGATGAAAAAATCCTCAATCTCGTAAAAGAGCATGGTCCAAGATTTTAAGTCATTTCTAAGTATTTTTTAGATAGAAGTTAAAATGCCGTAAAAAATCGATATTATAAGTTTTTACGCTACAATTGGAACTTAATCTTTGGAGAGTAAGCATTCTTATTAATGTCTAGTCAATAACAGCATTCTAATAATATGTTTGAGGAGGAAGGAGCATAATAAGAATTGCTAACAAATTTTTTTGATAACATGAATTTTAATCCGAATTTTACAACAACTATGTTTAACCACCTTACTTAAGTTGACTATTATTCATGATGAAATATGAGTTGATATATATGTTTTTATCACGTGTTGAATCAATTTTTAAGACTGAAATTTATTCAATAAAAACATAAAATGTAAAGAAACGCATTCAGAATAATTTGCAGTATCGTTATATATTATAAAATTTCGTTTTATTGATATGAAAACATTTCTTCTTCAAAATAGAAGTGGTATGAATACTTCAAATTTTGTGTTTTTTGAATTTAGCACATCTGATCTTACAATAAAGCTCTCATAATATACTTAAATAATATTAAAACTAATATATTTATTTAAATGAAGAATTTCTTTGATCTTTGTTGTTTTTATATATGTTATACTAAATTTAATCCAAGGTAATGAAAACTGTATTGATATACAAATAACATTAATATTAAATATTAATATTTTAAATTATTAAAAATATTATCTTGCAATAATGAAATAAAAACATAATTCAAAATTTGTGTAACTTAATAGATAGTGTAAAATTAAATAAAAATCATTACTCTTTTTTAAGCTGAATCCTTAAGTTCGGAGTTCTGGGGGAAACGATAGATGATATGCAAGCAGGCTATCCATTGAGTTAAGGCAAATTTTCATACCCTAAGAATTATTCTAAGATTTTAAGTCATCTTTACATTAAACTTATTCAGAATGGAGAATAGATTAATCTTCAAGGGAGTCAAGTTGATTAGACTTTAGATAATTTTCCAATTTTCCATCAGGGATAAAGGGAGAAGTAATCAGTTTCTTTTCATAATCTGCCCACTTGATATCTTTGAACCAAGGATGGCTTTTAACTTCATCTGGCCCATTACACCCCAATCTCAATTAAGGCTTCCTTTACATCAAAGCATTCGCAAAAGCTATGGCCGCAGTACTCCAACCTTAAGGAACATCAGCAATAGCAGCCTATTTAGCAATAATTTGATCTCGAATTTCTTGTCTACTCTTTCCATTATATGGGCGTTTGCCGAGCTAAAATAGAAACATTAGTGTACAATACACTCATGCATAATAATGCCCAAAGCAAAGTAATCTACAGCAACTCCATGATTTTGTCTGCACATCACTTCCGGAGCCATGTAACCAGGAGTGCCACTTGTTTCATGACTGTTCTGTGGTTTCCATATTCTAGCGATTCCAAAATCAGTAATTCTTAAATAGCCTTGGCTGTCAAATACTAAGTTTTCAGGCTTGATATCTCTATGGATTATGCCATTTGAATGTATATAATCTAGTCCTATAATTATGCAAATCACAATATGCTGTGTGATTGCTTCAGAGAATTTTCGATATTTGCATAAATGAAATCTCAAATCTCCTCCAGCCAAGAAATCCATAGCTAAATACAAGGAACAACGATCTTAAAAGGCACTGATAATATTGATGATAAATCTAGAATTATCCACGTATAATTACTCATGTCTTAGGGTTGATAAAATCTATAATTCATTCATCACTGAACTCACGCTTTTTTTCTGTATCACTCTTTAAATATAATTTAGTTATGTACTTAACTTTGGACATGACTTTAAGTGCTACAACTATATTGCGAGTTTTGTTAAGTCTTGCCTTATATACTTTTCCAAATCCTCCTTATCCAACAACTGATATTAATTCAAAATTCTATAATGTCATTTCTAAATATATTCTTGTCTTACATGAATCATCACTTGAACCCCTAAATTTAAACTCGCAGCCTCCCATTAAGTAAACCTCAATATTTTATATATTATTATAAATAATAACAATCAAGAATTATATATATTTTTAAAATCCCTTCCTTTTTTTTAAATCATCAAAGCATAGCATGCGTATTTATAATTCTTGGATTTTATTGTTTATACTTAGTAATCATGTATTCCATATTAGGAGTGGACAAAAGTAATTTTTTTAAATTTATTTTTAACCTATTTTTAAGTTAGTAGAAAATTCTATGCTCTTAGTAATCCAATCAAATTGCTCTGGTCATTACTTATTATAATTCAAATAAGTGTTCTAAATAAATGTAAAATGATGTTAATGAATATATTTGCATGGGAAAATCAAAAAATCAGCGTTGAATCATTTATGAAATATAGAATGCAATATGACTAAATGACAAATGTAGGAATTCCTTAAGAAGAACGAAAATTTAAAACAAAATATTTTATAACAGCAAAAGCATCCGATTAATGCTATAAACTTGAGATTTAAAAACAAAAATTTGTTATGATATTTTTTAATAGAAATAATTTAATAAAGCAAAATCACAATATAGTGGAACTATGCTGAGAAAGGTTACAAAGAAGAATGAAAGGTCAAGTAAAGAATCAGACTCAGACATGGAAGGAGAAAGAGAAATAGATTATGCTTTAGAGGATATCTCCTTAAATTAGGTCAAAGTGACTTTATTAGAACCAATAATCATTGATAAGCATTTTTTAGAGAAGGATATTGTAGCAGTGTTAGGAAACTTTGTTGTAGAATTAACAGACTTCACATTATTCGAATATAATTCTAGTTTACCAATTGAATAGGATTGCATTGTTAATCAAAGTTTTATTACAAAATTAAGAGAAGAACTAGGAAGAAGAATAAACAACAGAAATTTTGGAATATTTTTAAAATTTAATGCTTCTATCAAAAATCAAAGTAAATTAAAGAAATATCTTAAAATCGGGAACGACATTATAAAATTGGTAAAAGAATTTATTAATATACAATCATTTTCGTCTACGACTAATCTATTAGATTAATTTATAAAAGAATTAAAAAATATTAAAAAAAAAATGGGATAGTGAAATAAGTTTATTTTTATTTGAATGATAAATAGAAATTTATATAATTTTTCATTTGCCAGGAGGAAAAGGATTAGGCTTTGATTAGGTATAGTCATCTGCAAAATAATGGTTTACATCTTTGTGATGTTCTTCATCCTTTCTTATTGCTTTAACGACATCCAATAGAGTGGCATTTTCATCTAATCCCCAATATTCAATCGAGTTTTAATTGGCTTTGCGAGTGGTCCATGAATGAATTGGACTGCCTTCTCTTTCTATTTCATGAATCATATGAGTGTAAGTTTTAACTGCTTCTTCTTCTAAGTATCCCACAATCCTATGACAGACTCTAGGCCAGAATATATATGCCACTCCAAATAGTGCAACATACCAAGCTTAAGCTAAAACCACTCCAGTTCTGAAGATTAAGGAGGGTTTTTTGATGTTTAAAAAAGTCAACAAATGAATTCTCTCATTCTCTGCCTCTTCTAGTAGGGTGTGAATCCATCCTTAATCTCTTTTCATTCCTCTCAATGATCTTAAATGTCTATGCATACCGGCAACAAATCCTGGAACTCCAGCCACAGTCTCCAAAAATAGAACTCGATTTATCCATTTCTTTTCAGACACCAATTCTGATTAGAATGGTAGAGTCTTTTTATATCCACTCATAACATCAAATCCAAGTCTCATTGATTGAATGAAGTAGTAGGCAAAATGATCTCCAAAGGTAATTGCAGTTTTATGTTCCAAGCTAACTTATTCTAATTCTGGTTTATTCCAGATCGGATGTGGCATAGTATAGTTTTAATTTGGTTTAGTTGACAAAGAGAACGATCTTTTAAGGAGTTTACTTAAGTGTCTATTCATTTAATTTTTAATTCAGGTTTAAGAAAAGCTTTTAGTTAAGAATTTTAATTTAATTCGTATTATAAATGATGTAATTATCATTTAATGATGCAATTCGCATAAAATTAATTGTTTGTATATTATAATAATGAATATTTTGATAAAAATATGCTAAATATGTTATACCAATTTTATAAAATGAATAATTATATAAACCACAAATAATATATTAAAATTTTATAATAGAAATAGAAAAAAAACTAAGTATAAATTTATATGTTTTGTGTTCAATATTGAATAATGAATAATTCATTCAAATAAGGGCCACCAAGACAATCAATGACATGATTGATAGAATCCAATTGGAAGAGCATTATTGACAAGTATTCGTCACCCAATGATAGGAACCAAAGGTAACATCATTGCAAGTTTGTTCATTTAAATGAGTAGCGTCAGTTGCAGTTGCACACTTATTATCGGCACCCCATTTGCATAAGATGGATTTATTGCTGTCAATCTTTGGTAAAGATGTGCATTAGGCTTAAGTGGTAATGTCAGCACATGATCTATTCACACACATTTATCCATCTTTCTTGCAGTATTTAGGATCGCACATTTGATTGAATCCATCAGCATCTCTGCATGTTTTTAATTCAAAGGCATAACATTTACCGTCACTTTTCCATTAACATTTGGCAGTTGCAGTTGCATCTCCTTTGCATGTTGCTTCAGTCACAAATTTGGAACAATCAACATACACCTTGTTTTCACATTAAAATCCAGCGGCAACAGCTAAATGTTTGTAGAATAATGTAGTCACACTAACTCCTTTAGCTTAGCATCTCTCTCCATTTTCACCCTACAAGACAGAGCATCTTTCGGCCTTTGTCACAGTGAAATCTGAACATTGAGTAAATTCAATGCATTTGTTATCTTTCCAACCACATTCAGCCATATTTGAACAGCTTTCTTCATTTGGCATATCTTCACATTCTTTCTTCTCATCAATGCATTTTCCACCTTTCCATTGGCATTCTCCAGTACATTTGTCTTCTGTTGTGTAATCTTTGCATTCCTTCTCTAAACAAGATGTTTCATTCCATTTGCAATCATACCATTTATCACACTCTGACTTGATAAATGAGGAACATTCGCATCTCTTTGATTTATAGATAGTTATGTCTGCAGCTGCAAACCCAAAAAGGGCAATTAATAATACCAATTGGATATTTTTCATTAAATAAAATAGAAGATATTTGTCTTTATCATTACGCATTTAATTGATAAAATTTCATAATAATACGTAAATATAATTTAATAGAAACTGCTCTTGTTTTTAATTATCAAGTCTGAGTATTACCAAATTTTGATTAATATTTTCATTTTTCATTTTGTTTAATCACTCTAATCTAACTGTAGCCTTCTAAGTTTCATCTTACATACTTTTGTATATTCAAATTTTTTAGATGTAACAATCAGTTGTTTCAATTAAATTTATATATTTTAATATTTTATGAAGGCTCTTACACCTAAAGTGATTCAAGAAAGCTATTGTATTCTATTTATATTATTTTAGATACGAAGTACTCTTTATTGTCTGAAGAATGCAATAACAAACCAGAAAAATTGAGAGCTCTTTTAAAATAATTGAATGATGAAGTTGGAATTTACTTATCAAAAAAGAAACCAGTTAAAAGTACTTTTTAAACTCATATAGAACAAATTCAGTTTCCTAATAAGGATGTCTTATAAAAAGAATAAATGAATAATGTTGAAATTTTGAAAAGATTAAAATTTCAGATCCATTAACAATAGAAAAGACTAACCCTCTTAGAATAAAAAACTATGAAAATAGATTTAGAAAATAAAATTTCTTAATGCGAAGATAATATAAAAACATTAGCCTAATCAATAGAAACCTAAAAGAAAATCACGTAACGATAAGGAAAGGAAATCACTCAAATTGAGGAACAAAATGGTGTTTCTGCACTCTAAAATGAAATGTAATCATAATTAAATTATTTAGCAATAAAGCCGATAAATCGAAAAATCCATATAAGAATATCAATTAAAAAACTACTAGTTATATGAATTGATTGAAAATGAACAGAAAAAATTTCAATAGTTTTCAGAATATCAGTCTAAAGTAAGAGACAAGGTCATCTTTAAAGAATAATAAAGTGCTGCCATTTTAGAGTAAGACCCATAAATAGAATAACAATATTTAAAAATCTAACTTCAAATCTAAAATCAGGAAAGGCATAAGAAAATAATTGATGAGAAATATTAGGCTGATCTTAAATTATTCAAATAGGATATCAACCATAAATCAAAATAATTGGTCGAACTCGAAAATTGTATTAGTAAAATCCATTTGGAAATAATTTAAATTAATGAATAATGCTAAAGATTCAAAGAGTTCTAAATAAAAAGATCCTCTTAAATTCGCCAAAGAATTAAAAAATCATAATATTTAAATCAGTAATCATATTAAGGTCAGGAAGATGATTAATCAGAACATAATTTATAAATATTATCTAAAAGTTTCACTAGTCCTTAATAAATTGATAATTCAGTTTAGCTTAATCAGGAAACAGACTGTGAATAAAAAAATTAAAAAAAATTTTCTACTATATTAGAAGATTTAAACGATGGAAAATTAGACCAAAATCAACCAAATAAAGAAAATTCAAATGAAGATACCAACTAATTAAAGGATGAAACCAAAAATGAGGAAACAAATAACTAGGTTTAGACTTAAGATCAAGAAATCCTTGATAAATAATAAGAATCTCAAAAAATAGAATAACAATCATAATCTGGATGAATAATATCAAATTTTATATCATTATATTACATATTCTTACTTTTTGTTCTTAATTTCTTATACTATTTCACCTCTCTTCATTCACTATTAGAATTCACATCAATTTTATTATTTATAGATTAGTTTGCTATCTATTTAATAAAATATTAATCGACTCATTTAAAATATATATTTTTCAGTATATAAAAATTAAAATTCATTGTATTATTACTTAATTTTTACTTTTAGATCACTTCCAAATTATATACATATATTGTTTATTGACTTTTTATCAAAAAAGAAAAAGAATTAATTGAATAAAACAAATAGGACCGTCCTTCTCTTTACGTTAAGATAAAGACAATTTAAACTTCTGGAATGACTTTTAACACTTCTTTAAATATTAAGATTTGAAAAAAAGGAAAATTCTTAAATAATAAACATCAAATTGTTTCCATTCCCAACATTTAACCTTAATTGGGCTATTGCTCTAATATTTTGATCCATGTTTAGCTCATTCTTACAATTATTAAAACTGATAATTTTTTATAAATTTATTGAGTTTCCCTTATAATTTATCGATACAAATGTAACAATAAGAAACACTTAAATATTAATCGTTGCCGCATAGAAGATAATTTATTTCAATTAATAACAACAATAAATCTTTATGATTAATTCCAGTGTTTTTTTTATCGAATTATAATCAATATGTTTATATTATGAAATTAGCAATCCTTAGAACAACATATCTTCGAAAGAAGCCAATAGAAGATTTGAGTTAATTAAATAATATTTATAAATGGGTTAAATTTGCAAATCTGTTAAATTAGATTAGTAGCTAAGTTAAATCGAAACAATTCAATGTTCTGTGCCAAATGATGAGGGTGAATTTTGCAAGCCTGATAATCTCCATAAATTTAATAAATTCTTAGAACAAAGACATAGGAATTCTAATTCTACCATTGATCCTCTAATCAATGGTAACATTAGTGATTTTACTATTGATCAAGAGAATAAATAATTTCGAATAGAAGAATAAGTTATATTAAATGAAAAAAAAGAGTATCGATATCAAATTCCTGAAAATAGCAAGTCATGTATTAAGAGTAATAATAAAGATTTGAAATCAAATTTAAAAAGTAAAAAAAAAGTATCGTTTAATGACTTCGAATTCTATAATTTTTCGATCAATCCAAAATTTAGCTCTTCATCTTAAGAGATGATTTGATAAAAAATTGATTATATTATGATTTTTCCTTATAATTTATTACCTAGCATTATAAGTATAAATTTTATTAAGGCTTATTAAATGTATTATGGTCTAACTTTATTTAAATTATTTCCAGTTATTTACACAAAATATAATATGTTATATTTGTTTGCAAATTATATATAACGAAGAATGTATGTAGTTTAATTATATCACCATTTAAATAAGATGTAAGAAGGAGTAGCAATTAATTATTAATTTTTAAACACATATTTTATTTTATTAACTCCTAATTTCATTAAAAATGGATTTTATTAATATAATCTAAAAGCTATAAAAAATATATGTATGAATAATATTTAATTAATAATATTCTCATTTAAGAGCATCCCCTAACTTGGAGCCTCCAGGGATGGACACAAAACTCTGTGGGGAGAATTAAAAAAAGCAGTTTGGATCAAAATTTTATGGAACTTCTTGAAAAACATACATCATTTCAACTTGATATTGTTCTTTATTTGAATTCTATTAACCTTCTTAAGGTTATTGTTGAAGTGCTCTCACAGGCATAAATTACGGATAAAAGTAATGATTACCAATGTAAGGATGATGTGGCGAAAATGCTACATGCTGTTAGGATTATTAAATAGCTTAGTCCTATTAAGGGTAATTTTAAATTTGAATTGGAATCATTTAAGAAAATTAAGGATTATTATCTAGATTATTTAAATCTTTGCTTTAATTTTTTAACTCTTGTTAATTTTAATATTACCCTTCAGGGAATTGTACTTACTAATAGCAATCCTTAAGGCCAAAGAATTAATTTCCTTAAAGTTATTTCATAAAGTATTATTATTACTAGATTGGATCAAGCATTGGCACTTAATATGGATGAGGGATATAAGAGGGAAGATTTAAATCTAATTATTATTAGTTCTGATATTCTGCCATTTGTTCACCAGATTACTTTTTAATATGAGGAACTTGTCCTTAGGACTTTTGGCTTTAATTATTTTAGTGTCTTAATTTCTATGGTTCTTTGTTATTGGTTTTATTTTATTGTTAACTTAATTCCTATAGTGATCTAAGCTCTCTATTTTTAGTTCTATTTCTTTCTTTTCTATCATGTTCATTACAAAACTGTAATCGCTTTTCTTTTAGCTTCTCTCTTAACTTTTCTTTTTCTTTCTACTATTCCAATTTTTTTTATCTCTAAATTTCTTGTTATTTATCTCTCTCTATCTATTTTAGCCTCTCCTTTTCTAGCTCTATTTATATTTCTTTTTCTATTTCTAATTCTCTTTACCTTTCCATTTCTATTTTATTCTATTTTTGAATTTGTTTTAACTATTATAATTTTTATTTAGTTTTTTTATTATCATTTTCTACTTAATCATCAACTTCTAACTTTTATTAAAACTATTAGTTTATCTCATCTTTATTAGGCTTCTCTTATTCTTTTTAAACATCTTTAGGTATTTCAATTACTTGACTTTCTTACCAGCTCTAAGATCTATTTTTTGACTTAATCAAACTATTTGATTGATTAATTTGCTGTTATTCAAATTGATTATGATTAATATCAGTAATTTGAATTTAATTAGGGTTTTAATTTGTTTATTCTAAATTATCCAGTGTAATTAATTGTTGATCAACACTATTATTAATTCTATTAGATTGGATCTATGTTTTCTGTTGTTTTTCTGGAGACAATTAAAGTTCCTATACATTTTAAGTATTGATTGGTTAGATAATCTATTATTAAATTTATTTATCTTTTTTTTATTATTCATCCTTCTAATTCTACTATTTTTACTCAATTTGAAGCATATCATCTTTGTGAGGTGGCTTGAAATTAATTAAGATTCTTTGGTATTTTTCTTTTGGTTAAAATAACTTTGGTTCTATTAACAACCTTTTATTTTATTTGTCTTCTAATTGTATAAAACAAATTAATTCCTTAAAAACAATTTACTTGGCCTTATTAATCAATGAAGGTTCGTCTTCTAAATTCTCAACCTTTATTTCTTGTGGGTTACGTAGTTTAACTACAATTTTATCTTTTTAAATCTTCTATTAATTAATTTATTCGTTTCCTTCTTCGACTACACTTTCTAAGTTCTCTGTTTTAATTTCATCCCTCTCTTATCTCTAATCTTCTGTATTGTTGAGATTCAATAATAAATCGGTATTTATAAAAATTTTTATTTCGATTTGATTCTCATCATCCAATTTAAATTAAACAATTTATGTTTCTAGTGTGATGATTTGATTATTAAGGTTGGAAAGTTTCTCTAATTATTTAATTTGCCTTTTCATTTTGTTTTTTAGGGCAAACTCTTTCAGTTTATCTTGACTCATTTCCTTTTTGGTTCTTCTGATTCTTTTGCTTTCCTTAATTATTATGGTTTGGAAAGGATTATGATTATTATGATAGCCTTTGAGTTGAGTAAGGTTTCTGGTTGGTATTAATTGGAGTATTTCCTAAAATAGTTCTTTGGTTTGGTTTGATAGACATTCTTTCTAATGATTTTAGCAAATTTATAAATAAATTTCTTTTTCCTACTATGTCCATGGTCCTCTTTACAGTAAGGTCTTTCCATCAGGTCCAAATTCAAAAGGATAAGCCTTTTTAATGTATCGTTTCTTTTCTTTTGCTTATTTGGATCTTTTGAGTTTTCGTTCATGGCAAATATAGGTTTGCCAGAGCTCTTGAATTTTATTTTTTTCCATTGAGATATTTAAATTAACAAATTAAATAAAATTATTATACTACATTTCGAAAGTATATATTAGTTGTTCTTCACTTCTTCTAATAGAATACATCGAAGAACAATTGGTTGTTTTTTAATGAATAATAATCTAATCATAGATGGTTCTTCTGCGCAGTTTAAATAGGTGAGAACAATTCCTAATTTAAACTACTTAAATGTATATATGAATTATTTTATATATGCCAATATATAATTCTGATCATAAAATGGTAATATTTCCATTGTTCAGACCATTGTGTTCTCCGACAATGTGAGTGTCTGAGTAAGGAACAATTGGTTCCTTGAAATTTGGGTTCTTTTGAATAGCCTATTTGGTTAGATTCTTCCACTAATAAAATTAATCATTTCAAAATATACCTTCTCTTCAATCTTTTATCTGTCTTTTTTTTGATTCTTGGCATCCTAAATGATGTATAAATACTTGGGATCCTTGTTATTCAAGGCTTTGTCAAATGCCTAATAATCAATCTCTTTGAGAATGGTCTTGAGTGCATTCAAAGACTCCTACAAGACCTTATGCCAATGTGTATCTGCTATCTAAGCTATTACTGGGACCAATAGAGGGAAGGTGAATGGTTTATAGCTCTTGAGAATGGTTAAGAAGTAATCATTCTCAAAGAAACACATTGCTCTATCAGCCACCTGTAGATGAGGTCCTGCGATGCACTTAATTAATCTTTTGAATAACTTTGGAATCAAGGGCTCTAACTTAGAGATCTCACAAACTTCCAAGACTTCCAATAGTTCATTAAGGAACATCACTTCCTTGGCTGAATTGGCAAATGGCCAATATCTCAATAATCCTTCAACTAAAAACGTTGCCAAGGTTGGATCTTTGGATAAGAAGAGCATGGAGCATCTTAATAATTATTCATGATAAAATTAACAGGTCTAAACCTTATGTAGGGGGATGATAACAGTTTTGAAAAATATTACATGTTCTTCTCTCAAGGGAACTGCAAATCCACTAATGATGCTTGCCAATATATCCAATAACTCGGCTGCTCCGTTGAATTTGTATGTTTCATGAATGAGAGTGTAAAAACAATCGTTAATTGCCTTTCTTATCATCTTTCTTCTCGGAACCAATTTGGCGTATAATCTATGGAGGATGTTCTTCAGATATTCCCTTTCACGAGGCTCTTCAGAGTCAAATAACTCCAAGAATTCTTATATGAATGAATGAGTGATAAAAATCTTAAAGTATTTATAAAAGAAATACTTTGAGTGATTTGACATCTGGTTATTCGTTAACGATTAATTATAAGAAATATTCATAAACTGGTTGCAAATGAGTCCAAGCTGGATCAATCAATTACTAATTTTATTTAATTATTGTTCTTACATCATCATCTTCCATTCCAATTTCACCATTTGTTGCTGTCTTTTTTAAAATTGGCAATGGTCTGAATATATTCTTCTCAATCATTTCTATAATTAGATCTAAATGGGGAACAACCAAATTCACTACAAAGTTGGGCTCCTTTAATAAATCAAATAATTCTTGTAAATATTAAGATCGTTCTTATTTTTCCTTTACATTTTTAGTATCATCATTAAAATCGTATGGTTAAGAACAAAAGTGGATTTTCTTTAAAAACTGATCTCTAATTTCTTTAGGCACATGCTTGGGATCGGTAACCCTAGCCATATTTTGAATGATAGGTTGAGGAGTCTATCATTTAAAAAAATTAATACCCTATTTTAGGAAGTAGTTGTTGTAGCTTAAGGTTGTTAACGCACAGCTGGAGTTTATTTCGAGCTAGCTGCCTTATTATTCATTATTTATATTTATTTTTTCTAAAAGATGTATTTAAATATTTATATTTAGATTTATTAATATTTTTATTTATCTGCACTACAATATTCATCAAATTGATTATCTATTCATTACACATGCAATAGTCCTATCTATTACAATAATAAATAATAAAAAGAACCCAAATTTCATAGTCCAT
The DNA here is from genome assembly GCA_905182995.1 of Paramecium octaurelia. Taxonomy (NCBI): domain Eukaryota; phylum Ciliophora; class Oligohymenophorea; order Peniculida; family Parameciidae; genus Paramecium; species Paramecium octaurelia. The sequence goes on from CAJJDP010000010.1 coordinate 541,004, forward strand.
AATAACAATGGTATGATCAGAGTACCTTAATCGGATAAAAATGGGAGATTAATTTAACATGAAACACAATATTTGTCTCAGATCTAAATTTAATCAAAATATTATCATATAATATTATTTATCACCCAATTAAATTATATTTATTATAATTATACGTATTATTAATTATAATTAGAACAACAGAATTTTCCCAAAATTCATTGTTTCCTATAATTCGACCTGTTTAATCCAACTATGTGATGTTAAACAGCCTCAATATTGTTATTAAGCATGATAGTAATGATCTACGCTATCATGCTTAAGTATTTTTGATAATTCATTCAATTACAGGATTTTCACTTACATCTAATTTTGATGCTAAATTTGATTGAAACCACTTTATATATTTAAATAAATCTCACATATACCACTTAATTGTCTTGGAGTTAAGTAAATCAAAAGGGTTCACTAATTGGTCTTATAATAGATAACTTCCAACAAAAATTCTTCTTCTTATTTTTAAGAGGTTCTAATACTATATATGTTTGAAGATAGTTAGTAATGATCAAATTTCTAATAAAAAAGTTATTTTCAGCATTTGATAGTTATATGTATATATAATTATGGAACATATTTATTCTTTAACTAGGGATTTGACTTTCTAAGTGTTTCTTTTAATACTTAAAGAGTGCATTAAATGAGATTTAGAAATAAAAAAAAAATCAATTTTTAGTATTCTATAAAGGTTAAATAGTCAAAAATACGTTTAATTTTAATTTTTAAATATTTGATAAATAAAATACATTGTGATTTACCTGTAGGTATTCAAATCCGGATTTAAATAGAATTCAAAAATTATAATAATAAAATGGCTCACTCAACACTCTTTATACTTGGAATGATTTTAGTCACTTTGAATGGATTCAGTGTAGACATCTCAGGAACTGATTGTACTTGTGATACTTTCACAACCCAATTGGATTGTAATGCTGCATCTACTTGTGAATGGACAAACTCAGAATGTGTAGATGTTGATTGCTCTACTAAAACTACTATAGTGTAATGCAATGTTGCCAATTCAATTTGTGCATTCACTCCATCTAGTCAATGTGCAGCTTTTACATCTTGTTCTGACTATAAATATGCTGACGAAGCCACTTGTTTGACCATCGGATGCTTAGCAGATACAAAAGGATCTGATGGATTATATCCATGCAAAGCCATCGCTTCAATTAAGAAGTGCTCAGAAATCACTACAGAAACTGAGTGCACAACCCATTAATGCTTTTGGAATAGTTCAGCTGCATGTGTAGCACCCACATGTGCATAACAGACTACAGCCCTAGATTGTACCGCCATAAGATCCGATGTTGTTACTACATGGTAAATATGTTCATGGACAGCTGGAACAAGTACATGTGCTGATGCTACAGGATTAACTCAATCAAATTGTGCAGTTCTTACAAGAGGATCATATTATTGGAACACTGATTCAAGTGCATGTGAAGTTTGTTAAGGCTCATCAAGTTATGCTTAATTAATTTCCTTGGGATTAGCATTGCTTATGCTCATTGTTTGAGTTTTATATCATATCAATAAATAATCAGATTTTATCTAAATAGAAATTCCATTTGTCTCTTATTTTAATTCCATCTTTACTCTAAGCAATAAGCACAAGCTATTTATTTTAGATAACTAAATATTATTCACTCTTACTCTAAATTCATACATATATAAATTGCTGAAAATACTGAAATTTTCTATATTTATTAGCGACTCAAGGAGAATTCAATAAAGTAAATACGCAATTTATAATAGAGTATACTATTAAAATGAGAGATTCTGGGTTCAAGGAGGAGAGAGAGACAATTTTTAGAAGGGATTAGAAGGGCAGAATATTATAGTGATTTGATTTAAATAAGGATATTAAAATAATAAATCTTTTATTTGATAAATGAGCGGATTAGAGGATATTCCTGAATTTTATGATGATCCATAACAACCTACAAAATAGGAAATATAGTAAGAGCAATTATTGAGAATCGTAGAAAGTATGACAATTACAATGTCTCATAATTCAAAAACTTTGGGCTAAAAGAGGAGCTCTTACGAGCCGTAAAAGAAGCCGGGTTTGAGCATCCTACAAGAGGTAATTAGTATTGATCTATATTTCCATAGTCCAAGCTGAATCGTTGACAAATGCACTATAAGGAGAACAATTGATTTGCCAAGCAAAAGCAGGAACAGGAAAGACAGCTGTGTTTGTTCTGACTGTATTGAATACGATCAACACTGAAAGCAACAAAGTGGAATGTCTTGTAATTACTCACACAAGAGAGTTGGCCCAATAAGTAAGAGATGTGTAAATATAATAGGCTCGGGATGAATTTTTAAGATTGGGAAAGTTTATGAAAAATATCAAAGTTGAGTGCTTTTATGGAGGAGGAGAACCAGTCACTGTAAATATCTCAACAATTGAAACAGTCAAGCCTTAGATTATAGTTGGGTAAACATAGAATCTAATTTGTAGTACTCCAGGACGTCTTAAGGATTTGATTTGCGAGAGAAAAGCATTGAAAGTAGATAGATTGAAGTACTTCATATTGGATGAAGCCGATACAATGATAGAAGATTTAAACATGAGGTGCTGATTTTTGGAAATAATTATTTTTAGAAAGGACATTCAAGACATCTTCTTACGTTCACCACAAGAGAAATAATTTATGGCATTCAGTGCAACCTTTACAGAATCAAGCAGAACATCACTCAAAAAGTTTATAGCCGATAACAAACATGTACATTATCATGGTATTTCAAGATTTATGAAATTACAATCAAACCAGAACAACTCTTCTTAGATAAATTGAAGTAATACTATATGAAAGTACCTGAAACTCTTAAATTCCATTATTTGAGATAAATCTTAAATACATGCAAATTAAATCAATGCATCATTTTTGTTAAGAGCTCAGAAAAGGCTGATGCATTAGTCGCTGAACTCAAAAAGAAGGGAGAGGATTCAGTCAGATAACTCTACGGTGGCAACAGATTGGGACCAGATCACCAAAAAATGAGACAGAAGACCTATGAATAATTCAGAAATGGACATTTCAGATTACTGGTTGCAACCAACTTAATGGGAAGAGGTATTGATATTGATAAGGTCAATTATGTCATCAATTTTGATATGCCTGATTCCTTGGAGACCTATTTACATAGAGTACTCATATTATTTAGGTTGTTAGGTTGGAAGAGCTGGTAGATAAGAGACTAATGGAGTCGCTATCTCCTTTGTTAAGTTTGAAGAAGAAGCTTCAGATGTTAAGAAACATACAGATGATGAAGTATTTAGTCCTCTTATTTATTTAATTAGGTTTTATAATAGATTCTTAAATAATATCCAGACAAATTACAATAGTTACCCTAAGATTTATCAACATTAGACAAGTTTTGAATATGATAATATTACATAAAATAAAATAACAATATATAATATTATGCAAAAACCCATCTAAACTAAGATAGTCACTTTAGGGGATTATGCTGTGGGCAAAAGTAGTTTGATTTAAAGATTTACTAAAAATGACTTTACTGATACAAGAACTTAGACTGTGGGTGCTGAGTTTTCTCCTAAATAACTTTTCAGAGATGGTAGATTAATAGAATTATAGATTTGGGATACTGCAGGCTAAGAAGTTTATAGAAGCATAGCTAACCTTTATTATAAGGGTATTTCATAATTGCTATAAAAAAGATGCACATATTGCTATTATTGTATATGATGTAACAAAACCAAAATCTTTTGAAGTCCTTAAATTTTGGATGGAAAAGTTAAGTGAAGAAGGATTGGCAGACATAAGTATTTTTGATTAGATATTCATTTTTAGCCAAATTCATTATAGCAAATAAAATTGATTTAGAATCATAAGTACCCATAGAGGAAGTTAGACAATATGCTAATTCGTTTGATCCGAAAATTGAGATATTTGAAACTAGTTGCAAGCAGAATATTGGTGTTTTCGTAATATTTCTATTTACTTTTAGGAATTATTCAATCATATAGCCGATTTAGTTAATGAAAAAGAAAAATTATAATAACTAAATAAAAGAGAGGAGAAATCAAATATCAAAATTGGAGGTTCTGAAAATAAGAGTGATATTGTAAATTCATGCTGTTGATAATTTTATTTCTTTTATTATAGTTATAATTTCAATAAATTTTACTATTAAATTAAATACTAAAATTAACTTAAAAGTGTGTATTCTCATTTGAAATACAAATCATTGATTATAAAGAAGTGATATTTCTATTTTACAAGACAACAACAAAGAAATTCAATTACTCACAAACTGATTTATTAATTTGATCCTTGTTCTTAAATAATTTATAGGGAATTCTTAATAAGAATTTGAAAGTCATAATAAACAGTATATATTTGAAGACTTTAATAAGTTTCTTTTATGATATTTATATCTCAATTTCATTCAAGGTCCTTATCACCAGCAGCAATTCTTAAAGCAATGTATTCTTTAAGATCTCTCATGTTAGTGTTCAAGATACCAATCAAGTCACTGACAGTCTATCTATCTTTGTCTCTGGCAGCTCTTCTTTATTAATAATCATAAGCAGCTTCTTGGCATTCACCTCTTCTGTCATCTCTTTATTAGGTCTTGGCTTAGATTCTTTAAAGGACATCGTTTTAACTTGCTGTGGTAGCATCGATTCTGTCTTAGAGTGATTAGATTTCAGCTGTCAAATTAGCAATTGATGAATTGTATTTGTTCATGTCTTTATTGAGTAATCCAATATATGCTTAGAATGCTCTGGCTCTATCATCTTCAGCTTTTCTGGCTAAATCGAAGGCTTGGCTCAATTGGTTTTGGAGATCATCGATCAATTTGATGACTCTTCCTGTTAATTCTTAGTTGGCGAATTATTAAGTTCTGTTGGCAAGATTGGCTAACAATTTGATGGCTTTTCCAAAGGTTCTGACGTGTTTCATTGTGCTGGCTTTGTGAGCACCTTGACTCATGTGACTAGCAACTTAGGCCATGATTTATGGAGTGACGTGAACCTTTTCTTCACCCTTTTATAAGAAAGAGGGAGCTTAGAGGTTGTCTGTGAAGAGTCTTCTTGCTTCAGCTAATACTGATGAAACAAAGGTGTATTCTTATCTTTAAGCTTCAAAATCATCAGCTTATTCTTATCTCTTGGCTGTTGTCTCATCGATGACCTTTTATAATTCAGCCTTTTGGAGTTCCTTAGCTTTCTTTTATCCGATCTTCTAGTCTCTGATTGGTACGAGGTCATCAAGAACAGCTTGTAATTCTGTATTTCTTTATTCAAGATTGGCAAGTTCTTGGTTCAAGCCAGCCAAATCTGCATCACATACTTATTAGAAGGCTTGGTTATTGGCATCATCCTCCTTTTAGTCAGCGATGTATCTGTCTTCCAAATCATAAAGGGTTTAGAAAATTCTTTCCAATGGCTCACCAGTTGTCATTTAAATAGCAATTGTGTTCAAAAGGGTTCTACCTAAATCGCTACTTTCGATTCTGTCGAACATGGCTGTATTTGTGGCAAAAGCACAAGCAACTAATACCAGAAGCAATGTGGTTTTCATTAATTTAATTTATGAAGAAATACAATTAAAAAACGGTATATGTTAATAAATTATATTGCTGTATTTTGAATTTAATATCGATTAATAAACTTCAACAAAATGAATCTTCCCATGTATTTGATCCTGCTCCACTAAACATATCTATCTTCCAATATGTAAACAATCCAAAAGAGTCAGCCCACCAAAGAGTCACAAACATTGGCAAGAATTATCTGCTGGCATAATTTCTCAACATCCCTGGGAAGTAATTATTGAGATTTCTGGCATACCTGAATTTGCAATATAAAATCTAATTACCAAATATGAGTAGCTGCCTTTCTATAATTGCCATCATAAGGACATACGCCGTTAGGTTTTGGCCACAAATCGACCATTTCTCTTGTCACTTAAGATAGGGAGTAACTTGTCAAGATTGCCAAATATGTAGACAAGAAACAATTTAAAACCTTTACTGGAAAATATGGGATTTCAGCTACTCTTGTAAAAACAGATAACTATTAATCTATAAGTTGTAAATAATTACCTTATCCTTCATCCAATCGAAAGAGTATAATAGAGTTAGTGTTTAGAAGAAGTTTCTAGCAAATAGTGGGAATGAATATTTAAAGAAATAGTATGGTCCCTCTTCGAATGGAATTCTCCAAAGAGCATTGAAAAATGAGGTATATCCTTTTTACAATTCCTTGGGGAAGGTCTTGTCAGCATAATAAGCCATTCTAGCAACTTCAAAGGGAATTCCGATTGGAGCAGTAAGAAGAGAAATGAACATTGTGCCTGGCACCTTTCTCAAGAATCCATATTCGAATGTACCCCAAGTTCCTTTGTTTGATATACTCATATAATACTTTGCCACCCATGATTGACTGCTCTAAATGCTGCTAATCTCAATGCCCAATCAATGCCACCTGAAGCAAAGGCAAATTACATTCTAGTGCCCATTGATCTTTTGAAATTCTCAAGGTTGATTGTTGCTTTGCTGAAATTATACAATTCTTTCACAGTATTTGGTTATTCGTACTATCGTAACCTTAAACTTAAATAGATTGAATACAATAATTTCCAATTCTCGTAAAAATTATGCCATGCTTCACCTACAACACTACCTAGTAATCCTGATATTGCTCCTCTAGTATAATTCCATCTCAATGAACTAATTTATGTCAATAATCCTTTACTTTTCCGGAGCATCTGTCCATACACCAGCATTATAACAATCAAAATACAGGGAATGTCTTCTTCTGATGTCGTCCAACTCAAAAAACATGATAATTTAATTATTGAATTGGATATGTTATATATATTTATATTTTGTGTTTGCTATTTTTTCAGATGAACACTTTCTTGTGCATCGAATGAGCTACTTGGTATTTCTAATAGCAATTATACACTCTATTCCATTCCAATTCCTCTTTGATTCTCCATCCTAACCATGCAACTACACCTCCAGGAACAGCAGCCCAAAACAGTCTCTATTTTATCGGCAAGCCTTTTATTATGGGGAAGAAAAAGAATGAGAATGAATAGACTGCACCTCCAACTTATCCTAATCTTTCAAACCTCGATGCATCTCTAATGGATGGAATAAAATTAATACGCCTCTGCATGAAACACTTACTCAGTCAATTTTAAAGGAACATGTCTATCGTATTTCAAGAACTATTTGACTTCTTCTTTCTCTTTTGCTGTAAATGTTTTCTCGAACAGACCAAAATGTTCTGGTTGATCGTAAATCATAATAATATAATAATAATTAAAATCTTCCTATATTTATATCAAGTACATAATTATTCTAAAATTTTAAACATTTCTATGTGCTTTTTATCATTGAAAATATAACTCATTTTTTATAACTCCACCTTATTCTATTTCAGAATGTGTGACTTATATTTACTAAATTATAGAACTAAATCTCAGTCATAATTGTAATTGATAAATATAATATATCTACCAATTGAAAGATTAGATTTGTAAATAATATTCATAAATTCAACATAATAATTAATAAGTACTTTGTTTTAATCATTTTAAACTCAGAATTTATTTTTCCTTAATTAATAAAAAATAATAGCGTTGGCGACCCATTCAACAGAAGAATATATCAAAAATTCAAATTAATAACTAAACAATTTAATATCAATTTTTTACTTGTTTGTATTGTTTATAATAATGGCAGTCAAGAGCAAAGTAATTTATAAAGGGTTTTATAGTGTTATCAACCTTTTGTAATTCAAAATAAGAGCAGCATTAATTTCTTCGTTATATTTAAATGAAAAGTTAAATAAATTTGATTTTGCTAGTTTGCTTTTCAGAATACAGATTATTCTGAAATCCAAGAATTTAAATAACAAATCATTTAGATAAAAGTAATTTTACTTTTAAACATTGAGTTTATATTGGACATCTGTTAAAAGAGGAACTTCAATCTAAGCTTAAAAATGAAAACTTTAGAGTTAGCTAAACAAAAGTAAAATTAGGGTAAATGATGAAAATATGTATTACTCTTCAATAGTAAAAAATACTAATGAGAATATTCTAAATATAGGAATAGAAAATCCCAAAAGGATTGATGATGTTAAAAACATCTAAAAATTTTTATTTGCTAATTTATAAAGTATTAATGTGCAAAAACATCCTGCCTCTAGGTAATTAAGTATACCTAAATAATATTTATTTCTGATATTTTTATCTACTAGTTTATTCTTAGAATCATTAACTGAATTATTCTAAGAGGTAGTGTTTTATGAACTATTATTATTTTAATTAGGAGATGTTGTATTTGTATTATTTGTTATTATTATGTCTTTTTTAATACACAAATTGCTCTCTAAATAATAGCCATCTTAGCACTGTAAACATTATGAGAGATTATTTGATGAGCATGTTTAACAATAGTTTGTTGTCTCGCATTTCTTACAGCTTTCATTAATAATTATGTATCCTTCTGGACAATCATATAAGCACTTCCCAGATATTCTTAGATACCCTTATTAACACTATTAACAATACTCAGAATAACAAACTATGCAGTTTTCAAATTAACATTTAAAATAATTTGATTTAATGAAACTTTGTTAAAGCAGTTGATTGTTTTGATTGTATTAGGACAAGGTGTAATAATAGATTGAACTTATTGTATTAGGGTTAACGATAGATTGTATCATTAAACTTATATTTTAGTTCTTCTAAATTTAGAAAGAGAAATTTATTTTTATTTAGTTCTAATTTTAAAGGCATTAGACATTTTCAAGACACTGCATTGAATTTATATTAAAATCTGGATCAAAATCTAAAATAACAGTATCGTTTATATTAAAATTAATGTTAGATATAAATTGTAAGGTGTAAGCAGAATGAATTCCAATAAAATCATTTACAGGACTTATTTTAAAATCTTTGAACTAATCAATCTAAGTATGTAATGAAGTCTAATCTTCAAATATTAAATATCCAAGCTAATCCTTAACTTCAATTTTTGTTTCAGTTAATTATGTCTATTACACTGAGTTTTATTCCTACAGAATTTCAATTGAATCGATTTGATTAATGTCATACAAGTTTGTTAGAATAATTTTTGAATTACTGATTTAACAATCGTGATACTAACAGATGCAATTTGTGCAATTGATATTTGAGGGAAGGGAAATCATAATTGAGTCTGAATCTTTGAGAGGGATTAAAAATTGCATGTAAATTTTGAATGAATTTTATTTTGTATGTTTCATTACTTCAACAAAATAGTAAGATAGTTGATTAGGCTTTGATATACTTAAATTTGGAACATAAGGTAGAACGTCAATTAGAAATATTTGGTGAAAGGTTTTGATGTTTATATTATTGATTGGATTAAGAGATCGATTAGAGATAAAATTGTTGATTTTGATATTGATTGATGATTTTGGTATCAGCATGGTAGAAGTCTATATTTTAATTGAATTTTATAAAAGGGAACAGAATGCTTATTATTGATTAATTTCACATTTTATTTCGTTATTGTCACTTATAAGGTTATCAAAAAAGTAATTATTAACATCAAAATAAAAGTAAATTAAGTCATTTTCCAATAATCCAGTTTAAGTCTTAAAGGTTAAATTTATAGAGTTTTATTTTTGATTCGTTAATTCTTCAGATTATGTCATAGATTATAATTCCAAATAGCCATGCTATAGATTTATATATAATTTTTCATTGTTCAAGACTTATGGGAAATTATCAAACATTATCGTGAAGGTATAACTCTCATTTTCCATATCTATATAAGATGGATTGTAAATTCCATTAAGACAGAAGTATAGTTCTTTATCAAACTAAGAATTTGTGAAAATATTTTTTATTCTAACTTTTTAGCCCTCTCTTTCTAATTGTGCATTAGAATTAATATTTTATGAATCTGAAATGCTCAAAACAGAGTCAAAGGATATTTTAGAAAAGAACTAAATCTCAACATAAGAATTTGCATAAAAGTTCTTAAAAAATTCCATAGTATAACAATATTGTGTTAATTCTATTAGGTTTTTATTATAATTGTCCATTTTGAAAGATTTGAATGATAATGGTCTTAATAAAATACTTTAGGGTACAGATTCAGCAATACCATAATTTTACCACATCAACTTAACTTTCAAGCCACTATATATCTTTTATATAAAAGGATTCTGAATTTGCATAGACAAAGTCATTATTGATTACTTTCCTTCAGTCTTAATGAAATTGGATAATGTCATAGTTTAATCTACGAAATCTGAGATAAAATTGGAATTCATATTATCACTTAATGTAACAATTGGTTTATCAATTAAGAAATCAACTGGAAAGATAATAATCATGATTGAATCAAGATATAAAAAATCTTAATATTTTACTTAGAGTTAGAGTAAGTTTTAAGAATTAATGTGATTATCACTTTACATTTGAATTATAAAGATATCTTAGTTAATTGCATTAATTTAATAGTTTAAAACAGAATTCTCAAGTAGGTAGTATTTTGATGTTATAAATCTTTGTAACTCAAATTAAATATTTGTAATCTCTTTTACATTTTAAGAGTTTATAAAGCCATTAACAATAATGGTTAATAGGGATTAAGAGCTGATTTTGGTTATTTTAAGTTAATTCTAAAGGAAATAGCACATAATTGAGTCATCAACAATTCCGTCATACTGAACTCTACAGTCAGGTGTTTAATAGTTAAAGTATCCTTAGTTTGGAACTGTTGCATATTCATCTCTGAAAGGAAAAGTAAAAATAATTAAATCCTCTAAATCCAAATAGACTTTTGGTTAGTAAGTGATTTTTAAGTTGCATAATCTACTTGTAACTTAAGAATCAGTAATCAAATTTAAGTCTAATTTATGAATGAGATACTACTTGTATTCGAATATTAAATATAAGGAACTAATTATGTGTAAGCCTGTTATTTTGTAGTACTCTCAAAGAATGCTTTCACTAGAATATTCGCTTTCATATGAAGAGTTTTTATAGGTCCAATCTCAACCTCCATTTTATTTGGGCAGGAGTTATATTGATACGAATACATTCCAGGAAAAATTACATTTGTTTCAAGTCCCTAATAGCCCTATATGAAGTTTAATAAAAATCCATCTGCTTATTCAATCGGAAAATCCTCATCCTGCTCAAGCAAATTTATGCTCATGAAACAGAACCCAGTAATAGGCAAGTTTTCAATTAAAATATAGTATTGTTCTAAATCATTTCCTAAGCTTCTTAATTAGAAGGTCATTTAGGAGAAGGCAATTGACAACCATATACTTAAAGCGAATATTTTATTCATTTGTTAAAATAAATATGAAAGCCAAATTGAGGACTTTGTATTGCTAAAATGTTGTCAAATTTTGTCAAATTTCACTCTAAATTATTTTTATATCATATTACTAATATAAATATATAATTTTAATGAATAGTTGAAACAGAAATCTACCACTCCTTAGTTTCAGGAAAATATATGATTTCTTAAAAAACAATCATAAGATGTTATAGTAAGCAAAAAATAAATGATGGATTTGGGCTTTTAGTCATTTACTTATTAAATATACCTAAATGTATCCTCATTAAATATGATAAAATTTGAACATTATTATAAATTATATCATCAATCATTTAGTTGGGTTGTGAATGCAGCTCCATTAAGAATCCAATAATCAGGATTCTTCTTGGTAGGGCATTCGATAGCTCTTATGAAATTAGTTGAATGTCCTGTTGTTGATAATACTCCTGCTCGAAGACCTTAAAATTTAATATGAAAATGTACTTGTTTTATAAAGAGGCATTGAATATTCATTTGGATTAGGTTTGTAGTCTTAAGTTGGTATGAAATGTATTATGGGAGCCTAGAATATAGTTTAGCCTGGTAATTGATCTTCGAGTATTCCTTTGTTCAAATCAAATCTACAACCCTCAACGTATAAACCATAAATGTAGGCTCCATTTTCAGGGGTTGATGTAATCTAAATAGATTGTATTTATTACCATTTCACTATCTACATAATTGAAGAATTTGAAACTGAATCCAAGAACATCAATAGCAATTTAATTCTTCCTTGCAAATGTCTAGAGAACTGAAGTTAGAAAACCTTATGGGAAAAAGAATGCCGAGATCCAATAGCCCTTTGGATAGCCAAATTCTAAGTTAAACCAATCTCTGAAGAAATTGACTCTTTTTATCATATCGTCATAAAATGAGGCCAAAGGCTTTAAAGAAGGATAAGCTTTATTAGCCCAAATTTAAGGGACTTAATTATTGAGTAAGGAGCTGTACATTTTATCAAGTTCAGCCGACATAACAACTTCACCTTTGATAGCTGCTTGTAAATTCTTGATCGAATTTCCAATTACTGATAATAATTTATTAAATCTTTGAACTTCTTAATTCAAACAAACTTTGAGAGAATCAATTTCAGATGAATTGCTTTAAGGAGCATTTTATTTTTTCTTTTTTTCTTATTCCTTAATTTAAAATGGAAGCTTCTAGGAGAGAATATCACAAAGTTCCAACACATTTTCATCTGGAGTTTTTGCCTTTTGATCTGAGTCACTAGTTTGAGCACTCTCTCTTGGTTGAATACTTAAGATAGTAGATAAAGCCATTTTAGATTCAGTTAATTTAAAGGTAATGTTGGCATTTTCATTCATTCCAAAAACTTCAGGTTTTTCAAAATCTGGGAATTTATTTATTAAATTTCTATATCCATCAATATTCATTTCAGCAGGTTATTTATAAATGCCTGAATCTGAAAATGAGTATCCATCATTTAATGCATCTTCACTAAAATTAATCAAATATTAGTTTACTTAATAAATTTGGTTAAAATTGTAAGCAAACATCTTCTATCCCAATCATCTGTGACTCTTCCACCATATGTGATTTCTCCTATTACATATACAATGGCATCCCAGGGTATATCTTAAGGCAAATCAAGAAAATTTCTAAGTAGTGTGTACGAAGTTTCCAGATCAGAATCATTAAATCTAATTTAAGATAAAATTTTACTCATATCTAATGTTCCAACCCAAAGGTCCGAATTTACGACGTTCTTGTACAACAGCATGGAAAAATGCAAGAGAATAGAGTAATTTTTTCCATGGCTCCTTTTTTTCACAATTTTCAACTTATTCGGAAGATAAATCAGTATAACTCTTAAACATATTTGATTTCAATCCTTTAGGAGGTTCAGTAGTTAATTTAATACTATTCTATAAAACACTTACAGGGAAGTAATCACATGGCATACTAGTTAACATTAATCTAAATCCAGTGTTAAATGATGATTATAATTCAGGATCTTCAAACCATTCTAATCTTTTTTCAAGGGTTGGCATGAATGATTTACCAAGATGGCAATTTTATAGAATTACCCAATCACCACTCTTGACTCCACTTTCAATTGCTTTTTCAGCAATAATTCCTTGTCCTTAACCAAGTGATATAATTCTAAGTTTTTCAGATGATATTTTCTTTTGATTTGCTAATCTCATTAAACTAGACAATGGATCTGCACCTTAACTCAAAATAAATATAAATGGAGTCTTATGATCAGTATCATTAAAGATGTCTTCAATTGATGCCTGATTATTGGAAGTATATTTCTTTCCTAATATTGCATCCACATAATATGTCATTGCATACAAAGATTCTTCTTCTCTCAACACTTTCACAATCATTAATTTTTGGAAAGGAGTCAATTATTCACTTAATAAACTCCAAGGATTATCAGACTATATTAATTGTTCAGTCTCTTTAAAATTAGTTAATGTCTAGTTGTAAATTTGTATGAAATTTTAATGGACTGTTGTTAATTAATACAGTTCGTTCCAGATTTTAGGAGTTAATTTAACAGTATTTGGCATAGCTGGTGGTTAAACTGATAAACTTGCTCCTCTTACAAAAAGATTCCATTCTCCAAAAGTGATTTACTTAGCATTCAATTGTATTTTAACAGTCATTAGGAATGAGAAGATTCTCTTATGTTAATTAAATAGACCTCTACAAACGTTAGAGTAGATTGTTTCAGTAATACCATCTATTAATGTATTAATTCTTATTTTTATGTCATCATTCCCTTCAGAATTTCTGATCACATTTTAATATAGTCTCTTGAAGTAATTCAATGAAAACTAATACATAGGATCTACCAAAGTGAAATCTGCAATGACAAAATAAAGCAAACTACCTCTAGTAGCAACTGGTAGATATTGTTATCTAGCTGCTTCAATTTCAGCAGATTTCTATTCTTGAGTTACCAAACTTTCTTTAACTTAGATGGCATCCTATTTTGATATCTTTAAGTTTTCAATTAAATCAACATTATCCAAAATCATTCCTTTAGAATTTGCTAATAAATTTAAAATCTTCTCTTCATTCTTTCTTAAGTTCATGTTACCAGTAGATATTCTCTTAATTAAATCTTTCTTTTCTTCTTCCATCTCGGGTTTTTCAATCTATACAACATCTCCAAGTAATTATTCTTCCAAACCTTACTCTGTGACTGTAAAATTAATTACTGTTACTCTAATAAATATTTCTGGTAAAAATTAAGGATTTGCTAATTTTGTACTAAAGAATAACTTGAAATTTGGATCAAATTCAACTTCTCTATCCCCTATCTTTATCATTTTTCTTCTATTTATTACATTAAATTATTTCAATAATAGTGGTTCTAAAAAGTTATCCAATTATTCCTACACATCTTCTAAGAGCAATGGAATTCCTGTTTATACTGCATTTTCAATATGTTTAATAAGTCCCTCTTAAGTAATCTTTAAGACTTTCAAATTATGATCTCTATAACTATTTTTGATCCAAGTATTTGCTTACAATTAAGGATCAATAAACATAGGATAGGATCTACTATATTTTTGAATAATGCCATTAGACTTAGAAACTGTGTCATTAGGCAATCCATTTGCAGCCCATTATTAAATTTCAAGAGCATCTCCTAGGACTGATTCAAAGTTGTATTTCTCACTTAAGGGAATGGTTAATTCTGTGGCCTTTTCCATCCAATTCTGAATTAATTGATTTCTAAAGGTTCCAGTAAATGGACCCATATAGGCTACTGTTGAGCCTCCCAAAAATACATTACCCAAAAGTAATTATATTTCCTCAGCAAGGCTTTCGACTTTAATCTTCCATCTTTCTTATTCATCTGCCAAACCAACTGTAAGTTCTTCAGCTCTAATCAATCTTTATTCGGTTGTTTATATATCCTAATCAAGACGATCTTTTTCTTATTTATTTTAATTGAATTGTATTTCTAACTCTGTAACTTTCCTAACCACTTAAGCCAGTTCTGATTGCTTCTACAATAACACTTTATTGGCTTTCTCTAATTATTAATTCATGGCTTCTACTTGACTCTTCTTCTTCTCTACATCATTATTAACATCAGTAAACTCACTTACAGCCCTAACCCACTCACAAATAGACTTTGCAGCCACACTCACTTTTTAAACCAAATTTGGAATGAATTCTGGATTACTAGCTATTTTAGCTTTGATCTTATTTTAAGTTCCTGGCTTGATTTTACCTACTTCCAAACCTTTCATTTTTGATAAGAAATTAGGATCAGCCAATAGTTTTTTGATTGAATCCCAATCCAATTTTTCTTCAAATAAAATAGCAACACATTCTAAAGTAAAACGTACAATTGGTTATGGGTTGTTATTACTTTTGATTTCAGAAATATCATTTCTATTAAGAGTATTAAGTGCTTCTGTGGCAGCATTCAGAGTCGGAATAGCTTCATTTAGTATTTTATCAGCTTCAGCTTTGGTTTCCTTAATTCGAGATGCCTATTCATTAACTTATCTTTCCTCTTCTGAGACCAATTACTTAACTCTATTTGCCTCTGTTGAATCAATTTATAATTTTTAGAGTAGCTATTCTTAATCAATAGTTTTTTATTTTAGAATTGGTTGCATTTCTGTTAATTTGACCTTTAAATCACTAATGATGCTGTTTGCCTCATGCAATTTATGTAATCCTGAAGATAATTTCATCTTGTTTGATTATAACTCTTCTTTTTTCATCATCAATAAAGTCTTATAAGATTCTATTAAATCAAGATAGGACTTTGGTGTAACATAAACGTTTCTTTTGAGAGCAGCATAAAATTCATCGCATTTACGTTCAACACTCTGGTGAACATGAACACACATTTGATAAAGATTTTATCTCATATCCTTTGTCAGACCATCAAATTCTAGAGATTCCAAAAACATTTCTGCCACACTCATCAATGCCTCTTATGGCCATTTGTGTAGCCACTCTATTGTACAACAATTAACTAAACTTGGGAACATTCTCAATCTAACTCTTAACTATCCACCTATTGGCGATAATCCTAAAACAACATGTAGATTAGATCTAATCTTTTAAACAAAGTATGGGTATATATCATTGATTTTTAATTCTCTTGCTTCTGCTTATAATCCTTAATTAATAATCTCCAAATCATCTTTAGTCAACATATTAGGTACTTCACCTGAATTAAGTAGATTGTTCACATCTTCTAGAAAACCTTCTTGTAATATTTAAGTATCTGAAAACGAGAATGCTACTAATCTATTGTCAATTCCTACTGCACACATCATTCTAAACAAATCCTCTTTAAACTCTTTCTTACCATAGTTTTTCTTACTCTCAATGGTATCTATTTTGCATCCAGCCAAAACAGCTCCCAATTAGGTCAAAGATTTCTTACCAGAACCTCCAACTCCAACCAACATATAATGTCCTCTTTATTATCTTAACACTCTGCTGATTCTAGTCAAATGTTCAATAGCATCTTTGAATAACACTAAATTCATCTTTGTATATTCCATCATGTATTCGTTAATGACTTTTATAAGCTGATTGTAATCTCTCACTTCCTCATATATACGATCAGCCAACTCAGCTCTTTTCTAAAAATCTGCAAAAATAAGAGGTGGCTATGAATCAAACAATTCATTGACTTTATATTCAATCTTAAAGAACAAGAATATATTTTTAACTAAGTTCTCTTTGAACCAATCCTAATCTTGCGAGTTAATTAATCTATCCATTAAAACTCTGCATGTCTCATGTGCCCATAATCTAACCATTTATTCAGATTTCTAATAAATCATAGGCTTGGCTTATAAAATGCCTTAGAAGATCTTACTAACATCTCTGAGATTGAAAACATAATGAGATTTCTCTGGAGTTGGCAATAAAGCTTTTTGGATTTCAGAATACATTTGAAGAGTTGCATTAACAATAGAATAGTTTTCACTCAAATCCACGATTTCACTCTTGAAATGATTATTTTTTAAGAAAGCTTTCAAAATAGTGCTAAATATCCAAGATAAAGTTTCATCACTGGAATTAGGAACACTTAACAAAGCGAAATGACGAGTAAATCTAACTGTTATAGGAGATCTACCTCCGCCTGGGGGACCACAAGCACATATTAGTATTGTATTATCCACATCTTTCCAATTGAAGCTTTTTCTATCATAAACACCTCGATAATCAATGAATTATCTTAATAATTCAATAGGTGGTTATGCACCATATTATTCTAAGGCTGGCATATTAACATCATCCACAAAGACTACAAACTTCTTACCAGGAGGAGGCATCAAAATAGTTCTTCCTTTCTTACGTTGAGTCTATAGCTTTTATTCAACACTTAATTAGGTTGTAAAACTTGCTGTTTTAGCTGAGAAGGTAATTTGCATCAAAGCTATAAGTCCATCATCTCTTAATTTTTCAACAGTTGAATTAACCATAATTGTTTTACCGGTTCCTGTAACTCCAGTAATAAACATAGGACAATTTGTATTGACTGCTTATTCCAAAAACCATCCATGAGCCACTGTTTCCTTTGTCTAAACAACCATATCAAAATAACTCATTCCTTTTATATAGTCAAATTAAGGAATGATATCATTCCATTGGGTATAGTTGATATCTACTAATCCATCTGTTTTAGTTATTTTAACTAAGCAAGCAAATAGAGATCCTCTAGGCAGAACTTCGACTGGGAAAGTGTCAGCTACAATTCTTTCAAATTTTGGGTAATCATCAGAGATAAGTGTTGCACCAACAGCCCAAGCAAATACCCAAACGTAAATTTTTTCAATGTGTTTTTTTGATATTTCATCTCTCAAATTGCAATTAAATTATTAATTGTAGTATTAGATGACCATCCTCAATATTTTAATCAATCCAACAGCCATTTATGTTTCTTGTACTGGTATTAATTACTTACATGATTTAGTAATCTAATTAATTGATTTATTGAATGACACTTTTATTTAAACTAACAAATGATCTATGATGTCTCTACTTAGAATGTCAAGAAGAGTCAATGCTTCCGTGATTACTATAGGTTCATAACCCAATACTTTATCATCTAAGTAGACCATTCCACATCTACTAACTGTTGCAGGTGATGCCACTGCCAAATCTAAAACTTCAAAGATCATTCTCATTTAAGTCTTCAATTTAATACGCTCACCATTACTTAAACATAAAGTCATTGAGTCATCCAACACTGTGTTCATATTTTCAATCCACAAGGCATCCACTGGCCCATCAAATACAACCCATTTCTTTTCCAATGTCTCTGATGATGCATATCCTCTCATTATATTAGATGCTAAACCATCTGTCCATTATTAGGTCATCATATCAAATTAACCATATAATTCTTCCATAGATATGGCTTTTGGATTCAATATCTAATGTTCAACGTTCTAGTATATTGGATGATTCTTTATTCCTTTCGAAGAATATTGCTCAAATAATTTAATGTAAGATTCTCGAAGTACATTTTAAACTTAAGATTTGCCGCCCATTGTAACTCCTACCAACATTACTCCAAATCTCACCTTCAATGTTTCATGGAATTGAATTATCTTTTCAATGAAAGTGTCCTATTCTTATAATTTATTAAGCTCTATAACATTCTTTATTGCTGTTTCTAATTCCTTGTTTTACACTGTAGGAATTTGCATACCTGGAAATAGATCACTCACTATGGCATTAAACAAAGGAATATCATGAGATAAGAATTTTGGCAAATTACTTTCCCTCATAGCTCTAATCAATACAATATCTTCATTGATGTTTGGTTCTGCTCTCTTTAATGATCCAGCCATAACTAAAACGGATTTGACTGCTCTCATACCAAAATCATAGTGATCTTACTAACTCAACTGCTCTGAACTTAATTGATACAATTTAACCATCTTCCTTGACAAATCTTTGGCATTTGAAAATCCTTCAGCGAACAACATAATTTCAGCAATCAGTCTATAATCTGGAACCATCATAGCTACTGGTCTAAAAAGAACTTTCAGATTATCAGGCAATTCTGTTCTACCAGCATAACCAGGATTCATTGTAATAAATATTCCCAAATCAGGATTCAATTGTACATTTTTACCAAAGAAATAAAAATTCATTTTATACTCTAATAGAGCCTCTCTTATAGTTTAAACTTATTATGCTATGACTGATAATACTTCAATATAGATTCTATTAAATTCATCTAAACAAACCCAAGCTCCACAATAGGCCAAACCTGCAAATAATTTTTCCATCATTTTAGCAGTAATTTAATCAGAACAATTAAAGACAATACAATATCTTCCCAAAGCTTTGGCTAAATCTTTGCATGATTCAGTTTTTCCAGTACCAGCTGGTCCTTATGGTGCTGCTCCCAATTTGATTCCCAAAGCCCCTGTGATAGTCATCCAACATCTGTCAGTTAAAGGAGTAATAACTAATCTTGTGGTTGATCCCAAAAACTCATATCCATACATTAATTTGGCATTTACTTATTTAGCATGGACACTTTCCTCATCATGATAAAATCTCAATTATTATTACCATTTGAAATCCATGATACCTTCCACAGATTCATTTCTCATGTTATCCACAATATCTCTGAAGTGGACATCTTAAGTGACCAAAGCCACAAGAGTCCTTCTTTATAATTCAGTAAGATTTCCTCTGATTAATAATGTTAATTCATCAAGCATTGCTACATTAGCATCATACCAATCATCCAAATCTCCTTCTGCATCTGCTTATAAATAATTTTCTTCAGTTATTTTGGTCCAAAAAATAGAATCAATAGTAATAATAATTTAAAGTGGAAATTCGAATACCCAATCCTTTCTCTGTGTATCTTCTAATTAATATTTAATTAAAGACTATCTCATGACTCCACTAAGAGAAGATTTCATTTTATCTTCTAAAGCTTTTAACCAATCTTCCACTTCCCCTCTTGCTGAATATCCTTTGAGTACTGCAATTTCCCCTTCAGCAGATATCATTCCAATAGCATTCTCTTAGGAATCGAATTGAATTTTGACTAAATTTTCGAAACACTTTCTTAAATATGGTTAAATGGCCTAAATATTTTTTGCGTTTGACAATATTTCTAAAAGTTCATCATTTGATAAAAAGTAAAATCTCTAAAACACATCTCTTTTCTTTTCTAAGAATTCATCCAAAGCCTTTTAAATAAGATCAAAATTATTATTATTTTATCTCAGTTGATTAAAATATAATCTATTTTAATAATCATCTGCCCATCTCCTGGCAATACTACTATCTCTAGCATTTCTCATAAGTTTTTTCCATTGAGTGTCAGCTTATTAGAAGATCTTGGATTCCTTAGCCAAATTCTTAGCACTATATGGTGAATTCAGAATAGGTTCCAAATATAGCCAATTTCTTTGATGTAACATCCACTCATCAAATAACTCTTGGAAATATCTTAATAATGATTATTGTCTTTCTACTTCAGGTCTAATTCCTTCTACAAATCTTGAAGCTAATATATTATTGACAGTCAATAAAGTATCATCAATTTTAGAAATCAAATCTTCATTATTTCCGAGTATAAAAACATCTTTCGATTCTCTATAGGGTTACACTGTAATGACAGCTGATCTCCAAATAGACTCAACCTATTCTAACATTTTAACTAATTCTATTTCCTTTGCTGCTCTTAATGCTATTTCACTTAACTTGTCTTTTACCTAATCTAACCCAGCTTGAGTAATCCATAAAACGTTGTATTTAGGATCATTTATTGGTGTAAATGGTTCTAGAATGGGCTCCTTGAATAACTATTAATTTTCAAGTATCATTGCTCTTATCTGATTCCATTATTTCTCTGAAATTGCAGGATCTTTAAGTGCTTACAGAACCTAATAGACACCTCTGAATCCTTCAATATCTGATTTAAATACTCTAGCTACTTCATTCTTATCTAATTCTTTGGCACACAAATTAGCTGCCTTCTATAATTTTTCCATTAGATTGTTCATATCATCTAAATTGATATCAGTATAATGTTATTTTAACCAGACTGAATAATTTGAGATCCATTCATTTCTACCACACCAAAGTTTCTCTAATAAAGTGAATTCACTATTGAAAGTTTCCAATTTCTCAAATGGTGTATATTCCATATTTAATGCTATCTAATAATCATTCAACTTTTTTGCATGAACTTTTAATTCATCCACTTGTTTTCTGACTCCTTAAACAAATGTAACCATGTCACTCAAATCTGCTGCTAAGGAACTCAATGGCTATTCTGAAATTCTTTCATTTAAATCCTTAACTGTACTATCTACCTATGGGATCATTCTCTCCATATCTTTTCTAAATTTATTTAAGTTTTAATCATAATTAGCCATAGCATCATCCACCTTTTTACGAAGTTAACTAACTTATTGATTGCATTCTGCAAATTTTTATTTGTGTTTATCTTAAATTTTAATACGCAATTCATCCATAAGCAATGCCATAGCTGTTACTTCTTGTGATACATTGCTTAAATCTTCAAATTAATTATTGATGACATTCACTGCTTCCATATAGTTAACAAATTATTCCACTGTTATTGGAGAGATTGCTATGGTTGAATACAACTAAGTTGTTTTTTGTGTAAAGAGCACTGCTTTCTTGTACATATATTCAGGTATGAATTTCTATAGCTCTTAAATGCAATTCATAGCACTGGATTTAATCTTGGCTTTCAGTTTTTGATTATCAAATAATATCATACCAATCTCTTGTGTAGGTTCTATATCTTAAAATTATTGATCTTAATCCTTATATTAATTAATGGCATTTCTATATTCCTCAACTTCCTTATCAGCATACTATTTTTCAATATTGACGCCTGTGTTCTCAACATACCATTTCATGAATGGTTTCAATTTTTCAGCATATTACTCTAAATAATCAAATGCAATTTCCAATTCTTTCCTCATTTGACCACATAAAATTTGGAAATTCTCGCTTCCATTTATAATTGCCTTTACATCCACTTTTTCTGATTGTTAATTGCTTTCGTCTTGAATATACTATTACAACTCCGGCATAGATAACATTTCCCTATGTCTAGTTGTGATACGAATAACACTATTGGTGACAACACTTTCGAATATTCTGAATAATTATTCTCTAACAGGATTAAAAACTATATCTTCCTATTTCCCAACTGCCTCAATAATTATCCAACATTAAGGTTAACCTTTGCCATAATATCCTTTCCTTTTCACTCCTGAACTCTCCTTATATTGCTCGTTGAATTCACGAACCTATTTGACAATGTGTTCCACTGAATTCTGCATCATCTATAACTTAGCATCTATGATTATGTAATCAACATATTTCACAAATTTTCTTAATCTTTTATAATGTGTTCTTATTGTAGCTTCAGTTGTGTATGGCATGTCTTTGCCTGATTCATCTCCCACCAATAATGGGGCTCTCTCTTCATTATCATCTTCATGAAGAGGAATACGATGAATTTCCTTAAAATTGACTAAGGATTTCTAACAACATTCTACTATTATTTATTTAATCTATTATTCATATGCGTCAAATTTGATATCCATGATAGACATTAAATGTTTATCTTACAACTATTTAAAGTTTTCATGAGTCTAAGGAACTGTAGTTGAAGTATCTAAGAATCTTATGTCTTAAGCCATTTATTAACATATCCTACGAACTTCTAATAAGGTGATTCTTAATTGTTTGTCAGTTGAAAACATGTTAGAAATCATCAAATCCTGATTTTTGGCAAGAATGTTCTTCCTCATTAATCTCTTCCACAAGAAGAAGTTCTTCCATAATTTGTATTTTCTAAAGAAATCTATTTTCTAAAGATCTTAATATAATTTAGCTTCTCTTTGCCACTCTTCAATGGTTAAAAATGTTGCATCATCATTTTGGAAATAAGTGATACCTTTAGCACTAATGGTCATGTATTCTTTTTGATTTCTATCTTCAAATTCAACAATTTAATAATCATAGGCATGATCTCTTTTATTTAAATAACAGAACTCATCTGCCATTTCTGGATCAGTTCTTATCAAATAAATAAAGTCCATTGGTGACAGGTAAGATTGTTGTTGCTGTTTCTTCTTGGGTTTTCTGAGTGCCTTCTTCATCATCTAAGCTTCCTTCTTTTTTTCAGGTTGTTACAGCAATCCAATGATCGAATCATTAATGGTAGAATTGGGGTTTTGCACATCCTCTAAAATACTCATCCCATGATCACTTAATAATCTATGTCCGAGAGGTGACAAATTCTTTGGTTTCTTGAGCTAATCTTGTATTAAAATGTCGCTTTTAAAGTCTTTAGTTATTAAATCATCATTTACTTTTCGTAGATTGATGTCCTGAACGATCGAGCAAAATTCTACCGTTTTGAATGGTTACTCCTAGAGCAGAGTGAGTTTAGGTTGTAGGCTCCAATCTTTGTTTAGAAACTTTAGGCACCAATTAAGGCAAGGATATAACTGAGAGCTGTTGAGTGTATTTTCGTTCATTTGGATCATAGCGATTACTATTTTTATAAAGCCGTCCCTTGAGCTACCCTTGTGAAAGTTGTTCAAAATTGAAACGTTTATTATTGTCACTATCCATAATAAATAATTAATATATGGACACCGATTTATAAATATTTATATATGTTAATATTAATCGAGACTCCAGCTGGATTCGCCCTATTCTAAGTTGCTAATACCAAAGCTCTTAATAAAATAGACAACATCTACGATTACTTACAGAATGAAAAGCAAGCTAAAAAATTGTAAGCAAATCTATTCATACATTCGCAAGGGTCACTCCTTTTGCTTTCTAATAATTCAAAGACACCTAAGAAGCTCTAGTGGCTACCAGTAAGTTGATCAATGGAAAAATTCCAAAGAAACTAACTAAATTTTTGGAAAAGAATGTTATCTCTTAAGAAGTTCAGGATTAAATAGCAGGTACAGTGAATCTATTAAACAACAGTCCAAGACAAAAAACTTGCCAAATAGCTCCAAGAACAACTAGGTTTAAATTGCATCTAAACTCCTGTGACTGAACAATTATTCAGAGGAATTAGATCTCAACTCACAACCCTTATTGAAGGACTCAGCGAATCAGAACTTAAAAATATGACTTTGGGATTAGCACATGGGTTATCCAGATATAAACTCAAGTTCTCAACTGAAAAAGTTGATACAATGATTATTCAAGCCATTGCTCTACTTGATGATTTAGATAAGGAAATTAATAACTATATGATGAGGTTAAGAGAATGGTTTGGATGGCATTTTCCAGAACTTGGCAAAATCATTACAGACAATTTAATATATGCAAAAGTAGTCAAAGCCATTGGAATGAGAATAAAGACCAGTTCTACAGATCTCTCTGGTATCTTACCTGAGAATCTTGAAGCAGATGTCAAATAAGCAGCAGAAGTATCTTTTGGTACAGAAATTACAGTAGAGGATGAAAAATTCATTCTTTGTCTTGCAGATTAAGTCATTGAACTAACTGATTATAGATCCTAATTATCTGAATATCTAAAAAATAGAATGTAAGCAATTGCTCCTAATCTCACTACTATGGTAGGTGAATTAGTCGGTGCTAGATTGATTTCACATGCAGGCTCACTTGTAAATTTAGCTAAATACCCAGCATCTACAGTTCAAATTTTGGGAGCTGAAAAAGCATTATTTAAGGCTATTAGAACTAAGCATAACACTCCTAAATATGGTTTGATCTTTTAAGCCAGTTTAGTGGGAAGTGCTCCTGCTAAATTGAAAGGAAAGGTCTCTAGAACATTAGCTGCCAAAACAGCATTATGTATTAGATATGATGCTTTAGGTATCATACAAATAATTCAATTATTATAGGAGAGGGATAAGATGCTGAATTCGGAGTTACCAATAAATCATTTTTGGAGAAAAGAGTTCATTAATTGGAAGAGGGAGTTAATTATAGAGATGTGAAGGCTCCTTAAAGAGGAAAGGCTAAGCCTGTTTAATCTCAGACATAATATTAAGATGACGCTGATTTCTAACCATAAGGAGCTAATTGGATGCAAAAATTCCAAAAGGGAGAAGACAAAAGACAAGCTTCCTAAGAAATAGTATAAAGAACTTAACAAAAAAAGGTGAAATAATAATGAAAGTACATTTTAATCAACGAACTTCATCATTTAAGACATCTGAATCTTCATGGTAGTAAATGTTACTCTAAGCAATTCTACTTTAACTTTCTTCCATTATTTACTATAATACGGGATTGGGATTTAAATTCCCTCTGTACTATAATTATTACTCTAAGACTCTTGGGTCAACAATACTTAACAAATATCTAATTTTGTCTTCGGCTATTTTCAAATCTTGTTCATATTTTTATTTAATTGCTCTCTTCTCATTCTCAATTTAGATCAATCTCTAATTCTCACTATGCTGAGAATTGATTCTTGATTTATTATAAACATCCCTCTTTAAATTAGCTATTTCAATCAATAAAGTGTTAATCTAACCCTCATAATTGGCTTTCATATTAGCCTTTTTTTATACATCCTCCTATAATTCCAAACATCTTTAATGCAACATAGTCATTTCTATGTTTTATTTATGCACATCATCTTATAATTATTTATATGATCTCTCTAATAAACTCTAAGAAGTTGCTGGAATTAATTAACCATTTTGTATCTATTAAGTTAATTAATCCAACGTATTTGCCTTCTCGTAGAGTTATCTTTCTAATTATTGTAATTTAATCTATTAATCTTATAACTTGATATTCTTATCAATCAGCATTGAATTCATTTTCTCTGTTTCAATATTATGTCTTTATAATTTCAATTTATCTATTTCATTTTATTTAGCCTCCAATAGATTGTTAAGAGTAGCCACTTAATTTTCCATTTACACAATTGATGTGGCCACAGTCTCTTTAATTTACCTTTATAAATTCACCCTCTCTATTTAAATTTGTTGTGCATATTTTTCCTCTGATATCCTAATTGTATTTTCATTGATTAATCGTTATGTGTCTATTTGAGCCTAAAGTGCTTCAATTTCTTCCAATTTTTAATTAAATATGTTCATGTAATTTACTCTAATTGTTTCTATGTCACTTTCTAAAATCTCACTCTTTTGTCTATATTGGTCTGCCTCTCTAAATCGTTCCTTCAATTCTTCCAATTCTTTATTCTTTTCATTTAAGAAATGAAGTGCTTCCAACTTTTCAGATTTTATTTGTTTTATAAAGCTATCCAAATGAAAGCATTTCTATCTCTCCTCCTGTAATTCTTATATCTTAGTCATCACTTACTATCTACTACTTTCACAATCCTATGCTTTTTACATTAAAAGCTAATTCAGTTTTTCTATTTCTCCTACCAATTATTCCATTCTCTCCTCGTATCCTTTTATTGTGATAAATTAGACTCTATTGTACTTACTTCTCAAATCTTCGACTTCGATAGCTTTTGACTTCAAATTTTCTGCTAAGTCTTCGAATTGTTGCTTTTAAGATCCAATATGAGCTTAAAGTTCTTTTATCTTCTGTTCTAATCCTAAACTCTTGAGTCTCCATTCTTCACATTCGATGCTCTTCAATTGTAAGGTTTAAGAGCATCTCTCCAATTCACTAGTCAGCATTTCAATTCGATATTCAACTTCAACTTAATCTGATTATTGCATGTGTCTGTTAAATTAAATTTTAAATATAAATCAAAATTGTATTTACAAAAATATATCACCCCTATAAGGGAGGTAGTTGGATACTTTATGTCAACATTTTTCTTACTTCTTTCAGGGCTAAACGAACATCTTCTGCTTTTTTCATAACAATAGACTTCAAAATCGGACCTAATTCAGCCAAAGCAGTATCGTTTTAATCACTGTACCATGTCTTTATAAAAATTCCATTTTCTGGTTGATTTTGAAAATTGTCAGGAACATTATCTACAATTATACACTTTGAAAGATCTCTTCCCAATCTGGAAAGGTCTTTTATAAATTAATTAGAATATTATAAAGCATGCTACCTAAATAATCGATATGATATATTTCTGTTTTTATCAACCTGATCTAAAACCCAATTGGCATAATCCGGTAATCCAGCTGTGAATACTACTAATTCATAAAACTAACTCATTTCTTATAAGAATTGATGAGTAAAAGGACGAATCAGGAAGTGTCCTGTCTAATCAGTAAAATGTATCAAAGTTTCGTCCATATCTAGCACAAGAGTATAGGTTTTCGGATTTGTATATGGAAGGTAAGGTTGGGGAGCTACGCATATCAACGGAATTCCTAATAACCCCTGGTAACTCTGTTAGATTGTAAAGTAAAATGAAATGAATTCCTAAAGGTTTCGTAAGGATTCCTTTATTGTATAATTTTATAAACTCCTTAGGAAGATAATTAAAAATTAGTATAAGTCTCTTTAACTTTTTGTAAGTGATTTATAAAGATTTTGTAATAATTCTATGTTCTACTTAATGTAAGTCCAATAATCTTGCTTTTTGGTAACAATAGTTTTCTTGTTGATGTTAAATTACAATTAAGAATACAACTATAAATATAGGGGATACTCAGGCTTATCTTTGAGTTTCTCTAATAAAATATCAGAGAGGTGACTTAAATTTTAAATATTGTAGAGCAATATATTCTTGATATTACTAATACTACTTAAATAGAAATGGAGATCAAAAAAACAATTAACTAAGACAACAATCTACAATATTAATAGAATTACTCCGACTCGTAAGATAAGAAATATTTATCTAACTTGCTTGGCATGTTCTTGTAGTAACTCTTCCAGATATTGAAATCCAGTATCCTCAGTCAATTCCATGTATTAATTGATTTAATTTATTAGTTCTAGAGTAGTATTCTTACTTTATTAGTTTCAAACTCTTACTTTTTTCATTGAATTTAAGAGGTTGTTCATGATTTCATAAATTTTAATGAATATTCTAAGATTTTCTGCTAATGTTTCTTCGGCATGATGCATAGGTTCTAAAGTGGCGAAAGCTTAAGTTTAACCATATGTTACATTCAGATCTGGCATTAAAATCTTGTCCTTCTTTTCTGTTTTTTCTTGGAGGAGTGGATGCTCTTTATTCATTTTCAGCTTAACTTGTTTCTGATATTAGTTACAAATTTGGTTTTTGAGGGGAACTCTTTTATAACCTGTTATCCTTTAATTCCATTTTTTTGAAACTTAAATCTGCTTCTAAAGCCTCCTCCAACTTGCTATCATTTAATCTTGGATTTTTTATAAGTCGATTAAAGTCTAATGATTTTTTTGAACTTCTTATGACAGAAGAAGGCTTGGCTTGTTTCTATTCAATGATGGGAAATTACGATTCCCTTGGATCTTTGGCCTAAGAGATTGAATTTATTATCTACTTGTGAGATGGCTCGAGCTGGTCTTGTTTTTATCGTGGTTTAGTTTTTTCTCATAATTATAATAATTTGAAAAATATCAAAGTGACGATGATCTTTTCTTGTTTGTTACACTTTTAAATTCTACATTTCTGAGTCTTTCCTCTATCTTGCATTTATTGTAAAGAGTGTAGGCAATCTCCCTTAGATTTTGAGACACATTTGATTTTCTATGTTTAGCAGACAAAGGAAGACTCATCATAGTTTAAAGGGTACATTTATTATCTCTTGCACTTTCATAGATTTAATCATTGGCTTCAAAGTATTCTTTATATGCAATGTACTATAAATGAATCTTCTACCACTTTTATTCGTATTTGATTTGAGAATTAATTAAGATTTCATTGACATTTTCTAAGTCTATTATTTTTCTCTCCAATTCACTCACTTGATCTTCCAAAGTTTTGGAGAGCAGAATTTCATTTTGTAATTTCTATCTACATAAAGCAAGTTCTTTTTATAATGCCTTATTTTAGTCGCTTAGCTGATTCAACTAGACACACAATTTATTTGGACTGGCAAACATATTTAATGCATCACCAGCCGATGGAGTTTAAGCCTTTTGCTAATTGTTTTTGACTGACTATGAAAGCTTAAATGCTTTTAATTCTATTTCTTCCTTTTCCTCGATCTCTTCTTGTTTTTGGATATTCAATTATTGCAATTTCTAGGCTTTGGCCAAATCAAGTTTTGGTACAGGGACATTAGAATTTTTTTGAAATTGAATATTCACTTTGGCTGGCAAAATTTCAACATAACTAGAATCATCAACTTTGGCACCTGAGATTTATTTATGTTCTTTAAAATGTTGATTTTTGGGACTTTCATCATGACTTCTGTTTGGAGATAGTATAGGAGGAGTATAATCTTGTTTGGCTACTGCTTATTTTTAGAGGACATCAATTAGAATTTCGATCTTATTCTTCTCTTCTTTCAATTACTTATTCTCCTTAATCATCTAACCTATCAACATTCTCATCTACTCTATTTGATTCAAAACTGCAAAGACATCCTCAGTAGGGGAGACCATCTTTACATTAATATTTATAATTGAATACTATCTTTTATTTGATTTTCTTTTTGCTCTACAACTCAAACAATTTTTCAGTCAACGAAATTATTTGTTAATCTTTCTCATTCAATTTCCTTTATAAATCTAATAATTGATTCTGCCTCTCCAATTAAAGTTCCATATTGCGTTGATTTGAATCTTCACATATTTATTCAAAGATTAAGGCCTTTACTAGTCTA
This sequence comes from Paramecium octaurelia, assembly GCA_905182995.1. Lineage (NCBI taxonomy): Eukaryota > Ciliophora > Oligohymenophorea > Peniculida > Parameciidae > Paramecium > Paramecium octaurelia. Next base: position 571,123 of record CAJJDP010000010.1, read on the forward strand.
CAATAAGTACTTAGCTTCTTGCTTCATCTCTTTGTTTTGCAATTACTTCATTAAGAGCATATAATTAATTATTCTCATCATACAATTGCGAAAACAATGATTAAAAACCTCTTGCTGAATTATGCTCTACTTTTTTAATGTAATTATCCTCTTTTCTACTATTATTAGTGCTGGGTTGCTTATAATAGAGTTTCATAAGTACAGAACTAAATGTGCATTCCTTTTGAATTTTGATGACTTCCTTGTTAAGTTGGAGTAACTATCGAAGTTCCTTGTTCTCTTCCTGAAGTTATCTCACTTCTTGTTAAAGAAAATGCAATTTAGTTTCAAGTCCATCTTTATTCATAATATTAATAAAATAATCAATGCTCTCGCTGCTTCAGTTGTATGTAATCATTAAGAATCTTTTTCAGCCATCTCCAGCATTATCTTAAATCAGGTTTCGAGCTTGGGAAGTGATTTATCGGATGACATTGAATTACTAGATCAACTATTGAATTAACGAATTTTGGAATTGAAGCATCTTTGATACAGCTTTCTAATTGTGCTATTTCTTGTTATAGACTCTGGTTTTCTTTGATCAGCAAACTATTTTCAATCAATTAATTTTGAAATTAAACCTCCTTCTCTTTCATTTTTTATTCAAATTCCTTCATTCTCTCTGCTAAATTCTCATATTGAAATTGCTTCTATTCTGGCAAACGATTCATCATCACTTTCTAATGAGCTCTCATCTCACTTATTATCTTCTCCTTGAACTCTAATTATTTTGTCAACTAATCAACTTTCTTTCTCAGCTCATGCACTTCATCTCCACTAAATCTTTCAGCAATCGGACTTACTTGCTGTTGCTTTAAATATTGTGAATAGAATAGCTAAGTCGAGGAATTATGGGAGATCTAACTCGTTTAACGATTCATTAATTTTTAAGAATTTTAATATTGCACTTAAATAACCTATAGCAATCTTCCATGTTCTCCAATCCTGAGTATTCTCAACCCAATAAAATATGTTGACATCCCTTCCTGTTTTTTTTACAAGAATCTTATCCAAATCAATATTAGTCAAAATGATAAATATATATTTTGTCAGATTCCTTAAAATTGAAATAAGTATAAATTTATTTGTGTAATATCAGTAAATATTTTATTTGAAACTTCTATTCACTCTTTGATCAAATATAATGTATAAATCTATAAGTGAAATTTCATTTATTTTGTATTCTCATTTAGAAATTGGAATTGTTCGATTTTTTTCTATTTTGAAAACGACTCATTTAAATTTTGATATTTGTATAACTACCTCAATCATAAATTCTCACAATATTCATTGAAATAAGAGTAAAATGTCCTATATTAGTGCATGCAAATTAGTATAACTGAAAATATATAATTATATTATGTAATAAAATAATCAATCCTATCTTGTCAAAAAGAATCACTATCTGATTGAAAAATCATATACTTAGAGAGCCAATAATGAATTACGACTTTCCAAATCTAATCCATAAATAAATTGCACTAATCGAACTCACACTTTGTTGAATATCAATACTCAAAACGAAGAGAATGATTTGAGTGTTATCTTGAAATCATCAAATCAAAATAAATTATAAGGTAACAGATTTATCTATTGAAAAAGCCTATAAATATCAAAGTAAAAATCCCTATTTAGTGAAATTAGAAAAAATTTAAGATCTTGTATTTTAGAAAAAACTTCAGAATGTTTGCAAATATAATAAAAGTAGTAAACTTCACAACGTAGCTTTGCCTGTTCCTAAAGGCACTTGCTCGATTATGCTCAATAAAAATAAAAATAAAAACAATGCTTTTAACATTTCAACATTAAATAAGAAATTAGACCCTAAAGTAAAATATAAAATGAAATGGAAAACTATCTAATGGCTCATTTAATTTCGAAAAGATGCTATCAACTAATTGTTTAAAAACTATTAATACATAGTGAAATTTGCAAAATTAAAACATAAAGGTTTGACTAAATAAGATTTTCATGAATTGATGGTCGCAGTAGGATTAGGAACTGATATAAATTTATTAGAAAAACTATTCTATGTATTTGACGAAGATTCAAATGGAACTGTTGATTATAAAGAACTTATTATAGGTCTCGAGATCTTTAAGGAGGACTCAATAGAAGAAAAAATAAAGGGTAAGATTCTCAAATTATCTAGTATTTTTTGATATTTGTGATGCAGATGGAAATGGAAGTATATCAGAAAAAGAACTATACGATGTATTAAAAACTAACATCGTAGCATTTCATGATAGAATTAAATTGAAGAAAACCATCCACTAAATCTTCATTGAATGTGATTAAAATGGAGATGGAGTTTTGGACAAAGAAGAAATATTGGAAGCATCAAAAACAAATGTTACTCTGAGGTAGTTACTCTAATAGAGCATCAATGATGTAAAGTAAATTGATAAGATGATTGAAAATGATTTGAAAGAACCATTTAATGAATGGGTTCCCGCATCGGCCAACTTTATCAATTATAAGGAAGGAATTTTCTATCCTTACAATGATAAAATTATATAGGCCTTTAAGGAAATAGAAGAAGTACTTATTTCATCTAGTCTAGATTAAAACCATTAATTCGAATTTTTCAATATTTTGATAATAACCTTGATTTCACGATCTAAACTAATTACAACTATGAACAATAATATAATATTATGATGATTTAATATTAATATTAATATTCATTCTTCACCTGCACGATTTGATAATTTAGATTTGCTCATATCTGTTACGATTCTGTGTGAATTGATTGAATGTTTCTTCTTTTTTTCTTTTTCTATTTCTAATAGTTGCTATTGTCTTTTCTCCTCAGCTTCCTTTCTCAATTATTCACTCATTTTGATTAAGTGCTCTTTTTCCATTTAAATTTGTTAACTTTTCAATAGGTCTAATTTAATTCTCTGTTCCAGTTACTCCTTTCTAAGTTCATCCAATTATTCACGTCTTTGCAAATTATCTTGTTTATCCAATTCTTTGATAAAGGCTTAAGCTAGTTTTCTAGTTAATTCCTCCTATTTCTCTTTTTCAATTCTTTCACACTTAAATTTGGCTTAATCCAACTTTTTAAGTAGTTCCTTCTTATGTTATTCTGCTTATTATTCATTTCTAATTAAAACTTCTTAAATCTTTCTATCTTTCTCTTAGAATTGCTTCTATTTCTCCAATTAATATAGTTTTTATTCCTCCTCCAACTTTCTCTTTTTTAATTGTAATTCCTATTGTTTTTTTTCATAATCTATAACTTTCTTTCTCATTTGTTCCTCATTTTATTTAATAACCTTATTAATTTCTTCTTATTTCATTTCCCCTTCTTTTTCTTTCTATTTTTTTTTTTCTTAAAGTTGATTTTCAAAAAATAGTCTTTGTTATTCAACATGTTTTTGTTTTTCCTCAAAATCTATTCTCTTTTTATTTAATTACTCTTCATTTAATTTTCTAACCTATTCTAATTTAGCTTCTTATTCTAATCTCTCTTGCTCTGCTTTCTCTATTCTTTTTAATCTTTCATCTTCAAATTTTTATGATCTTCTTAAGTCTTTCTCTTAAAGTTCCTTTAATCTAATATCTTATATTTCTTATTAACGATTTAAAAATTATTCTCTATCTTACTAAATCTTTTTTTATTTTTCAATTCTTTACTCCTCCTTAAATTTATTTTCTTCTTTTCTCTTTCTCTCTAATTCTTCTTCTCTTTATTTCCTTTTTTAATCTTTTATTTTATATTATTCCTCTCTCTCTAATTAAATTCTCTTTTCATCTTCTTCCTTCTTTCTTCTTTCTTCTTCTAGTTGTAATCTCTTTTTTTCTGCCTGCTCTTTTTACCATTAAATTTTCAATTCTCTTTATTTTTCTTTTTCTTGAATTCTTTTTTCTTTCTCTGCATTATTTCTAGCCAATTCCTCCATTTTCTACTCTGAATTAATTATTTTTTCTATCTCTAATTCTTACCTTTTGCGAATACTGCTTAACAGTTTCTCTCTTTTTTCAGCTAAAGATGAAGTGCTTCTGAAGACACTTGAATTTGACAACTGATTTGGCCATAATCCTTATGATTCTTCCTAAAGAATTTTTTGTCTCATCTGACGAACAACCTAAATCTTCAGTCGGCGTTTTTCCTCAAAATGATCGAATACCATTGATATAACATCCTCGTTTGCCAATTAGCCTTTAGAAAATCAATGTTCATTACCTGATGGATCTTTTTATTTTAGCATATGTCTAATCAGGTCTTTCCCCTTTTATATTAAATCCTCCTTCTTAAATCCTTCTCTTTTGCATGCTTCCTTCATTCTAGGAGTGAATGAATTGGCATCAATGTCTTCCTCATCAAATTCCTCCTCTCTTTCCGGATTATCTTCTTATTGCTATCTATTATTTTGCTATTCTCTATTTTATTTTGAGGGGAAATTTTCTTATTGTTTTGGGTTTGAATTTTACTATTCAGCATTTTTTTCATTCTCTTATTATTCATTCTATTAATGTTCCTCTTCGGTTTCATTCTGATTATTTCCTTCTTAATTATTTTCCATTTGCAATAATTATTTTAATATTAATATTCCGTTTAACAAAAATCAAGTAGATGTTTAATTTCCATCCCGATTAGATGGAAGTAGTCTTCATTATTAGAATATATGTTTAGTTAATTATAGAATAAAAAGGAGTATTGAATAGGGATGCACAGCATACACTGAATCAATTGAAGATATACACATTCATTCATATACATATGTTAATAAAATTAATTTTATTCTTAATATAATATAAATAAATGAATTAAAATTAAAACTTTTAAAGCAATTTGAACCTCTTTCCAGAAATCGGAACACACGGTGCTAGAGGAAAGGTAAGGATTATTAAATAAAATAGTAATATGGTGGAAACAACATTACAATGAGAGGGACTGAAATTTTTGAAGGACTAACCACTGGAAGACCTTCTAAAAATATTATATAAGCTCATTTCAAAGTGTTAAGATTTTACAGGAAAGTGTGTCGATTGATTCCTTTCTTATTAAGAATTCATGATATGGAAGTCACCTGCAATTCTTAATAAGCCATGCTTAATGTTGCCAATGTAATCAGAAAGAGAGCATACTTAAGAGATCCTGATGCTGTTGACAGATGGGTAATAAACACTTTCATATTATAGGTGTATCGTGGGTATGAATTACTCTATTAAGCTGAATGGCATATGTTGAATAGAGATCATTTATTCCAATATTTTGCTAATCAAAACAGATCTGATGCAGGATATTCTTATTTAGAAAACTAAAAGCTTAAAGGAAAGAGCGAATTCTTAAAAGATTTCTATATTGGAAACAAAACATATGAATATTGAAAGCATATTCAGCTAAAACAATAATAGCAAAATTATACAAAACAAAATTATATAATTTTTTTTATTTTTTTTATTTCTTACTCATAATGTATCATGCATTAGCCTATGATTCTCCTTTTAAGGTTTAATTCAATTGTTCCATGTTCAAAAAACCTGACTCAGATCCATTCTGTTATTGTTATTGTCCAGAACCTTAACTATATTGTTTTTCTTATCTCAGTTTATCAAGATTCAGTCTATGAGTATTTCCTGGAGTGTATTAAGGACTAGATTTCCTACTTCCTTAAGTAGGTTTTTGCTAAGAGAGTCTTATGGGCTTCTCTGGACTCCAATCCTAAAGTCCTTAAGATTAAGGCTTTGATCTATATTAGGTAAGCTTTTGGTTCTAAAAATCATCCAATTTATATCTTATTTAGATTTTTTGATTACCTAATATTTTATAGTCTTTTGGATATATTAGTAGATTCAGGTTCTAATTACTAAGGTTCTCTTTGTTATTACTAATTTTTGAAGTATTTTCTAAAATTTGGGAAACCAGAGAGACCTCTTTGATCACTTGAATATGATGGTCGATCATAATCTCGAGTATACCTAGGTTCTTATCTTAATGATTATTCTCTCTCATTTTGAAATAGATCTGAAATATATGATTATAAATCTCCTCTCATTCTATTGGATTTGTGAGATCTTCTTTCACTTTCCCTCTCTTCATTTGGACTACTCTTCAATTGCTACGATTATGTAACTGGTGGATTCTTTAGGAACTGTTATCCTTTGGTAGGCGATATTTAGACTTAGGACTCATATATAAAGGATTATTTATTTTAATTTGCTGCAGACAATCTACTAGTTTGTAATTGGGAACTGGATACATTTAAATTGATTTTGCTTTTTTATAAGGCATTAGTGGAACCGTCTAAATAACTTACTTATTTCTTCTTATTTGAGATTTGGCTGTTTTCAGATCCTTCAGCACTTTATTTTTATTACAATTTGCTTATCTATAATTCAGGTGCCTTTATTTCAGATTTCTTTAGTAAGATCTTATTGAAACATTCGGATTCATTTTAGATTACATCTGTTTTCTCTTTTTATTACTGTTGAGTTCCTTATACTAAAGTATCCAATTTTTCTTAGAGTTATTCTAAATTATCACAATTTTAGATAATGTTCAATATTTTTTTGTTCTTTTATGCTTCTAATTATTTAATTCCATCTTTATCTTTTTGTTCCAAAATACTCAATAATTCTAGTTTCTCCTCAATCATTTATAACTTATGTTCATTTTATTTTGCCTAATATTCCCATTGTTCCCAACATTTGACGAAATTATCCTCATTAAGGGTTGTATCTTTAAATACATTTGTTCTAAAAGATAAGTGTAAATTTACAAGTCTAAGCCTTTGGAATACTCTGCAAAATCTTCGATTGATAATGTTTCTTTTCCTTCTTTTTTTAAAGCCTTGAAGGCTTCAGAAGGATTCTTAAATTTAGAGGATAAATTCTTTTTTAAAGAACACCAAATTTTAAGTGTTGCCTAACTGGTTTCTATTTCCTCCTTTTATTTAATAAGCTGCTCTATTTCGGACATAAAATTTATTGTAAAATATTTGTATTTATTTGTGAATTGTATTATATAATATATTTTATTAAAGAATGTTAGACTATGTATTCAAAAACCATACAAATACAATTTACGACGCTTAATAAGTGTAGTAAATTATAGATCAGATGATGGAAATATCAAATACGAATTAGTTAGTAAATCCCTAGATTGTTGTGACTCCTTAGAAATTCTTTAAAGTATTTTATAAATGATATTTTGATAACCTCTTGGCTGTCTATAGTTGATAAGAAACCTCCAGTCAATATTTGTTTTTTATTCTCTCAAGATGGCATAAAAAGCTTCCTTACTAAACCTTCAAATTAATGGAAATTTATTCCAAAATATGAAAGTAAAATGTAAAATAAGTATATCAGATTAAAATGAACCAGACTTGACTTATCTGTATAATAAGAATAGTAAACTCATTGATATTGTGCATAAGTTACAAGTTGAATTTAGACTAAATTACCCATACGTCTAAAATACTGTTGCAAAGGATCCTTCAAAAATAGAATTAGAAAAAAAAATAATAAAGTACACTGATAAAGTATTAATGATATAAATCAATCTTAGATGGAAAAAGACTGGAAAGGTGTTAAAGATTTAGGAGACGAATTATTGAAAGAATATATATCAGTTTAAGATTAAAGAGTTAAACTCAAACAACTTAAGAACTATATAGCAGAGTTGAATGATAAATTAGCAGACGAAATTTAATGCATGAGTTAGTTTTAAGCCGATTATTCATAAGAAGAAGTTAATGAAGATAACATCCTTAAAATATTAGTTTTAGATTAAGCAGAAGATTAAATTTGCAACTTATAAGCAAGCATCTATGGGATACGTGACACATATAAATATACATAAAATCGAATGAAAACCAGTAGCAATGTAACTTTAGAGTGGGTTTGTTCAATCGTAAAGTAGTTGGCTGAATAGGAGTTTAATGATATACAATTATTAAAAAAGTGCAACAGATGCTTATACAATTAATGAATTATGAAATCATAATTAATAATAAATAATCATCTCTACCATAATCAAATCAATAATAATTCTTCTCTATTTTCTAACAAATCAATAGTATTCCAAATAATTTGCAAGATTATTACATCATTTTTACATTAATGAACCATATATGCATCATTCAACTCTTCAAGTAGATTAGAGTGGCAAGTAATTATGTACCCATTCATATTTTATAATTTATGTTTAAACTACAATTGAGAATATTATAATATTATAATTATGTTTTCAAAAAGTGATCGAGTTTGTTTCTAACCTACTTATAATCCTCCTGTTGGCTATTACGAAGTCAACCAATAACATTAGGCTAAAGGGGCTGATTTTTCAAAATCTGTATCTAGAAATCTAGAGAGTAGACAAAGTGTGAGCCCTTAGAACTATAATAACAATCTACCAAAGGTTTCATTAGCCAGTCCTTAATTATCTGCTTATGCTAAACCAGGTGAAAGATTGAAGGTTGAATAGAAATATAAGAAACCAAAAGAGAGAAGCTACAGTTACTCTTAAAATCCAGACATATCAATTAACAACTTCGATCGGTTGCCCATCAAATAAAAAGGAAAGCGACTTAAGATCGTTTATCAAAAACATACTACAGACGTGGAAAATTCAACAGAAGAACCTAACTAATTATAAGTTTAGGGGTATTACAATTCTAGAGCCCAAACCCCTTTTACGGGATAGTCTAAAAGAAGAAAACCTAAAAGTATGGCTACTCATTATTATTATTGAGCACATAGGAATATATTTTCTTTATTTCCTTCTGACAGTTTGGAATTAGCTTAACAAAGAGAAAAATTGAAAGATAAACCAATACCTCCTCCTGGGGCGTATTACAACGAATTTAATGATTCCTCTATAAAGATTGAAAAAATACCTTGGAGATTTTAATGTTTCTCTTCGACAGTTAGGAGATTTAGTTAATAACAATAAGATACAGGTCCTAGTGTAGGTGCTTATGAACTCAAAACAAAATCAAAACCCATAGGAGTTATATAACTGGATAAATATAGTAAAAGAAAAGATAAATACCTTAATTTTCCTGGTGTAGGTACATATGACATTGAATAACCATTTACATAATCAAAACCTAAACAAAAATAATAATAAGATTTTCCATGTCCATTTGGATCAAGTGGTAAGAGATTTTGAATTAGAATATTATTATTATATTTATTAAATGTCTAAATCATCATAAATTCCTCCAGAAGTAAAAGCATATATTGATCAATACAAAATGGAGGATGTTATTAAAGATGCAGTGAATACAATCCTTTCTTAAAAGCCAGCTGATCCATATACAACATTTTCACAATATTTTGGAAAAGTAACTGATTATAATAAACACAGTTATCAACCCCTGTTATTGAATTAGAAGATATTTCAGGTTTAGAAATGTTAAATAATGAGCTTAAGACAAGCATTCAATTGATTTTCACTGTCTAATTCAAGAATCAAAAATTATAATATAAATCTCCATTATAGTTTTCATAATCTTATCCAGAATAAGAAATATTTTAGTAATATATAGTGTTAATTTAAGTGATGATGAATAAAAAAATATGAAATAAGCAATCTAAGAGATAGAAAAGGTTTCTCATTAATTAAAAGGAATGAAATCAAAGGAATAAAAGGAAGTTGATGAGATATTAATTAAATATCTTAGTGAACATCCAGTATAAAATCTAATCTATTGTAGAATCGTATTAACGTTATTCAATAAATTTCATTTAGTTTACTTCCCTTACATGCTCACTTTATGAATTAAAGATTATCCTAATTGCTTCGTTAGTAATTTAATACTTAAGAAATTAAAACTCCTAAGCTCTTTGTGAATTTGCTTTAGGGTAGCAAAGTAGTTGCTTCTAAGTGCAAAATCTATAAGTTTTTATTAATATGTGAAGGAGAAGGGGCACTGTAAAAAATTTAGAATGTTGTTAATAATGTCAAAAAAACTATTATTTCAGGCAAGAAAGGAGAAGCAGGTCTTCAATTCTATTAAGATGGTACTTTTATATGTCCCGGAGATACCATTCCAGATAATTTAAAGATAATTGAATAAGCAATAGAGGCAGCTTAATTGAAGGATCAGGTTTAACTAGGTTTAGTTTGGTTGGCCGAATTATTTTATGTTCCTGAAGAAAAGAAATATGACTTAGATAATCCAAAGAAATTATTAGATGCAGATTAATTAATAGATTATTATTTCAAATTGTGTTAAGAAAAACCAATTATAGTATATTTAGAAGATCCTATTCACCACACTGATATTGTCGGATGGACAAAAATTACTAATAAATTTAAAGATACTAAAGTTAAATTAGGGAGTAGGAGATTATATTCAAATTTCGATAAAGCAAAGAAGCATTGCGAAATATTGAGTCAATAAACCAATCCAGAATTAAGTGAATAATAGATAACCCAGATGAATAATGAAAGAATACATCTTGATTATATGTATAAACCTCTCTATGAATACAGTACATTTACAGAATTATATAATCATTTAAGCTATTTAATTTCCAAAGTAACTTTATTTATAATATTAGAAATCTTCCTTGCAAATAATTATTGGGGATTCTCTAGTTGATACTGAAGACTCATATTTCGTTGATGTTGCTGTAAATATTTGTAATAAATTAGTTTTCACTTCCAAATTCTAATATTAATATTGGACCTCCCCTTAAATATGAAAAAATTATTAAATACAATAAGTTTCTTAAATTATGCCATGAAAGTGATTGATACATTTTTTTAATAGAAAATATAAATAAAAATAAAAAAATCATGATAAAGATCTTAGAGTTTGCATAGTAAAGTATTAGTTTTCCATAATTTTTTTGTGGAACAACTTAAATGTACCAATACTACATTTAGCTTATTGTGCAATCACTGTAGATAGGATACCTCCTCGGCTTGCAAAAATGATGTCTCCACTATATTTGACTATTGCAGCTGCAATCACATTTTCATGCTCTCCTTGGATTAGATTTTTCTGTTGGATTTTATTAAATACTTGGATACAGTAATTAATAAATCTTTCGTTAAGTCCCAAGTTGGTTGATATTGATTTTATAAATGCTTAAACAACCGATTCTAATTTGTAATTGTTGTGTATTTTGAGTAATATTTTTTTAATTAATTTTTCTGAAACTGAAAATTTAGCTAGAATTTCTCTCTAAGTCAATGGAATGCTTGTTTATTTAATGGCGGCAATCAACCCTGCAATAGCAATGGCGATGGCAGTGTATTTTTTTTATTTGAGTTCAGATAGTAAATCAGGTTATAAGAGTTGTAATGCAATTTTTAATAGATCTTCCTTTAATCCCAAAAGAAATATTTAGTTTTTCATTTCTTCAACAATTGCTGATAGTTTTTTGCGATCAACATTTTATTCCTGATTGTCATCTGAGGAAGTGTCAGAATTATTATCTAACATCGTTGAATAGCAATTAGAAACTTCCACTTACTTCTCATTTGGAAGCATTTCGATAGGGTTAGTTTCAAATTCATTCAAATTAAATTTGGGAACTGGTGGTGCTATGGTTCTCCTTTTAATGTTCATTCTAGAAGTGAGTGTTAAATAAATAATTTAAAGCTTCGAATTTACTCCACTTTATATAAATTAACTCAAACTTAGTCAAATTTATCTCACTCCGTAGTCTTGGAAATATAAATTTAAGTTTAAATTTCGAGCTTTAAGGGAGAACCAAGAATTTCCAATCAGTTCAATGACAGATGTTTTCTTATATTTATATATATGAAAATAAAGAGTCAATTAAAATCTATATTGAATTAAAACCAGTTGATTTCATGCCTTAAGCCTACTTAAAATATAAGAGAGTTTAAATAGAATACAATAGTTCACAACGTCATATTTGAGGTTCTATAGAATTTTTAATTATATGTAAATATTGGGATTCTTTTGTAATGATACATTGCATATACTATCAATGAATTAGCTTTCGTGTAATCATTTATTTTTTTGGCAGTTCAAAAATTGTTTTGAATAATTATTGCATCTAATTATATTAGTTACTAAATTTAATAATAAATGAGTGTGTAATTGAATGATAGGCATATTACATAATTGGAAGAATTAGAATCATTAAAAGGGAAACTACAATGTCCATCCTATAGATCTCGTAACCTTTCATCAGATAGATAGTATACTCCCTCGTTGACTAATGATTTCAGAAGCACAAGAAATAGCGATTAATAGAAGGATTCTTAATCGGTTGAAAAATGTATTTTTATTTATATTATGGCCTAGTCATGAATCTCAAACAGTAAAATTAGAATGTTGATTATTTATCTCAATTATGGAAATAACAAAAGCAGTCCATATCACTAACCTAAAGTTTACATTCATAAAATGCTATATGTACATTTGTTATATCTATAAAATTAGCAGAAAAATAAGAAATCGATTAGTAGATTCCTAAATATACTCATTAAGTGATAGAAGAGGAAGAGAATTTAGTTACTGAATAAGATGTCAATAAAATCAAAGTAGTTTAGGCAGTCAACAATGTCAGAGTGAATGGAAAATTTCCCACTACAACAAAATAAGGGGGCTAAAAAAAAAGTTAATAATAAACTCAGAACCTCTAGACAAGTAATAATCAAGGGTAAAACAAAAAAACTAATAGTACTATTAATAATAACAATAATAACATTCGTCCTTAAACCACGAAATCTTAAGTTCAAGTACCTCAAACACCTTAAACTCAAAAGAGAACTGTTTAAAAAAGTAACACAAAGTCCTTCTAAGATCAGGTTTTAGATGGTATATATTTCTTATAACATAGTTCCACAAACACCTTCATAAAAATTGAAATAAAGTTCCTTATTAGAGAAAACTAGATAGGGAAAGGTTAATTAGGCTGTTTGCAAAGCCATGACCAAAAGGAACACTGAAGAAGAAGATAAAAATTTAGTCTTTTAATTAGAGAGACTAAAAGAGAGTGTGGCAAAGTTATACAATGGTAGGTTTGAGAATAAGATGGGACATTCCACACAATTTATTGAAAAGTAATTATTATCAATAACTTAGAAATTTTGATTAAATAATTAATACACTGAAATTGGATTTTAGGTCCCATGAAAGTGATATGTGAAAAATTATATATCATTCAATATCTTTGATTAAACTATAATAAATTTAATAAAAGTTTGTAAATATTAATTATTCATTGATTAAAATATTTTACCATTTTTGATATTAGTCAACGTACTTTCAGAGAATAATAAATTAAGTGTGTATAATAATTATAATTAAGAATAATTTAAATGAAATCTCTGAGAATAAACAATCAATATATAATGTCTAGAAAAATTGCCTCAGGTGCATTCGGGTTTGTGATGCTTGGGTTTGACCAAAAAACAGGACAGTAAGTAGCTATAAAAATTGAAAAACCTGAAAATGAGCATCTCAGGTCCTTAGAAAAAGAAGCAGATATAATACGGAGATTGGAAGGGGTTCAAGGAGTACCTTAAATGCTATACTTTGGCAAATAGGATGACTTTAATGTTTTGGTTTTGCAACTTCTTTCTAAAGATTTGTCTTCTTTGATAAAAAAATAAAAGAAATTTAGCCTCAAAACTGTTTTATAGATTGGGATCAAATTAGTTGAAATATTGGAAGACATTCATTAAAAAGGAGTATTGCACAGAGATTTAAAACCAGAAAATATTATGATTGATGAAAATAATAGATTCTATATTATTGATTATGGCATTAGTAAAGCATTTATGCGTAAAAATGGAGCCCATTTGTAAAATATTAAAGTAATTAGACCTTTCAAAGATCGACAACCCTTTATTGGAACTTCTCGTTATGCTTCGATAGCAGCCCATAAAGGAAATGAATTAGGAAGGAAAGACGATTTGGAATCGTTAATTTACATCTTATTGTACTTTTATATTGGGTAAAAATGAAGATTTTCATTGTTTCAGTAATTTACCATGGCAAAACATGAAGAATATTCCAGGTGACTAAAAAGTCCTATAAGTTGGTGAACTTAAGTAAAAATAGACTATTGAATTGTTTAAGAATTTACCTGATGAACTGAAAAAAATATATGAGTAATATTTTGATAGTATAGAGATATCTACGTAAACTCACGTATGCCACAGAACCAGATTATAAATCAATTGTTAAATTATTTTAATAAGCTGCTAAAAATGGCAAAATAGTAATTGATTCATTTTATGATTGGGATATCCAAAACACTGCTCAAACAGAAATGTTTTCTCGTTATGGAACTATTTAACTTGATGATAATTTCTTGATTGATCAATATCTATCAAATTAATAAATGTAAAGATTCTATCATTTTATAGTAATGTGAAATAACATCATATTAATCCTAATAAAAGAAAAACCTTTTGTCCATCTCTAATTAAATAAACCTTCAATGAAAACATTATTTAAATGGTCAAAGATTCAAGTAGATAAAGTAATGGTAGTAGTAGTGGCATGGGCAATATAGAAGATATGTATCAACTATCAAAGGATGAAATAAGTGAAGACTCTCAATAAATAATCCCAGAAGAAGGCTAACAGGATTTAAGTTTAAGAGTTAAAACATTGCCTGATTATTTGAAAAAGCCTAAAATCAAATAAAGACAAACTCAAACTCTCGTTTTTGATGACGATTGGGTAATTGACTCAGGTACACATTTGGTGGATAATTATAAAAAATTATAATCTTTAAGTAATCAAATGACTGCTGTTTTTCATCATAAATAAAAGTGATAAAACATAAGTTGTATTTTAAATTATGTAGATCTTTCTATTTATAAAGAATACTAAATATGGAAATCAGTCTAAATTGATAAATCTTCCAATATTTTTGTCTTCTTAAACTTATTATTTATCTCTTTAGATTTACTATGAAATCTTACTTTTATTTTAAAAAATATCTTTATAATATAGATTTTTATATCCAAATTTATTATATAAAATACTTAATTTTAATAAAGACCTTTTAAGATTATCTAATTGCTGCTCCTTTTCGATAGTTATCCACCTTTACGATATAAATTATTAATGATTTAAATAATATTATTTACATCTTTTGTTATCCTTATTATTTCAAATATAAATTTAATCTAAATGAAATTTATGAGCATGAATAATCTTATTTTCATTCAAATCATAAACCATTTTCAAAAAGAATGCAGTAGTAGTAATCAATATTTTGTTATTATTCACTACACTAAATAGTTTTAAAATAATTAACATAATAAATTAATATTAAAAGTAATGCAAAGATTATCATCTCTATTAATTGGATTTGGTTTAGGAATTTTTGGAATGAGCTTATTATATGATCCATGGGGACAAGTAGATTTTAATTATATTTAGGAACGATTTGAAAGAACAGTAAGGGAGACAGCAAGATTAGAAAACTCATTACTTAATGATGTGGATATTTATTTATAGATGAGAATGTTTATCGGATATATTCTAGTGGCCTGTTCATTCGTATCGATGAATAGGTACTATTTAATAATTATCAAAGAATTGGTTTACTTTATGTGTTAGCGATACCAGCCTTATTAGTTTATGCTGCAATCAATTACAATCATGTCTTATATAAATCACAAAGACTTGGTGGAGAGTAAACCATATAAGGAGCATTATTTTATGTCGCATTTTGTTTTGCTTTGATTGATGGATTAATAAAGCCTAAGAAATTGCCATAACCAATATAATCCGAAAAAAAAGTAGAAAAGAAAAAAAACGAATGATTTATTATTAAACACATGTATTTATAAATTGTTTGTAAAATTGCTAGATAACTTCTAATTAAAAATTAATTCATTTATTTTACTTTCCTTTCTCTCCCTTTAAGTCATCGCAGTCAAATTGTTAATCGAAAGATAGCAATCAGAAGTTGCAAATGTTGCTACTCATTGAATAACTTAATATATATTCTAAATTTTTTAGATTTAGCTTCCAATCCTTATTACTACTCGTAACATATTATTTTATTCAGAGTTAATTAAGGATGTTCATGTCTAATAAAAAAAATTTAGTTTAACTTGAGTTGATTTGATTCTGAATAAACTATCATATCTATATGTATCAACGACTTGATTGTCCAAAATAATACAAGTTTATTAGGTATTAGGAGCAATACTTAATACTTAAAAAATTATAACATAACATCCCATTATGGTAATTGAGAATGAAAATGCAGGGTATGATTTTGGTACTTTTAATAATTTTATTGATATATGGAAATATGTTAAGAGTTATTCTAATATTTCTTTGAGTGGGTAAGGACCATATATTGATAACTTAATTTGTATTATTTCTCTATATATATTCAATGATGATTAGTTTATAAAAGATAAAAAATATGTAAAATTTTAAACTAATTCTTTTTTGATCTTAAATTTTGAAGGTTTTGCTTAATAAATTTTAAGTTTGTTTTATTTTTGGAAATTCTTTTTGAGTTTTATCTATTATCTATAATCAAGTCATAATATTTCTTTTAATCATATAAGGGATTATTATCTATCTCTAAGTATTTTGGAGGATTGTAGAATTATTTTGTTCAGTTTTTAAAGTTTATAATTGATTTAGCAACATATTTGAAATAAATTGTATATAAAATAATATCAGTAGAGACATTATTGAATGATTCCATGGTTATTGTTTGAATTTTAGGTTGAGCTATGAAGAAAATAAGCAAAAATTAGATTCACAATTTAAGAATACTATCAAACAAAGAGGTTTATTTTAGGAAGGAAATAATTCTTTTGTTTTGGATGTTAGAGAACTTAAGATTAGAGGGAAATTCAACTGTTAATAGGCAATCTTGATTAGTATGGGATTGCTAAAGTAGTATAATATTGGTACGAGTATTATGAGCAGTATTCATTAATATAATTAAGGTTTGTATAAAATTTGGAAGATTATGAAAAAAGTATATACAGTACCAACCCCAAGAGAATAGAAACCAAAGGGATAATAGAAGAGTTAAAATGATGTGATGTGAGTTATTATGAATTATGCGTAGAAAGTAAACGTAATTTGCCTATATTCCTGATTAACTCACTTAAAAAGAATAATCATCTAAGATGGCTCGACCATATTTAATGTTCAAGCCTAAGTTAGTAGAGGAGATAGATGAGAACAACATGAAAAAGATGAAACTTTCATTTCACAATTCAATAACTGACTTATAAACTTTTGAGGAATTAGCACAAGAATCACAGCAGAGAGAATCAACGCCGAATTTAAATTTTACTCCTTAAGAAAAGACTAAGACATTTGTCAGGTAACTATGAATTTCTATTGTCTTAGAAAGTCTATGAGACACTTAACTCAGCTTTGAAATAAATAAATTTCGTGATAAATTATATATATGTGACTTATTTAAGTCTTTTAATATTGAATTTCACATATCCACATTTTTATTTAAAAATTTACCACTAATGAAACACAATTAACAACTTCCTAATGCACATATGAGAAAACATTGGACACGATTTGTCAAGACCTTTTATAATCAACCAGCTGCAAAAAGAAGAAGATAACTGAGAAGAAGAGCATAGGCCTTATGTATATTGGATATCAAATAAATGAATAGCCTCATCTCCAAGACCAGTTGAACTACTCCGTCCTGTTGTTAGAGGATAGACAATAAAGTACAACAATGTTTAGAAGCTCGGAAGAGGATTCTCATTGATTGAATTAAAGGAGGCAGGACTTAATGCAGCATTTGCTAGAACCATCGGAGTTTCTGTAGATCACAGAAGAAGAAATCTAAATTAGGAAGAATTGAATAACAACGTGAAAAGATTGAAAGCATACTTATCTAAATTGGTTCTATTTCCAAGAGTGGCAGGCAAACCCAAGAATGGAGTTGTGAAAGATTCAACAAATGAGGTTGTGGCATAGCCAGTTGCTTAGAACACTAATCCAGAGGTAATGAGAATTTGCTAAATTCAAAGGTTATCACATTCTAAAGAACTCCCAAACGTGAGAAAGCAACTGTTATTTCTAAAGAATTAAGAGCTAAGAATGTTTATAGAAGACTCAGATAAGAGTGGTACAATGCTAAATTTGTTGGAGTAAAGGAAAAGAGAAAGCAAGCAAAAGAAACTAAAAAGTGATACATCTAGTATAATACAATATTATTTATTTACAATTTATTTATTAACTTATTAAGGAACATATAGAGAAATGTCTACTAAAAAATAGGTTCATGGAGGAAAAACATCGAGATCAAATAGCAAATAATCTACATCTAATCCTATGTAAGTGAGAAAGCGTTTTTCATCATTATGTTCACCGTAAATTATTTGATCTAACATTTGCTTTAGCCCAAACAATTCAGGAAAATCACCTTGTGTCTTTTGTCAGAAATTTAAAAATTAGAAAGTTGAATCCTATGCTTCTCTCCTTAATAAGGCTCTGTTTGCTAAATATTCTTCATCTCAAAACTACTATTATTCTAAGGACATTAATGATATTATTGATGAGGAATCCACACCAGCTGTTGTTTTTTATAGAGATTTGGAGTGCATAGTAGAGGAAGAGGAATATTTGAAGAGGTATCATTTTATTCATTCAAAGATCATATGCCAAAAAGGAAGCAACTTCTAAAATTAAAGCCTTGCTTGAATACTACAAATATCACAAGGACATACCTCGACTCTTTATGCAAAAAGTCTATATCACCATAAATAAGTTTCACGAAAAGAAGAGAAGGATAGAGTATGCGAATATTAAAAGGAAGTTGAATATCCCAGATGAAGATATAGTAATAGATATTTTATAAGCTTCTAGTAACCATCGAAAAAAAAGGAAAAGAAGAAACAGAAACACAGTGATGAAGATTTATCAGTGGGTTAACTAAAACATTTACTAAAGGATTTGAAATTAGATACAAATTCCTATCTCTACAAAAAAGTTGATATCTCAAGTAGTGTACAATTACGCGAATTCGTATAACAAATTGGATAAAAATATGATTATCTCGGATAAATTTCTGGTCTATTGTCTATTGATTAAAGCAATAGTTTTCTCTTAAGGTCACAAGACCTTTCAACCATAAACAAGAATCTTAAATAAAATTACCTTATAAATCACCATAAGCCAGAACCCAATTAAAATTCAAAAGCACAAATTTTAGATTCTAAAACTACTCATTAAATTAGTTATTAAGGGAGTTTTGATAAAATAAACTTTAATAAATTGTAATTTAATAATATAGGAGAAGTCTCCTCTTTGAAAGCTGAAAACTCAGTCAAAGCAGGAGAATAAACTAAAAGATCAAATCAAGACTAATCACCATTAAGGAATTCTTAATAATCTTAAATGATCTAAAAAGTTTATTCTCAAATTGAAGGCTTTGCTAATTTTGTGTAAAAACAGTAGTAATCCTTGTAAAAATAATAAAAACAAAACTATGGTTAAAAATCGAATTCATAAAGGAAAGTCAGTGCAAATTTCAATTCAACTGATTGCCAATTCAGATTACCAAGTAGATAAAGTTCTAATTAAAAATAATATGCTGAATTGCAGTCTTAATAAGTGAATTTCTTGTAAATATGTCATAATATATATGTAGGAGAACCAGAGTGGCTTCCCAATTATAAAAGTACGACGATGATTTCAAGAGTATCAAACATGTATAATTATTAATTTATTTCAGTAACCATTAGCAACAGACAGAATTCAAAGATCTAGCGTTTATAATGTGGGAGAAAAAAGTTAATAGAAGTCTTCATCAAAAAATATGTTCGATATTATATATATATAACTTTAGATAAAAAATACCTTAGAAATTCACCTAATATGCCTTAGCCACACTGAGAAATCTGTAAGTAAAGAATTCAGAAGTTAAGAAAAAATAAACAGTCAATACAAATAATGTGCAAGGACCCACTCTGAGTTCCTAATTATTACACTATAGAACTAAATCCTAAGATACCATAGGAACTTATAAAGCATCTCCTCCAAAGTAGTCTGTAAGACAAGATAATTCTAAAGATCCATTAAGAATTACAAACAACATTAATGTTTAAGGGTCATCCAAAAAGGGAGGTGGTGTATACAATATCAACTAAAATAATATAGTTAATATTTATATTGAAGATTTGAAATCTTCTGCCAAAATAAAGTAAGGTGGCTCGTAAACTGCTCGAATTAATAGTCCCTAAAAAAGTAATCCTAAAGGCATTTTCGAAGTCTATAACACTCAAAGATCTAACTTAAGTCCTGAAAGCAAAAAATTTGTTTGAAATAATATGTTATTGCTATAAATTTTATAGATTTATGAATATTATTCATAATTATTTAAATGTGCTAAACTTATGAGGATTAAAAGCCGTTGAGCATTTTGCCATAGTAACTGATTATCTAGAAATGGCATCAGTCATATAGAAGTTCTAAGAGTAGGAATTACACTTACATCAATAAGATCTTTGAATGGAGTGGCTGAAATAGTTTGCTTTGAAGATTCAGGCTTCAATGCAACTTATCCGAGCACACTTGATTCGATATAGTCATATTTTAATAAATGAGGAGCCAGTTCAGCCATTCTATATCTAACCTATCAGAATATTCAACTGATCATACTTCTTCCAAAGTATCATAAGGCAAAGCGCATCCACATTCCTCAGATAATGCTCTCAATATTTCCCAATCCGATTTCGCTCCAGATGGAGGTAAAGCCACTAATTTTGTAGTTTATACTCTCCCTTCTGTTGATACCTAATTCAATATTTAATATAATTACATAAGTTCCATTCTTTTCTGTATATGTAGCTCCTGGTAATATGAGATCTGCATAATAAGCACCTTCATCTCCATGGCTGCCAATATATATTACATATGCATCTTTAGGGATATCTTAAGCTCTTAAGTTGTTATCAACTCCCAAGAGAATCACAACCTTGGCAGGGACACTGCTCTTTCTTGCTGTAATACCCAACTCTAGAGCATTAATTCTTCCAACATCCTTATGTAAAAGATTGAATCCGTTCCATCCCAATTAGGGATTAATTACTGGGGAATTTTAAGCAATCTTCTTTAGAGCATTATGAATAGCGTTTCCATCAACTCTCTCTAGAACACCTGCTCCTGTTAAAATCATAGGCAATTTAGCATTTTTGAGTCTTGCTGCAAAAGGATGGGTGCCATTAGCAATTTCATCAAGAATTGAGGCATTATTTCCTAAGTGTACATAATTATAAGTCAGATCATTGGCTGTTCCAATAACAAATACTTTAAGATTGTTTTTTCTGGTGGCTCTCAAAATTCTTGAATTCAATAGTGGTGATTCTAACTTTGGATTAGTACCTACTAATAAAAGAACATCAGCTTCTTCAATGCCTGTAATTCTTGAATTTAGTAAGTAATTAGCTCTGAAATCAGCATCTAATTATGGTACACCAGTTCCTCTAATCTCAAAGTTGTCGCTATCAAATCTATTCAATAAATCTTTTAAGGCTACAATAGACTCGCAGTCTGCAAATTCTCCAATGACTCCTACAATTTCTTCTCCTTTTGCTGATTACAATTTCTTAGCTGCTTGTTAAATGGCATCTGGCCAGTACAAATCAGTGAAGTTGCCTTAAGCATCCCTAGCCAATGGTAGTGTTAATCTTTATTTTTTCAATCCATCAAAGGCTTGTCTTGATTTATCGTTTAACCATTCCTCATTAACTTCTTCATGGATTCTTGGTAAAACTCTCATAATTTCAGCTCCTCTGGTGTCAATTTGAATAAGTGGTATAATAGTATCAAATACATCGACAGAATCATAGGATTTTAATTCCCAAGGTCTGGATGTGAATGCATATGGTCCATTGGTTAAAGCACCAACTGGACAGACATCAGCGAGATTTCCTTGCAATTCACTAGTGATCATTTTGTCTATGTATGTACCAATTTCAGTATTCCTTCCTCTTCCACTAGTTCCTAATTCAGTTACACCAGCATATTCATCAGAAAACCTGATGCATCTTGTGCAATGAATGCATCTATTCATACTAGTAGCTACAAGAGGACCAAAATTCTTATCTTCTACAGCTCTCTTATACTCGTTATGTCTGCTATCTCCATATCTAGATATTTAATATTAAGATAGATACCCGTATTGCTCAGAGATATCTTATAGGTCACATTCTCCTCCTTGATCACAGATGGGACAATCTAAAGGGTGATTTGCCAACATGAATTCCATAACACCTCCTCTTGCTATTCGTGTCTTTTCACTTTTTGTGAGGATTCTCATTCCAGGTGCTACTTATGCTGCACATGCTGCAACCTTTTATAATATTCATTTAATTTATACAGGTTTAGGTGATTTCTCAACCTCTACCAAACACATTCTGCAATTTCCTGCTACAGCCAATCTTTCATGATAACAAAATCTTGGAATAATTACCCCTGCTGAATAACATGCTTAAAATATTGTTGCCGATGGATCAACCTATTAAGCTAAAACTTTATGTAAATACTTTGTGAGGAACATCATCAATGAATATTTCTATGAGATTCTATTGTGTTGAGAAGGCTGCTAATTGTTTTCTTAACATTTATTATCCTTTCTACAATGAGAATCTAATCATTGTGTTTTTATATATCAAATAATATAATGTAAAAAATTAATTGTAAATTCTTGCTCATTTGAAATATTTAATCAAGATTGAAATTTAAATTAAAAAATATATTAAATGGCTTAAGAGAAGGAAATTGAAATAAAGGAAGAGAAAGAATAAACATAAGAACATCATCATGATCACAATCATGAACATGATCACGACCATGACCATTCAGATGATGGTCACGACCATGATCATCAAGGAGATGACAAAGACAAGAAGGCTAATAGAGGAGAGAAGAAATTCAAAAAAGCCATGCTCAAATTAGGAATGAAGCCTGTGACTGGAATCACCAGAGTTACAATTAAAAGAGGAAAACAATTCCTACTTTATATTGATAACCCAGAAGTCTTAAAGTCAGCAAATGTTGACAACTCATTCATTGTTTTTGGAGAAGCTAAAGTAAATGATCCATCAAGTCAAATTGGCAAGAAAGAGGCTGATAATTTAGCATCATAAGTGTAATAATTTAATTTATAACATTTAGTACCAAATAAGTTGAGGAAAAGCAAGAATAATAATAGGCTCAAAATACAGAATAAGTCAGCGATGAAGGTATTCCACCTGAGTCAATTAAAATGGTTATGGAGCATTGTAAATGTGATAGAAGTAAAGCAGTGGAAGCACTTAGAAAATCTGATAATGACACTGTCTAAGCCATTCTCACCTTAACTGGATGATGATTTATTATGTTTGAGTAGATATATATCGTATAGAAATCAATAATAATAGAATTCAGAAATTTTTTTAAATTATAAGCATTTCAGAACAACAAGGTTATTAAAAAAAAATACAAAAATACATTTCAATAATTATATTTATATTTTATTATTATGGCTGCGGTATCTCAAAAGATCTTCAATAATTAATTTGTGATACAAAAGAAGATCTCCTCAGGTTCATTCGGCGTTGTGTATCAGGGATATGACTTAAGATCGTCAGAGCATGTGGCTATCAAAGTAGAGAAGCAAGAAATAGATGATTTATTTAGTTTAGACAGAGAAGTAGAGTGAAAAATATTCTAAATTTAGATTCAAATACTGAGAAATCTACAGGGATTGCCGTAAGTTCCGAAACTGAAATGGGCTGGCAAAGATCAAGGGAACAATGTGATGGTAATTCAATTATTGGGAAGAGATTTAACTCACTATTTAAGATAAAGGAAACGTTTTAGTTTGGCATGCGTTTTGGGTATAGCTGATTAGATGTTGACCATTCTCGAAGCTATTCATAGCAAGTAAACTTTTAATTCAAGAAAGGGGTATCATTCATCGAGACATTAAGCCAGAAAATATACTGGCAGGTAAGGATAGAGAACAGAATACTATTTATCTTGTGGATTACGGAATCGCTAAGCAATTTAAAGACAAAGATGACAAACATATGTAAATCAACTTATTAAAATAAAAGTCCTTACATAGAAAATAAACCTTTTCTGGGAACATCCAGATACGCAAGCATAGCAGCTCACAAAGGCTAGGAATTATCAAGGAAGGATGATCTGGAATCATTAGGATATATGCTAATGTAATTGACATTGTAATATAGAGATTTTTATTGAAGGGAAGTTTACCCTGGTAGAACATAGGTTATAAAAATGAGGATGAGAAGGTAAAGTTGGTAGGATTGATGAAAATGAGAATTACAGCATAAGAATTATGTTAAGATTTGCCAATTGAATTTATGCGATTCATAGATTTAGTTAAAAAAATGAGTTATCGCGAAAAACCTGATTATAGGTAATCTTAAATTGAATATTAATTTAGATATTTTTAATAGTTGTTTTAAAGAGTCTCTATTTAATAACAGGTAGAGTATCGATTTGATTGGTATGATGAAAGCAATTTCGAGAAAAAGTCAGGGTCAACATCTCCTAAGAAATAGCAATCTATTAAAATTTTAGATTAATCATATTTGATTCAATAAATCTATTCGCCAAATAAAAAGAAGGCCAGTGAAGAATTCGATGACACTGGACCTTCTAAAAGAGAATCAAATGGAAGACCATCAATAATTAATAATAATTCTAATAATCTACTTATGTGTGATAGTAGAATGAATCTGAAAAATAAAAGTGTTAGTTCATTCAATGAATCCAATTTGTAGTATAGTGACATATAACCTGATTTGAGTTGTCTCATAGCTTATTAAAGGAATCTAAGATATGGATCATTTCATAATGAAGCTGAACCTCAAAAACAACCTGATCGAAGCTCTTCGACTTAGGATAAACTAAAAGTTAAACACAAGTTAAGTTTGGATGTCAAACCGAATTGCTATAAATCTCTTGTTGAATTCTAATTAGGATTAATCAACAATCCTTCGATTCTGGATTTTACAGTAAATAGTCAGAATTAATTGAATGAAGACGAAAGTCCATGTCTTGATGATAAATTTAACGTACTAAAAGTCAGCTCAGTTGACAAGTAATATCATTTTTCATAATCTTAGTAAATTCAAAAACCCAATCCAACTCTTTAGATTAAATTTGAAAGAAAGATCGAGTATTAAAAATAATTGAATAAACTTTATATTTATATATTATGAATCAACCCTCATAGTATGGTTATGCATAACCACCCAAAGTGCTTCTCTTCCATGATCTATTGTAATGAGCAACAGCATCTAACAAGTGAGTTGGTCCCCATACTACAACAGAAATATCCTATTAAATATTTAAACAGTATGATTACTTTATCCCAGAAGTGTCTTGTAGCAACTCTAGTCAAATGGCCAGCATCAAGAGCAGAGATTCTTCTAGCAAATTCACTTCTTGGCACTCTTCTTCCCCAATAGCTAAATCTTACTGGAATATTGATACAAAACTTATTAAGCAATTTCTCTTGATTATTTGGCTGAACTTTCTTAACTCAATAATTCATTAAACACTTTAGCTCTAGCTCTGAAAACTTCAACTTATCCTACGGACGAAGCATAATCAGATAAAACCATTTGACTGACGTATGCCATTTATGTTGCAAAGACTTCATTACCAATCAAGTAATTTCCAAAAAGACCTGTGTCTGAATATGCATAATAAACGCATCTTTAGTATGTAACATCTGGTAATCCACCGAGAAGTGAATGCATAGTGTTATATTATCTACTTGGAGCATTCAAATGGAAGCCTGTGTGTTTGTCAGCTCTATAATCACCAATAAGTCTTTAGAAATAATGGAGAGCAAAAACATCGGGGTGGTTCCATCCTGGAGCATCAAAGAATACACCCACATTTAAGTTAGTTAATTCATCGTCTTTCATTAACTAAATCATTAATCAAATGTGAATACCATAATAGATGGAGTAGCATGTGGTTTTTCTGAATTAGGTACTTCAGTTGGAGCAGATGTTCCTAATCCTTTGAATGACTTATTGACTGCAGAAACCAAATCTTCATGGTTAACATTACCAGCAGCTGAGACAACAACATTGGGTGCAACAAAATTGGCTTTGTGGAATTATCTTATTTGTTCTTCTGTAACATTTGGAATATTATCTCTAATTCCTGCTGTAGGTTAACCAAGATAATGATCTCTGTAATTTGTATAATGAGCAGCCTCAGCAACTACTCTGTATTAATCGTTGATGCTAACTGATTCTCTATAAATTCCTTCTCTTTCAGCTTCAATTTGAGCTGGAGAATATAAAGAATTTGTCAAAATGTCTCCTAAAAAAGAAACTGCTCTCTCAAGTTCTGATGGCAAGAACGTAAGAGTGTAAGTCTATAATTCTCTGCCTTATTTAACTTTTAATGATCCTCCCAAGTAATCGATTTCTGCTTCAACTTATTCTCTTGATTTTGTTGTTGTGCCCTAGCATATAAATTTATTCCTACTCTTAAATTTAACTTTGAAATGAAGTTTGACACTCCAGAACTTTCTAAGGTTTCAAATCTTGATCCTGCTTTTACAGCTACTGTAATTGAAGCTAATGGCGAATTGTATAATTCAGACACTACTCTGAGACCATTATCTAATTGAGTCAAGGCTTAAGCTTAAAAAAAAATGTACTTGAATGTCTATCGTATTTCAAAGCCTCAGGAATTTCCCCTGTTGGCAATTCTCCAAAGTCCACTAATGCTGATTTAGAAAATTGCAATTGGAAATTTCTCTCTACTTTAGTCTATTGAGCTTAAGTTGTTGGGGCCTTCTTTCCTGATACGCTTTCAGCTGTACAAAACTAAGCCAATTTGCGCAGAGAAGTCAATCTTTTTCTTAAGAGCATATCTCAATTAATTTATTTATATTTGAAATAGGATTAAACTTAAGACATCAATATTCTTTAATATTATAATTACTTATAATGCTACCTTACAAAAGAATTAAATTCCTACATTTGATTGATTTATGAGATTCTTATTCTATTAAAGAGAAGCTTTATATAAATGTTGCCATAATATTAACATAAAAAATTCACACTGTTTTATTATTTTTGTTTCAAATATTGATGAATGCTCGTTGATCTAAAAATAAACATATTAAATACCTTTAATTAATGCACTATATTAGGCTACTAACAGTATTATTAGATTAGGAATATCCAAATATTCAGCTGATGAAAGTAATTCCAAGACCTTCTTCTCATTTGTCATCTCTTTAAATAACTCTTTAAATTGCTCTGAGTTTTTTAGACTAAAAGATTACTTTTATAATTACTCTTCCAAATCATTTACGATTTTTCCTTCCTGGCCTTTAAAAATTTCATTCATTTAAGCTAGAAAATGACAAAGATTATCAAATTCTTCTTCTGTCATATCCAATTCTATGGATTCTCCTTTTGTGTTTATCTCATGAATCATTTTAAGGAATCGGGAATTGTCGAAGGCAAGACTCTTTACAATATCTTTAATTTCGGATTTATTCCTAAATTTCACTTAAAATGAAATTAATTTCGTCTCTTCAATCCCTTTATTATCGATATTATTGAATGATTTCTAATTTTATTACATAATTTTTTAGCATAAATATACGATTTATATTTTAATTTCTCAATTTTAATAGAGATATAGTTAACAGTGCTGTAAATTAATATAGTTTCAGTCTATAAGTAGTATAATATTAAAAAATATATGCTTTTTAAAATAACTTAAAGTCTTTTTTTTGTTCAATAATAATATTTATAAACAAGAATTTAAATTATTAAATAAAATGCTCAGCCAAAAATATTGATGGTTATATTTATAAGAAACATTATTTACACTTTGGTAGTAAGCAATTGAGTATATCTTTGACTAGAAATATTAATTCAAATATAAAATATTAAAAAGTCTATAAGTAATAGCCTTAAATAATATCAAAGTTTTGTAATCGAAATTTATAAACTCAATTAACAATTAATACTACATGTAATATCCTTTAATTTTAATATAAAATATTGCTGTTAAGAAAACCTAGAGTGGACTATATAAAATTAAAATTGGCAGACGAAATTAAGAATTTTATTAAGATTTTTCACACGACAATTAAGTATGAGGTATTAATTTAAAAATTGGTGAGTGATCAAATAAAAATCAAACTAATTGGAGTTATTATCTATTGTTCTATTCAATATTAAAGTTTTAGACACTCACTACAAGAACATTAATCTTGAATGTTTAAGTATATTTGATGAGGAGAATAAAAGTCAACAAACGAGGATCTAAAGTATTTTTTTTGGAATTCATTTTTTTTTATACCACTATCTATATCTTTAAGGTTATTGTTATAATTAACAAATTAATGCGGTATTCTAGGTTTAGTTTTCTAATGCATTTCATCAATTTCCTATTTTTTGTATGAGTTTTTGAATTTACTGTTAGATTTTTCTGTAATACTTTTAAAACCACTTTCATGCAGAAATAAAGGAGGAATATACGCACTTTTTAAATTAATAATAGCCTTTTTGTCAGCTAAACTTGTGAAATCAGATATTTTTCTTCGATATTACTTTGGACTTCCATTATTTGATTGATTAAGCCTATTCATAGGACTGTCAAATCCACTTAAATATAATTATTAATAATACTATAATGAATTGAATCTAAAAGATGATTCCCTATTTATTATTTCACTATTTTCAGGGATGAATATAGAATGCTTTTATTAACTCACAGGATGTTCATCAATATCTTAAAACATATCATCATGAATTTACAAAATAACTTCATTTAAAAAATCGAAAGGCAGTTCCCCATACTCTTCATTTTAGAGAACTATTAATTAATTAATATTTTCACAAGAATGGCTTTTTAGACCAACTTTTCTTTTATTTTGTTTTCGATCAGCCATAATTCTAAAAATGCTTTTTTATTTGTTTGTTTTAATAGGTACAGTTTAATTTAATGGGCTTTCATTTTTTTCTTAATCAGAATCTTGGATTAGATTTTTGAAAATATTAGTTATTTAAATCTTCTTNAGTAGTATAATATTAAAAAATATATGCTTTTTAAAATAACTTAAAGTCTTTTTTTTGTTCAATAATAATATTTATAAACAAGAATTTAAATTATTAAATAAAATGCTCAGCCAAAAATATTGATGGTTATATTTATAAGAAACATTATTTACACTTTGGTAGTAAGCAATTGAGTATATCTTTGACTAGAAATATTAATTCAAATATAAAATATTAAAAAGTCTATAAGTAATAGCCTTAAATAATATCAAAGTTTTGTAATCGAAATTTATAAACTCAATTAACAATTAATACTACATGTAATATCCTTTAATTTTAATATAAAATATTGCTGTTAAGAAAACCTAGAGTGGACTATATAAAATTAAAATTGGCAGACGAAATTAAGAATTTTATTAAGATTTTTCACACGACAATTAAGTATGAGGTATTAATTTAAAAATTGGTGAGTGATCAAATAAAAATCAAACTAATTGGAGTTATTATCTATTGTTCTATTCAATATTAAAGTTTTAGACACTCACTACAAGAACATTAATCTTGAATGTTTAAGTATATTTGATGAGGAGAATAAAAGTCAACAAACGAGGATCTAAAGTATTTTTTTTGGAATTCATTTTTTTTTATACCACTATCTATATCTTTAAGGTTATTGTTATAATTAACAAATTAATGCGGTATTCTAGGTTTAGTTTTCTAATGCATTTCATCAATTTCCTATTTTTTGTATGAGTTTTTGAATTTACTGTTAGATTTTTCTGTAATACTTTTAAAACCACTTTCATGCAGAAATAAAGGAGGAATATACGCACTTTTTAAATTAATAATAGCCTTTTTGTCAGCTAAACTTGTGAAATCAGATATTTTTCTTCGATATTACTTTGGACTTCCATTATTTGATTGATTAAGCCTATTCATAGGACTGTCAAATCCACTTAAATATAATTATTAATAATACTATAATGAATTGAATCTAAAAGATGATTCCCTATTTATTATTTCACTATTTTCAGGGATGAATATAGAATGCTTTTATTAACTCACAGGATGTTCATCAATATCTTAAAACATATCATCATGAATTTACAAAATAACTTCATTTAAAAAATCGAAAGGCAGTTCCCCATACTCTTCATTTTAGAGAACTATTAATTAATTAATATTTTCACAAGAATGGCTTTTTAGACCAACTTTTCTTTTATTTTGTTTTCGATCAGCCATAATTCTAAAAATGCTTTTTTATTTGTTTGTTTTAATAGGTACAGTTTAATTTAATGGGCTTTCATTTTTTTCTTAATCAGAATCTTGGATTAGATTTTTGAAAATATTAGTTATTTAAATCTTCTTTTTGGCTCTCATCAATTTATCATAGAGATTAGCCTTAACTAATAAAACATTCTATTTATTTAGTAATGGCGAATTTAAATTATCAAGAAGTTAATCTGCATCATCATTTACTGACAGAAATAATCTTTTCAAATCTTGTGTAAGTTCCTTTGCCATCTTATTGCTTTTATTTAATAAATCCTAGATCTCTTTATTTCTTTATTCAATAATTTGTAATCTTTGATTAAAGAAACTGAATTCTTTATTTTTTATTGAGTCTCTCCTTCCAGATCTCATCCCCTTTTTAAGTAAGCTAATCTATTCAGCTTCTTTTTTGCTCCCATAAAGTTCTTAAAATTCTATATTGAGAATAGCCACAGGCAGTGAGAAGATAACTGTATTTGCCATTAATGCCATAATGCAAGTTACTATTATACCAATAATAGATTTTGGAACATAATCTCCATATCCAACAGTTGTCATAGTGACAATCCCTAACCAAACTGCATTTTGTATTTCTAAATCATTTTCTGTATGCTCCGAATAATATAATACAATGGCATAAGCAAGAGTTATTTATAAGAAGGCTATGATTAAGAAGTAAAACTGAGAAATGCAATCTGCTACACTTTTATACAGAATTTCTACTCCTTTTAAGTATCTCTTTATTTTTAATATTCTTATCACTTTAAACAATTTCAAAATTCTAAATCCATTTAATGCAGTTTTACCATACACCAATGAAATTATACTAAGCGGAGCTATTGATAACAGGTCTATAATTAATTATTTATCTACCTATAATATTCATATGCTAAAATAAAAATGTCTTTAGGGGATACCCATAGACAGTATAAGTTGACAATCGAAGTACATATTCAATAGCAAAAACAACAAAAATAAGGATTTCACAATTATTGCTTAAATCATTATAGGTTTAATTACTAGTTCAGATTAATGCATATACTTGTCAAATAGCGAATCACAAAGTATTTAAACTTAAGATAGCAATATAGTAAAACAAACAATAAATTATATTAACCCTGCTAATCTACTTGATGAAGGATCTTCTAATAGGATAAATAATATTTTTCTAAATTAGTTCAACTATTCTTTGAAATCGTTATTCTTAACCTAGATTTCTTTTTGTGGTACATGCATAATATAAATTTAATCTAATAATATAAAAATTAATTGAAAATTTATCTTCACTAATTTTAATCCAAAGAGGGTTTTTTCAAAAGAATACTCATAAGTAGAGAATGCAACTAATTACTAAATTATTTTTTATTTATACTTACAGATAAAATCTGATGCAATTTCCAAAATCAATGAAACAGCATAGAATTAAAACTAATTTAAATAAAGTAAGAAGCTCTTGTGTTTATGATAATTTATAAATATAAAACTCATTTTTTTAAGTTAAGTAATTAAGAAATTTAATTTATTCTGAGCCTAAGATAATAACTAATATAATGTATTTTAATAAAACAAGACCTTAATTAATGTATCAAATACTTTATAATAATCAAAAGAATGATATTATAAATTTTTTATGATTTAAATATCACCAACAAAAAGAAATAAAAATTATTCAAAACAGATGAAAACATATTTTTAGATTAGACAGTCATCTCTTAAAAACCTCAGAGATTTTATGGATTGGTTATTCATGAACTCTTAATAATATTATATATAACAATTATCTACAATCTTTCGATTTAGTGTATTGATTTTTGTATTAGAAAAGCTTAGAAACCAATCCTTGAAAGAAAATGGAAATTGTTCCATAGATTGGTAGGATCATAAAAAAATAAGAATATGAAATGCAAAAAGTGGATTTTGTATAATTAATATAATTATTAAAGTTAATGATGACCTCGACATAATCATAATTTAATTTCATAAGGAAACAGATTCCAAAAGCTCCTAATTCTCGATAATTCAGTAGAGAAAAGAGTTAACCAATATTGAATCCTATAACCCCAACTGTATGAATGATGTTTATACATAAAAGGCGAAGTTTCGCATTCATCATAATAATCAGTTTTTAAATAGAGAGAAGATGCAAAAAACTAGCAACAACTTTTTTAATAACACGGCTGAAAGTACAAAAATAACAAAAGCTTAGAATTAATCACTTCTTCGAAAACCAGAAGCTGATTATAAATAATTGATATTTGATAAAGAGGATTTAGAAGAAGAACAGCAATTCTAAGTACTTTGCTAAACTTTGGATAAAATTTTGTGATTTTTTAGCAAAATAAAACTGTTTTTTAATTTAAACTCAAGCCATTCATTTTTTTTCATTTGTTTTATTTAATAAATTTATTTCAAAATATTTTTATAATGTACAGAAATTATGATCCAACTGCCTCGCCAGCACTTTCACACTAATCGCAGGATGATTACGAATAAAAAATCAAATAACTGCTGAGAGCTAATGATAAACTTGTATGTATTGAACTCATTATTAGAATGCTGTTGTTAGAGAAGCACTCGCTGAGAATGAATAGCTAAAGGGAAACATAGATGTGCTCTACAAAGAAAATAAGGATCTTAACTAAGTCAACATTGAACTATGTGATTAACTTGAAAAAATAAAAAGAAATACAAGATAACATTCGATGCATGATAAGACTATAAACGATTATGAATAGGAAATCACATAGCTCAAATTATTGTTACAAGAAAAATAAAAAGAGGTTAACTCTTTTAAAATAAGATATAATGAAGACTTACAAATAAAATTAGATATTGTGGATAAAGGAATTAATGTAAGATATATATTAAATATATATTAGTCTAATAAATTGAAATAATTAGAGGAGTAAAACTAATAATTGATATAGGAATTAGATTTGATAACCAAAAGACTATTAGAGAGAGATAATGCTTAAGGGAATGTTGATTATGAAGAATTATTGAGAGAAAGAGATTAAGAAATAGAAATTCTAACTTAATAAATCATCCAAATTTCTAATAATAAATAAGTCAAACAATTTGATCCAAGTAGCGACAAGAAATAAATAACTGAGACTGAGGAATATTATGGCTAAATAATAAAAGAATTATAAGAGAAAATCGAATAATTAAGAATAATAATTATAGAGAAAGATGATTAATTGAATTAAGGTTAAAATCAAAATGTGCTAATTGAGATGGAAACATTATAAGTTTAATTGGTATAATACAAAATAGAAATAGAAGGATATAAAACTAGGATGTAATATATTCAAAACGAATTATCAGAGAAGGATCATTTGATTGAAGACTTATAGAATATTATTAAAGATTTAACCAAAAAACTTTAAAATAAATAAACAAATGATAATTAGAATCCTAATTAACGAAATCCAGGAGAAGCAACAAAAAATGCTGCTGATGTCTTCTAAGAAGATGAAGATAATTAAGACAATTCTGATTAGAAAGAACAAAATGAGAAAAAGAAAAAGAAACACAGCTTGGAAGGAGCAAAAAAAAAAGATGATGAAGACTCAACTAAAGAACTTTAGAAAATTATTGCCAATTTGAAAGCAGAAAATTAAAAACTGTAATAAGAATTGAATTAAGCAATGTTCAAAATAAACCAATAAGAAGCTCTATTAAATGAATAAGACAAGCAATTGAGTTTACTGGAGTTAAGAGAAAAAGAAATTAGGCAATTAAAGGATCAGTTAAACAAATAATATAAACTAGAATAAGAGAATAAATAATTAGAAAAGAAAGTTGGAGAGTTAGAATTAAAAGTTTAAGATTTAATGCATGAAGTTGAAAACCACGACTCTGATAACAAACTGAATTAGAAAAGTTAATAAAAGAAAGAGGCTGAATACTAAAAGGCACTCTAAAAATAAAAGGATGAACTATTAGCTAATTAAAAGAAGATAGATTAAATCAATAAGCAAATGCAAGATGAAATTAACTTTTTCGAAGATTAAATGAAAGATCTACAAGAATCTCTTAAAGTAAAAGATCAAGAAGTTAAGAAACTCTAAGAATAAATTAAGGAGCTAACTAAAGCCTTAGAGAAGAGCAATGCTCAAAGTGATCAAATTGAAAAGTTGCATTAAGAAGCTAATTCTTAAGCATAACAATTAGAGGAGCTTGAATAAAAGGTCTAATCACAAGAGTATGACATCAAGACTAAAGAGCAGGAAATCAAGAGACTTAAAGAAAAGAATAGGGATTTGCAATTATACTAATTAAAACTAAAAGATTATGAAGAGAATATTAATAAATTAAAAGAAGAAATCGATAAACTTAATTAGATTGACAAGCAATAATAGGAAGACATTTACAAACTAGAGTAGAGTAATAAAACTAAGGAGTATTAGTTAACCAAATACTAAGAATAAACCAGAGAAATGACTAATAAAGTAAAGGAGATAAATGAAGAAAAAACTGTTGAAATGAGAAAATACTTGATACAGAATGAAGAGTTATAGGAACAAATTAGAATTCTTGAAATTGAAGTTAAAAAGCTATAAAGCAATATTTAAGGTAATTAAAGAACTCCAGAAAGAACAACAAAGTTATAATAGGAATTGGATGAGTAATATGACAAATTAAATTAATAAATAGGAGAAAATGGAGATCTTAAAATTTAGATATAACATCTTTAGACATAAATCAAATTAAAAGATTAAGATGTTAAGAAGTTATAAGAAAAACTATAAGAAGTTTAATAAGATTAAAACAAAGCAAATGATTTAATTAAGGAAATTCAAGAACTAAATCAATAGATAAGTAAACTTGAATAAAGTAATAAGTAACTCTAAGATTAAATTAACAAATTAGAAAATCTTATTAAGTAAAAAGATTAATAATTGAAAAACCATGAACACGAAAAAGAATCTTGGAAGGATAACCTGACCAATTTGGAAAACAAAATTGAAGAACTTGAAACATAATAAATAAGAGAATTATAACAGTAAGATAAATTAAATAAAGAAATTATAAAAAAATTAGAAAATCAATTAAAATAAAAGGAACACGAATTAAAAAAATTGTAAGATGAGAATAGATTATAGTAAGAGAAGATTTTGAGTTTGGAATCAATGGTCGAATAAATTAATGATTAATACCATACTTCTTAGCAGTAATTAAATGAAATTCAATTGAAATTTTAATTAACAATCAGAGAAAAGGAATTTGAAATTACTAAATTGAAATAGCAATTAGGCAGTCAGAAATCTCCTGAAATATAAGCAGAAATCGATTAATTACATCAGTAAATAATTGAGAAGGAGACAGAAATAATAAAAGTGAGAGAAGATACATCAGAATTGTAATAAAAAATAAGGAATTATGAATTGGATTTCAAAAAATTATAGGAAACCATTAAAGATTATTAAAAAAAGTAAGAAAGAATCTCTCAATTAGAAATCTTAAATAGTGAACTCAAAATAAAAGATGAAACTAATTAAGTTAAAATTGATGATCAAAATTCGACTATAAATAATTTAGATGCTATTATTTAATCAAAAGATTAAACTATTAAGAAATTGCAAGAATAACAGAGAGAACTTACAAAAAAGGGTGATTAATTGATCAATATATAAAAGAAATTGATAGAAACTGAGTAGTAGTTATAGGAACATATAGAGAACGATCATATAAATTAAGAAAGAATTAAATCTTTAGAGTAGTAAATTTCATTAAAGGATTAAGAATTGAAAAAATTAAAAGATCAAATTAAGGAAATTTAGAAAGAAAATGAAAAGCTTTAATCAAAATAAACAGAGATAGAATAATTATAATAAAAGTTAATAGAAAAATAAAATAAAATTGAAGACTTAGAAAATTAGATTGAAGAATTATTAAAAGAAATAAAAAAGAAATCCCAAGAAAATTAACTTTTAGAAGAAAAGGCTTCTTAATTGAAAAAGTTAGAAGAAAAATATAAAAAATAATCTAATTTGGTTGAAGAGCTTAAGCAAAGTAAGGAATAACTTGAAAATAAAGTGAAATCATTGGAAGAGCAAATTCAAATATATGATGATGAAAAATCAAGTTTAGAAAGAGAGGTTGAATTGTTGAGAAAAAAATTAGAGGAAGAAAAGAAATAGTTTGAAAATAAATTAAATTAATAAGCAAAACAAAAGGATGAAATCATTGCAAAATTAAAGGAGAAAATTGCAGAGCTAGAAAAATTGGAGGCTCAACATTTTGAATTTACTTAAGAGGTTGAAGATTTAAAAGAGGAGTAAAAGTCTAGAAAGAACATAGAATCAAAGCTTTAAACAGAAAATAATGTTTATCAAAAGTAGATTAAATAATTAGAATAACAGATCAAATAATTATAAGATAAATTGAAAGAAGAGGAGGAAGCTAATAAATAATTGTAAAATGATATGGATTAAACAATGTTAAATATCAAAGTTAAAGATGATATTATATATAAGTTATAAGAATAAATTAAGAAATTAGAAACTTCTGTTAAAGAAAAAAAGGAGGAAATTAAAAAGTTTAAATAAGATATTTCAGAAAGAACTAGTCAGATTTCATAAATAGATTTGATTGATCGAGAAAAAGAGGAATTAAATGATTAAATTAGATTAAAAGAAAAAGCAGAAGAATCATTAAAACAAACCATCACAACGCTTTAACAATAAATCACAAAATTAACAAAATAAGTTTAATAATTGACTTAAGATAAAATAGAGCTTTAATCATAAATAGATGTATTAATTGATGTAGAGAATTAAATAAAACTTAAGGAGATTGAAATATAGAGATTAATGTAAATAGAGAATGATTACAATAGATAGAAAGAAAAAATTAAAACTTTGGACAAGACTATTGCGGATCAGATTCAAAAAATTAAAATTTACTAAGAGTATGAAAAATAAACTATTGAGTAAATTAAAAGCTATGAGCAAGATTTAGATGAAAAAGAACAAACCATCCAAAATTTAGAATAAGAAATTTCAAAGTTAAAGCAATAAATTGAGGATTATTAAAAACAAATTGCTAAGATTTCTAAGGAAAAAGAAACTGTAAATCAAAAGGTTAAATCAACAGAAGTAAATTAATAGAAGAAATTGGATTAATTAGAGGATGAAAAACAAGAATTACTAAATGATTTGCAATCATAAAATTCTTTAATTGAAAATTTATAGAATCAACTTAAAGATCTTTAAGAAAACTATGATAAATTGAAGAAAGTAGAGAAAGAAAAAGAAGATATTAAGAAAACAAATGATAACATTGAAAAGAAATATAAAGATTAAATTAAGGAGTTAGAAAAAGAAATTTAAAGGCTGAAAGATGAAATGATTAGACAAGAGCATAACACTTCAAAGGAAATAGAATAACAGATTGATAAAGCCTAGAAATTAAAACAATAAAACAGTTAATTAGAATAAACCATTAAAAATTTGTAAAATAATGAAAAGAAGCTAAAATAATTAGAGGAACAATGTAATTAAATAAGTGAGAGATCTCAAGAAAAGTTGAATAAAAAAGATTAAATAATAGATGATTTACAAAAGCAAATAAAAGATTTGAATGAATAAATTAATAAATTGAAAAAAATTCTAGGCACTAATTCTTAAGATGAGGAAGATGTCATTGAGGATTTTGCAGAAGATGTTGATGTAGATGATAATAATAAAACTAAAAAGAAATATGAGAAGGAATCAAAGAATGATAAAAATGATTAGAAAAACGAATAGAAGACTGAATAGAAAACCTATCGCTAATTGGAAAAAGAGATTGAAAAATTGACATAAGAAAATTAAAATAAAACATAGAAAATAAAAGAATTAGAAGAATAGCTTAAGAAAAGTTAAGAATAAAATTAAAAGGATACTTTAGAAAAATAATAAAAGAGTTAAAAAGAAAACGATTAAAATTAGACAATAAAGAAATAAGAAACAGACATTAAGAAAAAGGATGAACAAATAAAGAAGTTATAAGAGGATATTTAAAAAACAGAAAAAAATAATAAAGAGAAGGAATATTTAGATTAAATAAAAGTACTTAAATAAGACATAGATAAAAAGTCTGAACAAATTTCTAAGTTATAAGAATAGATTCAAAAATTACAAAAGGATGTTAATTCATAGAAATAAAAAGATGAAAAATATAATAAAACTGAATAAGAACTAAAGAAGAAGGATGAAGAAATATAAAAATTGAAAGAAAAAATAGAAAAAGATTAAAAGGAAAATAATGAAAAAAAATAGAATGAAAAGAACCAAAATGATATAATTAAGAAACATCAAGAGGAAATCAAAAAAAAGGATGAAGAAAATTAAAAATTAAAAGAGTAATCTAATGATAACAATAAATTAAAAGAGTAGATAACTAAATTAGAAAAAGAGAAATCTTAAACAGATGATAAGATAAAAAAATAAGAAGATAAAATAAAAGAACTTCAAAAATAAATTGATGATTAAAAACAAAAGACTCCAACAAAAAATAGAGAAGATCCACAAGGAAATGATAAATAAGGACCATCAGATAAAAAACCAGGTTAATCAAATGATGCAAAGCTTAAAGATTAAATCAGTAAATTAGAGAAACAAATTGATGAACTAAAGATTCATATTATTTATTTGGAAAGTCTATTAAAGCAACATGGTTATGATCCAAATAAACTAAAACCAGGAAAGACAGATCCTGACTCAAAAAATTAGACACCAAAAAAAGATGATAATAACAATGATTATCCTGATTTGTAGCAAGTCAATGTTGTCAATGTAATATTTTAATATATTTTATTTAGATTAGAAGATTGATGGCAGAATATAAGTATGAGAAGGATCGTTATGAGAACAAAGTAGTTCAATACACTGATGAATTAATTAAGCAAAATAATTTGGAAAAGGATGCTGAAGAAAAAATTAAATGCCTTGAGGATGATCAATTTGTTTATAATGACCCTGACAACCAAGAACCAAAAGTATATGTAATAAAAAATGAAGGAGGGTCGAATAAAAAAGCTAAATGAATTCCAATATTTAATAGTATATGTTTTATTGAGAACTTTTTCATAAAATAAATATTATAAAACTAATAAAATTATTTTAGCAACTGAGAAATGTTATAACTAGGAGGAGATGAATAAATTAGTATGATATAGGACGAAATCACAATTCTAGAATTCCAAACTCTAGATGGTCCTAATTATTGTATCAAAGTAATAGAATATTTTAATAAGATTAATGAAAACACAAAAAAGTAATTCGGCTAGGTGAAATACTTAAATAATGAAGAGCGTTTTGTGAAGGTCGATTAGGCTTAAAAATTTAAAACAACAGTTTATGACAACCTTTAAAAGTATATAGAAGCACATTAGTCAGATTAAGATAGTTAAATTCAATAATAATTACCATAACTTTCAAATAAATTATAAGGTATTATTGTTTACGTAAGTTAGATATTATTGAAGAAAGAGATTATCAATTATTTAAATCACTTAAAAGATAAGAACTATTCGACTTAGCATGTTTGGCTGAATTTTTAGTATATGAAAATCTAGCCGAGCTAATAATGAGAATAATACTTTTCCATTTAGCGGGTATATTTACATACTTATCAAAGAGAAGACTAAAAAAGAGATAGATAAATGGATAAAGGAAGAGTGAATATAGATATAAATATAATTTAAAATCATAAACAAGCAAATCAGTACAAATCGTAGGGATGACAATCTTAAAATATATCCCTGGCAACTCGAATCTAACAACTTTAATAGTGTTTTATATAAAATTAATAAATGAATAATTTATTCATTAATTTCAAAACTTTTAAGCTTCATGACTCTATAAAAATTGAAACTATGGCCCCAGTAACATATAAGATTATTAAGATGATGGATACAATTCTTATAATAAATGTGCTTTTATCGGTTTGAATTTCTTTTTGGTCTAATTTAATGCAATTATGATATACTATCTTCAAATTATAAAAGCTCATTTTCATCGTTTTCATATTGATTGTTAATTTTGATACTTCTTTATCTTTCCTTGTTATCATTCATAATATAAATTAGCTATAAATATAATTAGTTATTTTAATTGATAATTGAATATAAATCAATCCAGACACATCCAAACTATTACACCTATGCAAAGAGTTGTGGTTAAAGTAATTAAGAAAAGCACTAGAAAATTGCTTGGTCTGTATCCAGAACTTTATGTTTAGTCAATTACTATTAATCTTCCTGCTCCATCAGGGTATTATTGTTATAAATACATTTAATTGGTCACATCTTAAGATAAGTATGGCTATTGTTGTTATTATTATTATTATTAATATTGAAATTGTTATTATTAGTAATTCTATTAATTATTATTTTGCATTGTTATAGGGTACTAATCTTACATTTACACATACATATAATTGTCTTATTAATTTTAATTCATAATAAATTAATTATATTAATAAATGATGATTTAATAATTTTAGAATTTTAATCTTATAATGATAAGTTTTAATACAAAACATTATTATATATTGTATAATCCGTATTTACGATTCATTTATTGTTGTCTATAATTTCAATTTCTCTAAATATTTTGAACTCACCTGATATATTTTATGTATGAGAAAACACAAGAAAGCCTATTAATTTAAGTTTTGAAATTAATTTTGTACATGATGAAGATATATCTATAACGTTCTTATAGTTTTTAAAATATGCATTGGAACTTGAAAAATAAATAAATTTTTGTTGATGATTTATATTAAAAATTGTTAAAGTATTAATTTCTAAATTGGGAGTAGGTATATAATTCAGGTGTTTCTCTATCATTGCTTAACTAATTGATCACTGAATTCATATAACGTCGAAATTAGAAATTGTGAAATGAGATAAAGGATTATTTTTTAGTCTTTCAATTCAATTCAAAAATTAAAGAATTATCTCTAAAGAGAACATATAAGAGGAGTTTATCTTCATCTGAAACCCAAAACTATTTTCAAAAATTAAAAAATTTCTGCATGAACTTGGATTTATTTTGATATAATTATAGTTTATTTTCATCGAAAGAGAATAAGCTTACTATCAAATCCAAGTCCTCCTTATATCTTTATCATTACATACTTAATAGATATAAGATGAAATTTTTTTCATGTCAAATCTTTGGTGATGATGTAGGCATTAAATAATATCAAAGCAAAGCCAAATATGATTTTTACAAAGACTTGCCTTATTATTCAATATTATAGTAGTAACTTAGAGGAGGAACATATTAGAGCATTAAGGAAATAAAGGTGTTCAATTGAAATTATTATATATAATTATTAAATGAATTAGCCTAAGAATACTAGATTCATAACTTTTACAATACCTTATGCTTAAAGTCAAGACCCATAGTTTCCTCCGTCAAATTTATTAGAAATATCATCGACTCCTCTAGGTTGGCAAAGTTGTAGGTTTTGCCAATATCCGTAAGAATTAATATTTCAATTCCAATCTGCCATAACTGTTTATAAAATGTAAATTCTATCTCACGAAAAGAAAATACCAACAAAGATAGAGGTTTTTATTGGAAGACTGTAAGGTAGAATGGATTTAGAAAATGCAAGTTTTAAAAAGATTGGCTATTTTACATTTCACTCCAACGAACAATCAAACTGGTAAGCCAGAGAGCTAAAAACAGTATCAATCGATGAATCTAATTGCAACTATCTAAAACTATTGGTGCATCGGAATCATGAAAATAAGTTTAATCCATTTAATCAAGTTGGTATTGTTGCAATCAGAATTTATGGAGAGAAGGCAGAACTTCCTCCGCCCAAAAAAGCAAATAAGGTGTAAGATAAGGTCTTGGATGAATTATACAATCCACAACAAGATAAATTGATTGATACTAAATTGCTGGCTCATATTATTGCACTTGAACATGTAAAGTATTTCTTAATATGAGAGTCCAAAGATTATGCAATCAAGTAGGAAAACTATTAGGAAGCTAAAAAACTCAAAAACAGAATTACTTAACTAAGGTCTTTGGGAGTCTAATTGAGAGATTTGGAAGAGAGAAAGAAGGAAGTGCTGTAAAATGAGGATTATGATCAGGCTGAAGCAATCAAAGAGTAAATTCATAAATTGAAAATTGAGAATGGACTTGTAGATGAACAAGGAAATGAGTATAAACCCAATATTGACAAGATCAGGCAATAAGAATTGGGTGAGTAGATGGACAATTAAGAAGATAGAAGAAATTCAAAGCCATCAATCAAATAAATAGATAATAATAAGATAATTGAGGATAGTTTTGATAGAATGCCTCA
This sequence comes from Paramecium octaurelia, assembly GCA_905182995.1. Classification (NCBI taxonomy): domain Eukaryota; phylum Ciliophora; class Oligohymenophorea; order Peniculida; family Parameciidae; genus Paramecium; species Paramecium octaurelia. The sequence continues at coordinate 613,733 of CAJJDP010000010.1, forward strand.
GGATGAATAAACATATTTGATGGAATAATTAAATAATAACAATAATAACATTACTCATATTACAAATAATCAAAATGAGAATGGAAATACAAGTTATTAATAACCTGTCTCTTTTGATTAATAACTTAAAAATGATAAACTGTTGAATTATGATGAAATGGTAATTCCAGCTCTAAAAAACAAATAAAATAATAATACTTAGATTTTGGAAGAGTATTCAGAAGTAGATAAAAGTAAATAGCAAATTGAAGAACTGAGTTCTGAAAATTAGAAATAAGTTGAAGCTATCAAACCCTATTATGGAATTGATTTCTGTAAGAACTACTTCTCTAAGAATTGGGCCCGTAGAGAGGAAGGCATTAGATGGCTAATTGAATAATTCAACAATCCCACTCAAATTAATATATCTAATATTGATGGAGCCTTTTAAGCTACCTTATTATTGATCTACAAAGGCATTCAAGATAAAGCAGACAAAGTAGTTTATGCAAGTCTATAACTAATGTAATAAACTCTACTGAAATTGAAACCAAACAAATTAAATGATGAAAGCCCTATAATATTGGATAACATTGTACTGGTAATTATTCTCATTAAATTAGATTCTCATGGAAAAAATGGGTGATATTAATGAGAGACACAAAGAAGAGTGCAAAAAGATTTTATTAACTCTAGCTGAAACCTAAATTATGGGTAGTGCTGGAGTAATCAACCATTTAGTAAAAGGAATCACAACAAAACCAAATCTATAATTATCATCAGTCAGACACATTTAAGCGAGATTAATGCTCATTTATAATTTAATCTAAAAATATAAGATTAATAATGAAAGGGTTCCATACAATCCTGTTATGGATGTTGCTATTAAATATTTAGATCACTCTGCTGAATAGGTTAGAACTTGTGCCATTTATATAATAACTGAGATTTATAAAAATTAAGGAGACAAGGTTAGAGAGAGTATAAAAGGATTTAGACCTGCACAATAACAAATCCTAGAAGAATTATTCTATAAAATAGATAATGGAGGTAATATCTAAACATCTTTTGAATAAGAAAAGAAGCCTTAACCAAAAAAGAAATAATAACAAAATAATCCTGATTAAGTTTTTTAGCAAATAACACAAGCTTGTGAATTTTGTGGTATTGAAAATAAGGAATTTATATAAAGTTAAAAACTTGATATGCATTTGTGGAAGGAATGTGTCATGCTTACAACTTGCTTATCTTGTGCTTAAGTTGTTGAAGTTTCACAATTAACTAATCATCATTTTGAAGAATGTGAATTTGCTAAAAATTATAGATAATGTGAAACGTAAGTTATTGTTAAATATGTTTTAGTTGCGGATGCGCAGTACTAGAAAGTCAATTAGCTGAACATTAGAATAAAAAGTTATGTAATTCATCACCTGGTGATACCTGTCCATTATGTTATAAAGCTATTGGATTAAACTGGAAAATTCATTTAGCAATTTGTGAACAGTAAGAGAGAAATAAACAATAGCCTGCTCCTTAAGAAAAAAAATGATTATTTTTAAATTTTTATGATATTAAAATACTTGTTCAATCTTTTTAACCAAAATATTATTTATTATTTGTTAGTTTAATTTTGATGATAATTAATAGCACACACTCTCAAGCGCTTATTTGATGATCTCATATTTATTTAATAAATAACGTTTTAAATAATAGAATAACAATTTATCTAATTTTTGGATTTTTAGTGAATTTATTAAACAAAGGTGCTAATACAATGTTAAATAAACCTTAAATTTAAAAGGTGTGATGTTTTGGTTCTTATAATTTTATTATTATCTTATGTTAAGTTGTTTTACATCCAATTTTTCATTATGAGATAAATCAGAAAATAAATGTTCTCAACAATTTAAATTAAAATTTATAACTTAGGTATTATGAGTGATAATGTATTATTACGCAGGTTTAGAATTTTGAATCTCATTTACAAATATTTTAAGGCAGAAATCTAAATTTATTTTCTTCATTATACTAAAAAGGAAAAGAAGATAATTTTATTTAAATCTTTTACTTAAAATATTTTCAAAAACGATAAAAATACTCTAGATATAAATTATACCTTAATAAATAGATGTAGTATAGATGAAGGATAATGTATATTTAATTCAAGCTAATTAATTTTAGTAATGGATTAATTTAACAATGACACTTAAATCACTTCCCCATCTTACTGACTTTTAACTTTTTTATGAGCTTCCTTATTTTGAGTTTAGTGATTTAAGTGATGATTTGATTGGTTGATTAGAATTGGAGAAATTTTCTATTTTTATTTTTTGAGAAGTAGTCCTGCTTCTGTTGTCTTCCTTGGGTGATTTCTCTGTAAAAAAACTGAGAGTTCTTCTGCTTACTTTGATTTAAGGGATAAATTGATTGGGCTCAATTAAATCTAGACTAATGAATGGAAGCTATGTGATTAATGGTTAAGACTGTAGTTTATAGATTGATTCATTCTGCTCTTGCTTGTAAGTCTCGTTAAAAATGGCTCTATTTTTTGTAGACATTATAGTTTAATGACCAATATATTCATCACAAACTTCAGTAGTTAAAGTGAGTTATTGAGCTTTACATAAATTTCCCATTTAAATAAATTAATTATAATCAAAGTAATTTTTTCAATTTGGCATATTATTCTATAAGGAGACTGAGCTCATTTCTATTGGGCAAATCATAGATTTTAGGCTCTTTCAAATTAAGTGCTGTTTCATGTATTTTCTAAATAAGAATAAAGAAGTACTCGCTTTTAATCTTTTTCTAAGTAGGTATGTGAAATGTATTCCATCCAAAGAACCCTTTGCTTTTTGTTATATTCATCGATCACTTAATTCATTATAGGTCTACAATTAAATGAGATTAACTTACACATCAATCACAACTTGCTGTTTTTCAAAAAAGAATTGGTTTTCTCTTTGCCTTTTTAAATCATAAATGATATCGGCGATATTTTCTTTGATTAATTTCCAAAATTTGTCTCTGAATAATCTCTTTTTTGTTTTGAGAAGACGAAACTTCCTTTAAATGAATATAACTAAATTAAATGATGAACTGTACCTTTATTAAGAGTGCTTTAGTGTTTATTGAGGATTGTTAAAAAAAGGAGAATTCTATCCATAAATTTAGTGATGACAAATTCAGCCTTTTATTTAGTTTTAGATCTAATAATACTGGCAAAATTGTTTATGACACATCTGCATTTAAAAATGGTCCTCTCCTTTGCATTGTCACCATACTCTTTAACATCAATCAAAGCTTTCGTTTTAATTGCCCAAACCAAGAGCTTTCCTTTTGCCACAATCTTTTACTTTCTTCTTTGCTCCTGTAAACAAGCGTATACATATTCAGAAATAACGAATAAACTAAATATTTGAATCCAGTTCTTCTATGCAAATTCTATCATTGCCTTTTTCTACTTAATTTGCTTTTCTATCTCCCTAAATTGAATTATCTAATCTTTCACTAATAATTTTGATATTTTGTCTAATTATTTGTCCTCAATAAGAGACTATCGCATGGATTTGACCATTTTTTACTTTTATAATCTTTCTGATTATACTGAGAGTATTTTATTCAATCTATGACTAACTTAATGGTGTGCCACAGACAGGTTTCCCAATATCTTATCTTTTGGTTGAGGTTTAAGTGTTTAAGGGAAATTATCTTGAATTAATTCAGAGGGTTCGAGTTATTATTTGACAGGGGATTTGATGACTTAGGAGTTGCCAAATGAAAAGTTGATGGAGAATTCGAAATCTACTTCGGAATAGAGTGTAATGAATAAATATTCTTCACTAAAATAATGTTGATTTTTTTCTGAGAAGATTTTAGCAAAGCGAGAGTGTATTATGTATTCAGCATTGAATTTAGTGGGAAACTCTGCTTTTGTAGATAGGAATATTTTTAGAGATGATGTTTGAACTCTATCTGGAACATTAAAAAAGACATGTATGGGAGACACTTTGCCTCGTAATTTCATTCTAAAGTAATTGAATTTGAATCGAGTTATTTTGATTCGATTTTAGTCTCCATGCATCAAATCTGATTATATTAGGCTATCATGAGTTTGAATTAATTAATTTTTGCTTTTGCGTTTCACCTCTAAATACTAATTAGTCTAATACGAAATGGGTTCTAACTTCTCTAATTAATTGATAGACCTGTAATTTTTTTCGAATTCGCTATAAACTTCTATGATTTCCTCGTCGAGTTACATAAGTTTCGAACTAATGTCCCCTAGGTTTATTCGATTTCTGTATTTAGATTAGGTTGTGGTGCATTCAATAGAATACATTGAGGAATTGGCAGATTGTGATTAATTTATATTGTAGTTCAGAACCCGATTCAATTCTTATTGTTTAGGACTAATTTCTTTAAAGCTCTGAATGTTTTGGTTTGATGTTAGCAAAAAGGTGGATGAAGATCTAGAGTGAATAAAAATCTTAATTACTTTCGAACTGGACTTACAATACTTAGATGCGATTTATTTATCGATGCTCTTTATTCGTTGTTTTTTATTATCATATTATTAATCATAATTTTATAAAAATAACAAATTCAAAGATAGAGTTATTTCAGATATAAATTATTGTAATTCTTGTTTTATTATTATTAATCGAGTAAATAAAGATAGTTATCTGTAAGTGATATAGATATACAATCGACAATACAATTAATTAGGCAATTAATAATTGTATATTTATTAATATATATTATTCAAAAATGAAAAAGAGAGAACTCAAATTAGTTTTAATTGGAGACAGTAAGAAATTGATTAACCTTAGGTGGCGTTGGGAAATCATCATTTGTTTCAGCATTAATAAATTAAATATAAAACAAAGCATCTGTTTTAGATAAACATCCACCAATCAATTTACCTCCTGATATGCTCAACCACCCTGAATGTATAACTACTCTACTCGATACAAAATGTGCTCCACATTAATTACCCGAGGAGATTTAGATAGCTGATGTGATTCTCCTAATGTATGCAATTGATGATGACGGATCGAGTGAAAGACTGAAAAGATTTTGGCTAAAAGAATTAAGAGACAACGAATACAAATAGCCTGTAATAATAGTAGGAAACAAACTTGATTTATTGGGGTTGGAGGAGGATCGAGATTATCATAGGATCTTCAAGGTAATCAAGCAATTAGTGAAGGATTTCAACGTATTAAATTGAATTAATATAGACAGTCGAAATGGGAATCGAGTGTTCATCCATAAAACAATAAGGCATCTATGATGTGATAAATTGTGCTTAGAGGTCATTTCTCTATCCATTAGCTCCGATCTACAGCATAGCAGATAAGTCATTGACAGAAGGATTTAAGAAGGCATTGACAAGAATATTTAGGATCTGCGATAGGGATGGAGATGGAGTATGGAATGATACAGAATTGGAAAAATTCTAAAAGAAAGTGTTTAAGAGATAACTCGATTATAGTGACATTGCTGGAATAAAAGACATGATAGAAGAGGAATTGCATGACAACTCAAACAAAAAAGTGATTACTTTAGAAGGATTTATAGCATTGCAAAAAAGAGGGATAGAACTAATGAAGATTCAAATCTGTTGGACTATTCTACGCTTTTTCAGATACAAAGATGACTTGACTTTGGATGAGAATATTTTCACAAATGAGTATGAATTTAAATGGACATTAGATTAATATTTGATTAGGATGCAGGTCAAACTGTTGAATTGAGTGAGATTGCCTTATCTAAATTGAAGTAGATATTTGAAATCAGATGCAATTCCACATCTTAATAAGGAAATACTCTAAACCAGAAACAATTTGATGATATATTTTACCCAGTGATGTGTAGAACTAATTTTCCTCATCTTAGTCAATATTATCCTTAGGAATAAAATGGTGTCACTTTAACTCAATGGTTGGCAATGTGGAAGTATTCAAATCATGATATCCAAGTGCCTTTTCCTTCTTTAATTACAAAGAAGCCTACAAGTTGTTGTGTTATATTGGAATTGAAATGAAATTATCAGACACCTTTAAGGAATAGAATCGGAAGGATTCTTGGTCTTCCGTATAAAAGAATATTGATAGAAAAGTGTTCCATATTGCCATCGTCACCAGAAAGAAGGTTGTAAAATCTACCTTATCTCTTAGAGTTCACTCGAAAAATAGTTTGGCAATCAGTCCCCCATTATCACTTCTATTCAAAGCAAAACATACGCCATTAGTGTGTATGATGAATTGGAGGCCGAATAATAAATTGAAAAAAGACAATTGAGCATCATAGACTTTTTACTTATAGAATAAAATTGTCACTTTTAGACTGCCCAACTTATTCCTAACTTGGTCTATGATGACAACTAGAAGTTCTGGACCTAAATTGGCAGGGTTACAGAGATCTTACATCAACAGTATTCACTTTCACTATTCTTATAGTCCATTTGGTTATTCTGAATCTCAAATGTAATAATTGAAAAAACAAAATAGCCTGCCTATTGTTGAATTAGCTAGCGTAATAACCCTCCTGGCATTTATGTTGACAGGAGGATACTTGTTAGGTAAAAAGGTATTGTAAAAGAATAAATGAAATTAATAAAATAATTACGATGATATATAAATGCTTTTGTAATTACCTATCTACACTTAATTGCTTTTATGTTTTCTTATTAATTGTTATTAATTTTAAGATAAGTCGATTTCTTAATTTAGTTTAAGTATCAAAGATATATAAAAAAGTTTATTAATTATTAATTTTAAATAGGACAATTAAATGAAACCAAGAGATAAGGAAGGTTCAAATGAAAATCTAAGAGTCGTTATTAGAGTGAGACCTCCGATGGCCAGAGAAATCAAGGACGGCAAATTTATATCCACTGTAACTGAGTCTCTTATGTAATCCAAGGTTTAAGCAGCACCGGACAATCAATAGCTTTGCATCTTTGATTATCACGCTATCGAGTTGGTTCCAGATGAGGACTTAGAGGCTTTCGTTTAAAATCCAGCCAATTACACCATCCATTAGTTTACCTTTGATTATGTTTATGATTAAGAGAGCACTTAAGTGGAAGTCTATGAGACCACTGCAGCCTTGTCAGTCGATTCTACACTCTAAGTACAGTATGGAATTGCTATCGAAGGGATATAATTCCACGATTATGGCTTATGGCCAGACAGGAACTGGAAAAACTTACACAATGCATGGGTTTTCATTTACTCCCAATTCTGACTAATTAGGAATAATACCTCGATCCCTCCATAGCATTTTCACGCATATTTAAATGAAGTCTAATTCTAGCACTACATTCATGGTGAGGGCATCATATTTATAAATTTATAATGAATCTATCAGCGATCTCTTGAGACCTGATCATCAATAGTTGAATATAAGAGAAGATAAGAAGAGAGGAGTCTTTGTGGAGAATTTATCAGAATGGGCAGTGCGTTCTCCCCCTGAAATCTATTAATTGATGCGAAGAGGTAATTCTAAAAGAGTTACTGCAAGCACAAGAATGAACGATACATCATCTCGAAGTCATGCGGTCTTCATAATAACAGTGGAGCAAATCGAGGAAACCCCAGAGGGCAAAAGAGCAAAGGTTGGCAAACTGAACTTGGTGGATTTGGCAGGCAGTGAGAGAGTAAGAGTGACTGGAGCAACTGGTATTCGTTTGGAGGAATCTAAAAAGATCAATCAATCCCTTTCTGCCTTAGGAAATGTTATAGCTGCCTTAACTGAATTGAAATAACCAAAATCACATATTCCGTACAGAGACTCAAAAATAACAAGATTATTGGAAGACTCATTGGGAGGTAACTGTAAAACCACTTTTATGGCAATGATATCTCCTGCCATTGATGCATTCAGCGAATCTCTATCCACTTTAAAGTTTGCGAACAGAGCCAAAAACATTAGAAATACACCCATGGTTAATCAGGATTAAGATCAAGGAGCATTACTTCGAAAATATTAATTAGAAATACAGAAACTCAAATAAGAATTAGACGAAAGGAGTAAGCTCCCTCTTGATAACATGGTCTCTGAATTGGAAAGGGAAAGACAAAAAGCCTTGGAAGACAAATAAGAGGTCTAAAGTGCGTATGAGTAAAGAAGCAAAGACTTAGATTAGGAGAGGTAATTGAGAAAGTAGCTGGAAGAGAAGATCTCTGCTTTGAATTCCTAGATGCTCGTTGGAGGTCAAAAAATTGAAGAAACTCCTTAGTTTTAGAATGCCTTAGAAAAACAATAGAAATTGATTAGATAACAATACTAAGAGAAATTGTAAGAACTAGAAAAAGAGAGATAAAGCATCGAAGAAGATAAAGCCTAGACAGACAAATACAAATAATTGTTACTTAAGTAAAGAGATATTATGATTGCTTTGACTAATCGACTTAATGAAAGGGATGAAACCATTCTGCAATTATAAGAAGAATTAGACGCCTATGAAAAGCTACAAAAAGAATTAGAAGATATCATTTAAACCAAATAATCAAGAGTTGAATAGTTAGAGGATATTATCAATAAAAATAACTTAGAAGTTCCTAATAACTTTATTGTCAATTCCAATCAGACTACGATTAATACCAAATAATAATTACTTCTATCTGAAATGCCATCGTCCAAAATGTTATTAGTTGCTGATCCTTCTTCAAATAGTTATATTCAAACTTTACCATAATAATCCACTCTTCATCACTAATCAGATGCAGTATCTTAATATGAGCTCAAAAATTAAATTGAAATCAATACTAAATTACAATTAGACTTGAAAATTAGTAGAATGGAATAGGAGAGATATAAAAAAGAAGTGGCTTCTCTTTAAAATCAGATATCAAAATATGAGAATGATAACACAATTGATTAAGCAAAAAGTATCATATACTTATATTTTAGAATCTGTTGATATCATTGTCCTCTAATTAACAAAACCAGCTAATGGAAATTCTTTATCTCTGGTTGCTTAAGAATTACAAAAACTATAAAATATACTATCAGAAAAAGAAGGATCCCCTAAGAAATCAGTTTAAAAAGTATAATAGGAATCACCCAATCCAAAAAATCAAGAAATCATAAACAAACTGATTTCAAAGCCTTCCAAATCAAGTAATCTGCTTATTCCTTAATAAAAAAAGATAAAATAAAAATCGGATGATGAATTATGGAATTGAGTTAATTTAAATCATCTTAGTTATTGTAATTATATTAATTTAATCAAGTACTCTAATTCAATCATAATGGACCTTCTTCATTCCCTATTTCACAATTTCTCTATCGCATCTAGGTCCTCCCACTAAACAGGAAATCACTGTTATTGGATCTATGCTAAACCGTTTACTGTAATTCTTATAGTCAAACTCTTTTACAATTCTAGTTACTTATTCATCATCCAAATGCAATAACTTAATATATACTTTATAATTTACTTTTATTTTTAATTTATTTAATTAAGAGTTACATTTATCGTAAGAATGAATTGCTTGTTCTTTTAAAACAGTTGATGAGTCGTTAATTTGAGACACATCCATAGATCCTTATTATTTTATATGTTGTTTGATTCTTTTTTAAGTCTCTCTATAAATGAGTGTTCCATTTGTTACTGGCAAATTCTTTTAATTTAACCTTGTTAACATATTTTCTAAATTCTCTACGTCTTCATTTGTTAAACCTAAAGTGATGGGACCTAACTTATCAAGTTAGTAAGTATTTCGACTACTCTTGGCTGCTTCCAATCTTGCTTATGTCAAATCAATAGCTGATAATTTATGACTATCGTAAGGGAAGATGGATGGAAGTGACGATACCTCTAAAGAATCATTATGAGACAAGCTTTGTTGTATAATAGCCAGGCTATTATCAAGGGATTACTCTTGTTTGTATTATTTGAAAGATTCACTCAACTCTTTTTCTAATTAGTCTATTTCTTATAACATAAGAGCTTTCTTAATGAGATATAAATTATACTTGCAACAAAAATTCCTTTGATTTTTGATCTAAATATTCTGGGAAACATGAATATGAAGATTTCTCATTAAGTGAATTCAGTCTTGATACAACCCAGGCTATTCCTGTGTTTCGAACATCTTAACCATTTTTTAGAACTTGGAAATAAAAGTTTATAAGACATCTTTATAAATTTTTATTTTCCTTTTTTTTAATCTGGATATCAGAATCTATTTATTCTAATGTTTTTTTATTAAAAAGTATTTTATGTTTATATGCTATTCTGCTTTCTCTTAAGACATTCAAGTCTTATTACAACTCCTTTTCTTTATTTTACTAAGACATAAATTGGTTGACTAAAGACATTCGAGATTTACTCATTTACATACTGGTTGGTAATTTAGGATCCTTCATATCTTGTATTTCCTATTACAATTGTTAAGATAACTATTTGATTTGGATAACTTTATCATGAAAATCATGAGTTTCCAATCTCAGTTTCTCTTAAGCTGTGACTCTAGCATCAATAATACTTTCATTTTGTCTAATCTTTTGAATTAACTTATTGGCTATTAATTATGTTTATTTTTTATAAAATTTAGCCTTTTCAGCTTCTGATTTGAATTATGACATCTGAACTTTAACAAGAGTATTGTACATTCTTTAAATATCCTCATTGGTGTAATCAAAATTTGTAGTAAGGCCTTTCTCTTCATCGACATTAAGTTCTCCAATCTCTTTAAGTTCATTTAAGGCTACTGTAGATGCTTTCTATAGATATTATTCAACAGAGCGTTCAACACTCAGATCTTCATTCAAACTCTTAAGTTATTTGGCCTTTGAAACTGCATTTTTCAAAGCATCCTTATAAGATTTGGGAGTGTTTTGAGAATTTGTAGGTGAGCTTGATTTATCGATCTTTAAGTGTCTGGTTCCCTGTTGTCGAAGCAAAGGCTTTTTTATCTCAGTTTAAGCTCTCTCTTTGCTTCTAGCCTGAGGGATTGCTAGTTCATCCTCAGCTTTTTTATTTTATAACTTCTTCTTTTATTCCTTCATTTTCTTTGTCCATTATTTAAGGTCTGTCAATTAATCTTGAGATTCATCATATTCTTTTGACTGAGTGGCTAGGGATTCCTCTTTAACTTTTTATTTCCTCTTTAGTACTTCACCATCAGAATTGTCTTCCAGCTGTTCATAAATTTCAGAGAGAAGTAACTGTTTGTCGGGCTCTTTGGCTAATTGGGATCTGACTTGCTTTTCTATTTCATTCCTTTCATTTTTTTTGTATAGTTTAGTTATCTTTAATGCTTGTAAGTCATACATACTGTGAACTGATTTGAATTGAATGCCCGGTTTGTCTTCCCCTTTTGGGATGTCATAACTTTTGATAGAGTTAAATTGATCCTGGAGCAGTTTCTTACAGATATCTTGAATGGCTAATTCACCAATACAATTTGTGAGTGATTTGCTCTTCCTTAGTAGTTCATGTGCATTTGATACAATTTTTATGGCTTTGTATCCTTTATGCTATCCTACTTCCCCTTAGACTTGCATGATTTAATTCATGCGCTATCTGCGAATAGATTGCATTATTAAATTAATTATGGAGTAAGCATTCAGACATAAAATTTCTATTGCACCAATGATTGATATTACTTATGAACACTTCAGAGTGTTCTTTAGACTTCTGACTAAGAATTGTGTTCTATACACAGAGATGATTCATGAAAATGCTATTAATTTAAGTCGAGTGTTAAAGCCATTCCCACTCGTATTAGACTATTCATAAGTTGAACATCCTGTTGTTTGCTAGTTGGGAGGCAATGACCCAGAAAAATTGGCTAAGGCTGCTTAAATTGCAGAATAAGCAGGATTTGATGAAATTAATCTTAATGTTGGATGTCCTTCTGAGAGAGTTTAGGATGGTGCTTTTGGGGCTTGTTTAATGAAGGAGCCTCATTTAGTGGCTCAATGTATGAAAAAGATGAAAGAAGCTGTGAAAATACCATGTACAGTGAAGTGCAGACTTGGAGTTGATAACCTAGACACATACGAGTTTGTGAGAAATTTTATTGAAATAGTATACAAAGAAGGGGAAGTTAACCATTTTGTTATGCATGCTCGTAAAGCATTTCTAAAAGGGTTGAATCCACATGAAAATAGAACAGTTCCACCACTGAAATACGATTGGGGTATAATAGTTATACATTTAAATTAGTTTATTAATTAAAGAAAGAATTTCCTGAAATTAAGTTTACTTTAAATGGGGGTATTAAATGTACTGAGCATATTGACTAAGCTCTGCCAAATGTGGATGGTATTATGATTGGTAGATCAGCCCACGAGAATCCATGGATGTTTAGTGATTTTGATAGACGATACTATGGAGGACAAAATCAGAATTACAATAGAAAGGAAATATTAGAAGTAAGAATCACTATTTACACTGTAGTTATATGCAGAGTTTGTGGAATAGAAGAGAGCAACTGGTTGTAAGGTGTCCACTCAAATGTGTGTAAAACCAATAATTAACCTGTTCAATGGAGAATCCAACAACAAAAGATATAGACAGTTCTTAAGCAACACTGACAATCACAAATTGGGATTCAGAGGGATGATAAATCAAGTAATTGAGCACATGCATGAGTGGAACCAGGAAGCATTGTTGGTCAGACCTAATGATTATAAATTCTGATATTAAATTTAATCGTTAAAAAAAAATGGATATTGTAGAGGAAGTTTGTAAGGATAAAACTGTGCGTTAATATGCGAAGGGCAAATTCTTAGGGAAAGGAGGGTTTGCAAAATGCTATGAATTTTAACATGGAGAATAAACTTATGCTAGCAAAATCATTAGCAAGGCAAGTCTTACCAGATCAAGGGCAAGATAAAAATTGATGTCTGAAATCAAAATTCATCGTAGTCTTTAACATCAAAATATTGTTGGGTTCCATCGATATTTTGAGGATGATGAAAATGTTTATATATTATTAGAATTATGCACTAATCAGACTATGAATGAATTACTCAAAAGAAGAAAAAGATTAACTGAACTTGAAGTATAATGTTATCTTATGTAAATACTAATTGCACTTTAGTATTTACATAAGCATAAAGTTATACATAGAGATTTAAAATTAGGCAATCTCTTCTTGTCTGATAAAATGGAAGTCAAATTGGGAGATTTTGGGTTAGCTACTCTTATAGAATTTGAAGGTGAAAGAAAACGTACCGTTTGTGGTACTCCTAATTACATAGCACCAGAAATCTTGGAATCTAAAAATGGTCACAGTTTTGAAGTAGACATTTGGTCCTTTGGTGTTATTGCTTATACTCTATTGGTTGGCAAACCTCCTTTTGAAACCACTGATGTCAAAACTACTTATAGAAGAATCAAAATGAATGCATACTAATTCCCTGAATCTTGTATCATTAGCAATGCAGCTAGACAACTAATAAGTAAAATCCTAGTTACTGAACCATCCAAGAGATTGACTCTCTAAGAGATATAAGATCATGAATTCTTTCATGGGCTCATTCCATAATTATTACCTTTGAGTACTTTAGCTTGTCCACCATCCTCGTAATACACGAGGTAGTATCAAAAATAATAATCTACCAGTATACCAAAATTTGAAAACACTGAAAAGCGACCTCTTGATCTCAAATAACGTCCTCAGTATGCAAGTATGGATAGAATTCCTTTGCGCTCCAACATTGAAAGTTGTCTTAATTAAAATTATGTCATTTAAGAACCCTAAGTTTATGTTAAAAAATGGTATTTATCCATCTAATTCTCAGGGTTGACTATTCAAGCAAGTATGGATTGGGGTATGTGTTTAATAATATGCAATGTGGAGTCTTTTATAATGACTGTTCCAAAATGCTTATGTTGAATGACGAGTAATTTTATGGTTTTAATATTATAGCAAATACATTTATATCGATAGAAATGGAGAAGAAAAGGAAGGAACTCTTAGAGAACAAACTCCTGAGATGTAAAAGAAATCCACTTTGATGATTCATTTTAAAGGATACTTAATAGAGAATGAAATTGTTAGTGAAACTGATCAATAATTTTGGTAAAGAGTTTATGTTAAAAAATGGATGAAGGCAAAACATGCCATCATTTTTCGATTGTCTGACAAGACTGTTTAAGTCATTTTTCATGACAATACACAGATTATATTGACCTAACAATTAAAAGTGGTTACTTATATTGATAAGGAATTAGTTAAATCAACATATATGTTGAATACTGCTTTAGAAAGTGATAATAACTAAATGGTTAAAAGACTCAAATACACTAAGGAAATTCTAAGTTAGATGCTTAGTGGCACGAATAATCATGGAACTGCTCCTTAGGTTGAGGCTTAACAGCCAAAACCATTGTAAGAAAGGGCTAACACTTTATCTTCGTTAAATTAACAAAACCTATATAGCAGCACTTCAAGATTGAAAAATTCTCTTCACAATAAATGATTATTCTATAACTTACTAAAATTAAACATATAATTACAATAAAATAATATAATTTCCCCTTTTAGAGTTTTTATTTTGATTAATTTTAAATAATATTTTATAATCTTAAATTGCATAATCCATATCAATCGAATTATGGATGCAATTTTCATTACAACACTCTTAATGACAAGAAACGGAACTTCAAGGCATTTTTTGTTTTTCATATTGATATGGCAAAAGACATTAATTCATATAAATACCAGCTCAATTATATTAAATAAAATGGATTTTTATATTTATTGATTAAAGACACATGTGTCGTTGTTCTATTAATTTTGTTATTTCATTTAGGGTCTAAAGACTTGATAATAATCTATTATTTGATTATATAATTTTTATATTATGAGAAGTCATGCCAAATAGTTAACGATTATATAAGAAAATCATTTCTAAAACCAAATCTTGGAAATAACAAAACTAATACGTATAAACTGTCTTAAAACTAAAGGTTAGGGAAAGTACAAAACTGGATTTGCATTAATTAACAAGGAATTTGAGAGATCATTGATTATGCAAACGGGATGGCGCATTCGCATTCAATTACTGAGAAGGGGAATAGTGTGCCTGATCAAGATTCTAAAGTAGTATTCTAGAGATGGGAACAAATAAGAAAGTTAATTGAACTTGGTGAGAAAGTTACAGCAATTCCTATTGTTTTATGTGGAGATGTTACAAAACTAGGCTCAGGAATATAGTAAAAATTGATAAGAAATTTAATAGAAAAGTTTTATTTGAAGGATATTCTTTATAGATTTTCTTAAATTTAAATGCTGACATTTTAATTATCAAAATAACATGAAGATGTTCGATGTGTACTTTATTGGAAGCCAACTTGTTATTATAAGGATTCTCGATTCAATAAATTAAAATTTTAGTATAACCTATTGGTGGGACATTTGCATTTTCAGTTCAAGCTATTCGAGCCTGCAATTTCCTATTATTATGAAGCCATAACTGAATGTTAATTTCTTCTGATGGACATAATTAATCAAGATTATCACCTTAAAACCTTGGAAGATTAATATTTCAAAGTAATTTCATGGATTGTTCTTACACTCTATATTGTTGGTTTTATTTATGAATTGCAATCAGATTATAATAAATTATTGGAAACCTATAAAATAGCATTGTGGTTGTCACAAATGACAAGCAATACCGGTTTATCCACTTTCATCGATGAACAATATTATCAATACTCAAACAAAGTAAGATTTGCAAACCTAATTATTTTAGTATAGAAAATTCATGTTGGAAATCAAGGAAGTCAATTAAATTTTGGCCCCGATATTTCCCCAATCCAATCATTATCACACTGAAGACACAAGCAATGATTATTGGACCAAAATCAACGATGGGTTTTATAGAAAATACAATAAGGAGATCAATGTAAACTTATATTCCATCTTATAACAACCTGAAGAATCTGTTTATAATAAAAAACTGTTCAGATTAACTGAATAAGAAACAACCATCTAGTCCAATATTCACACTCCTCGTTAATATGAGAAATGCAGGACGTTCAATTCGCTGGATGACGTAAAGATCAGTAAACAGACTACTAATAACCCTTCACCTTAACACTCCCACAGAACTCCCATTATAACACATTAGAAAAGTAAATCTTTTAAGTTTACATCTGACATTGATTAAATTCTAAAGAGATTGCCGCAAAGGGAAATTGAAACTTTTTCCTCCCTGAAGGCAAAAAAAGAATTAGACTTGTATTATCAATAAAAGGTTCTCACCTCTTTTGAAGGTGCAAATTAGATTAAATCTTTAAAATCAGTTAAACAACAGATATCCTCATAAGAAGAAATAGATAAAGTTTGCTAATCGGATCTAATAGTGGGAAAAAAACTATTAAAATTCTAGAAGTACACTCATCAAAGAGTGGCAACGCATTCGAACATCATGAAGATTATATCCGATATATCCAAAGAGCAAGAGCATTTAGAGGGCATCAACACAGCTAGATTAGCATTATAAGGAACACAAGACATAGAAGATAAAATGAGATTTTAAATACAATAAATCATTAAAAAATAGTCTATATTTAATGAAGGAGAATTGATGGTAACAAATATGTCATTTTAATTAGAATCTTAAATCATTGGTTTCAGATTATGAGTAAAATTTATCTAAAGCACATACAATACACGAGCAACCTATTGAATAATCACACATTTCTAAGAGATTAAGGGAGAAAAATAACTTAATTGTTAAATCGATTGATTAAACCATTAAGAGAATACCATTAGAACAATTGAAAACAAGAAAGTCTTTTTTATCTCGTGTATAAGAGAGTATGCTTAAAAAATGAATAAATATATATTATTTTTATTATTATTTATATTTATGGGAAATAATGTAGTTATTACTTAAGAAACAGGTATTAAACTAATTGATTCCTAGTATAAATAAAAGAAAAAAAATGTCATGACAGATATGATGATTTCTTATTGTGTCAGAGAGAGTACGGCTTTAATGACTTGAAATGCAGAAGTAGTGAATTTTACTATTTTTAGACTATTATCTCAAGAGATATGAATAATGTATTAAGAAATTAGACAATATGAAATTATAAATTTAACGAACATGAATTTATCAATCTATTTCGATACCTTAAGATCTAAGACTTTTCAGAACTAGATCCTCATAATCAATCAAGTAGACCTTTCCATCTCTATCTTAATCAGCCATTTCCATCCACATTTCTACATCCTCTCTTGTTGGTTCAATCTTCATCCCCATATTATTATAAGTTTCCATCAACAATAGAGTGACATGCTTTTCAGTAATGAATCCATTATTTTCTTAGTCCAGCATTTTAAAAATCCTTCTTGCCACTTATAATCTTGCTTCAGCTAATTTACTGTATTTTTGAGGTTCATTTTAAGTTACAGATGGTACAACACAGGACTAAGTTGCAACTTATTTATTAGATTAGATGGAAGTTGAAGAACTTTAGGTTGATTTTTAAGACCCCCATCTCCTGTATGGAGATTGATATGATAATTTTGAAGGTGTATCTGCTTTATCTTCAGCCTTTACAGCATTCAATTCAATAGACTCTACTGTTTATGGTTTTAAATCAGCTATTTCAGTAGTAGTGATTCCTCCACCAAAATATTTAAAACATAAGCGTTCAATATCCTCTACTGAAATTTTTCCCTTTCCCTCTCCTAGCATATTAAATAACAGAGTTTACTATCAAATATTTTAGCATATCCTTTGACATCAGTTTGAGATGGGCTAAAATCAATATTGATGGATTTATAGCAATCAGATTGTAAATTACCAGCATCTTTTACTTCCATCAAATCATTTTAATCTGAATCATAGAGCTTCATGACTTTTTAAGCCAATTATTTACATTAATCTCGATTCATCAGTCCTTAAAACATATTTCCTTAAATATTTATTTAAATATCTTTATTATTCATAATATTAATAATTCAATATTTAATTATCAAATATTAATATTAATTCTATATATTATAATTTTATAAATTTTGATATTTATTTAAATAGTGACACAGGCTACCAATATCCATTTTCCACTTTAAGTAACAAAAATGTCATCTCAGGATAATATTTTTTAATAATATCATCTAATTTGAATTAATTTAATGGATAATCTAATTTATTCTAATTTTACTCTGACATTAATAATTACTTAGTTTTAGAATACTCAGATTTATAACAATGTTAGGTTTTTTAAATATATATGGCTTGAGTTTTAAAAATAAATTAGATGATGAAATTATTTCTTGCAATTAATTTAAATCTCAAGCATTCAATTAACCATGAAACCTAAAATAGATTTAAAATGTTATTGATATGATCATCTTTATGGTTTTAAAAATAATTGTCTCAACTTTAGTACTAAAATTTATTGAATAAAACTTAATCAGTATGATAATGAAATTAAGCTATTTTCTCTGCCTGCTTCATATTTTAACCTAATTGTTTCGCATTAACAGTAAAACATGATTTTGTAATGAATAGAAAGTAAAAAATAATAAAATAAAAATTAATCCATGTATTTTTTCCATAAATTCACCTTCTTAATTTCCAAAAGACATTAGTTTGGCATCTTTATCCTTATTAATAACTGGTTCTTTGTTTACTTTAAGGCTATGAAATTGTAAAACGAATTAATATCTCCAAAGTATTTTTAGATGTCAATTGCGTGTCATTTGCTCTCATCGATATATGATTATGATTTCTGGTGGTTTTTAAACTATTCTTGAGAAATGTACCTACTTTCTCTTCTTGATTTTGGAAATAAAATCCTCATTAAATTAAATAATATGAATTAGAAATATTTACTTATATATTAATGATTCTATTTGACTTATGCAATATTGTAATATCTCCATAAATCAGAGTAATAATTAGAATATCGATTGAAATCTTTTATTTTAGATAACATATTTTAAGATTCTAGAGAGATAATTAAAATGTGTATTTATTTATATATATATATCTTCTGTAATAAATGTACTTAATAGTGAGTCGAATTGATTTAATTAAAAATAATGTTTGTTGAAGATTATTATAGGAGACTCATAAAATAGGAATGTAAAATAACTCCTAAGGAGATTAAGACTGATAGACCTTGGTACCCAAGAAAATTCTAAAACGAAGGCAAGAGGGATGAATATAAGTTCTTTATGCTTCCTCCCAACAAAATGGTTACTTTACTAAAAAAAAATAAATTGTCGGCTCCCAATGAAAAGATTAAAGAATTCTTGCATAACCACTCTTTGAAAAAGATGGTTGATTTTGGTGAAACCCTCCAAAGTACAACAGATATGAAAGTACAAAGACCGTCGATTTAAATTCTAACTCCTAAAAATAATACTGTGGGACGATAATTATTTCCAGTTAAAAGAAGGCCCCTCTGTTTACCTTCAACAAGAGTTATTACTGAGCCTAGCAAGAAATCATCCTCGTAATGCAAGAGTGTGCATAAATTAATTCGACTAAAATAAAGCGACCATTACCAGGAGGAACTATATGGCATAATTACAAAACTTAATTACTCCCCTTTGAGAGTGGATACAAGCTTTCTCAAAAAATAGATATAGCCTCCAAAGATTGTTTAACCTCAACCAGATATAGAACCTGAGATTCCGAAAAGTGTATTACCCTATCCTCCAAGAACAAAAAAATAATTACGCTCATTTCTTTTGAGGGCTTTGAAGAAAATCAAAGCTTTGGGTCTTACAATTAAATATGTAATGGAGCATAAAATATTTTCAAAAAAACCATATGAGAAGTAGTATTCAAAGGAGTTTATTCATGCAGCCAAGCAGAACAAAATGGAAGAAATAGAAAACTATCTTCAAATCAACCCTTATTTGGTGTTTGATTATGATTTCTACAACATGACAGCACTGCATTGGGCTTGTAAAAAAGGTTATCTGCAATTGGTAGAGATTCTATTGAAGTACCATTCAGATATTGATGGAGTGGATATCCTTTATCGCACTCCATTGATATTATCGATTCAAGAAAATCACTTGGATGTTGCACATTTTCTATTGATGAACGGAGCCTATCCGTGGAGTACTGCCATAACAGATTTGAAAAGTATTCTCGAACAAAATGAACGTGCTAAACTTCTCCTTACAAGGGTTAGAAGGGTAATTATTTAGTGTTATTATTCGTAGTTATAAATAATGGCTAAATGGACTCAATCAGGAGAATATTTGAATCTAATTTGACTATAAATATGAATTTAAAATTTATAATTAATAACTGGTTTAATAATTAATAAGTCACATGACATATTTTTGAATCATATGAGTTGGTAGTGAATTACTATATATAAATATATTTAATAAAACTCAAACTTATCGAATGTATGCAGATTGTGAAGACTATCTGTCTTCTACATCAACTTAAGACGATTATGGAACATTGAATGTAAAGTTGAAGACAGAATTCTGTAAATATTGGACCGAAGGGAAAATATGTCCATATGGCAATAAAGTAAGAAATTATTATGAGATTCTTAGTGTTACTTTGCACATGGTGAAGAATAATTGTTGTCAAAAGACGTTCCGAAAAATTATAGAACTAAAGAATGTAAAAATTTCTAAGAATGTTTTTGTAAATATGGTCAGAGGTGTCAATTTTCGCATATGCTAACCAAATACTAAATGCCTCAATTGAAGTATTGGACTTCAGTTGAGAAAATAGAAGTGGGCTCAATTAAAAAAAAGTATTAAATATTTGGAATGATTTAGGCATCGCTTAAAGATATTTAAATCGATAACCAGTGGAGTTTATCACAAACAATAGAAACAATAATGATTTTATTTCTTATCCCAATTCATATTTAAATAACAAATTACAATAATATTATCAATTAATTGTCCATCATTTGTTCTTCAAGAAATTAATTGTAAATTCCCAAATGATTTATTAATGATCATATCCATCCTTAAAACTCTCCTAACAGTCTTTGATATAGACATCTCTCAAAGGGTCTGAAGAATTTCTAAAAATATGCAATAACATCAAAGCATTAAATTCTGGATGAAATTGAACCCCCAAAATATGGTCACTTTAGAATGCATAATTTTCACAATGACGTGCGCTCATTATAACTTCAGTGTTCTTAGGCAATTAAGCTACATAATCTCCATGGATTTAATATACATTGAGATTGTTTATTAATTGATCCTTCCACTTGAATTGAGTTGAGAGAGCCGTTCTCCCTACTTACATTCTATCCACATGATTCATCTTCTAGGCCTCCCCCCCCAAACAATGAGCTAAGACTTAATGTCCAAAACAGATCCCAAAAAGTTTTATTTTCATTTTGTCTGCTTCTCTTAAAAACTGAAATAGTGGTTCCTTCCATTCCTCACTCAAATCATAAGCTGCACTACTTGATCCTGTGATGATAATGCCATCCAATCCTTATAAATCTGGGAATTTATTCTCTATAACCTGAACATTAAAAATTGTATTATACCAAATAAACTTCCCAATCCTCATTCTCCTCTTTATAAATACCAAAGTGCATAGCCTCCATTATATTGACATATTCTTTATAATATAAAGGTTCTGTTATCAATAAGGCAAACCTTTATTTTATATCCTTAGGCTTATATTATTTCAGAATATCAGGAATAATTTCAGATTTAAACCCAAAGTTAACATTATAATTTAAGAAGATAACTTTTTCTTATGCTGTTGCTTTTAATATCACTCCTTGATTTACAATACCCAAAAGGTCTTTGAATTCTTACTTTAGGAGAAGATCTACATAAAGCTCTAATGTTAGATCCTCTTGACATTTTTATTATTATTGCATCAGAAAACGAGCAATTGCAAAAAAGTCATTAGGATCAAAATTTGGAGAATATTTAATAGAATAGAGATCCAAAGCTTCTGATTAGTAAATGAAGTGATTTTCTGATTTTATGATGAGAGTTACTTATTTGTTAAATTCCATAATAACTTCTATAATATTTAATTAACAAAAAATAAATTATGATATAAAAATAATTAAAAACTTGATTTGCTATTGATTTAATCTTTTAAAGCTTGAAGTTTCTTTTTATTCTTAATTTTATCTATGAAAACAGATTGTCTCTAAAATCTCTCATTTATTAATTTAATTTAAGAAATTGTCTACTTTAAAGATGATATTATGGTTTGTTGTGTTGATTCAGGTTAAGTGGATTACTTCAAGACTTCTATGTTTTTAAAATAAATAAATGTATCATTAATAATCATTCTGGTATGATGTTGACGTGGATGAGACTATTATCTAATACACCAAAATCATTCAAAGTCATATCCTTTCCTTCCATTTAAACAATTTCAGCTTCTTCAGTTACCTTAAATTAAATTAAAAATATACTTATATTGATAACGCTAACTATTTGATCGGGATGTTAACCAATTTAGAAATCATCATTTTCACAGGTTGTAAACCAGTATTTCCCATTAATTTCTTTGGGGTAGGTTTATCCTTTAGTTTTCCAACATGATCTATAATCTTTATTGTACAATATTAAGGTTATTGCACTTGTTACTTTGCTTGTGTGTATCCTCCTTTAACAGTAGGATCAATTTCATAAGGATTTCCATATTTTTTAATTAGTTCAATTACTTTAGGATGATTTTATTTAGCATAATTGATAAAATCATCATAATCATAATAGTAATGTTTGACATTCTTTAACAAGAAATATTCTTCAAATGAAGATTTCAAATAAAATATCTCTGAATCCTTTCTTTCAAATTTGGTAATTTCACTGCCATTAATGATTTAAACACTAGAAACTTCTGCTATTGCTCTTTATCTCACATACAACTTTCCAAATTTATCAACTAATGGATTATGTTTAATTGATAGAGAATTCAATTATAAATTTCCTATTTTATTCAAGAACTACGCTTATGCAAAATGATTGTGATCCAAAGCCAAATGTCTAAGAGCCTTAAAATCAGTAACCAAGGGTAAGTCCTTTAGATTATTCTTATTTAATATGAGTCTCTCTAAGTTTGGTAAATGCCCAAATGATTTTTAAATGCACTCAAATTATGATAAATCAGTTTATTCCAAATTTAATAATTTTAGAGCCTATAAATCTGTATCTCTATATTACAAATTCTCATAATCAACCAAAATATTTCTGCACACTAATAACTATTAAACCATTGGAAATGCAGGAATTATTAAGGAAATATCCTACCAAGTCAATTGCATTCCAATTAAAACAAGAATTTCTACATGTTTACCACAACCATCTACAGGAATTTCTAAGTGTTTTCCTTGTTCATAATCATAAATCAAATAATCTGGTGTTTATGTGAATATTTAATTTTGAAACTATTGTTATCCAAATGTTTCAAGTTTTGATAATTTATTACTTGATATTGACAATTCTTTTAAAGTAGGTAACTATGATACTAAAACAAAGATTTAATGCCAAGAATGGAACAAATTATTCTCCAATCCCAGTATTTTTATATTTTTAAATATACTTCCAACAAAACCAAATGGTCCCATCGTTGAAACATTTTAAGACTCTAAAGATAATTCCTACAAAGTCTCTAAATTATTCAACTTTTTATATATTTCATCAAAACCATAAAACTCAACCATTTTCTTTCTTTTTTTCATTGTTTCAAAAAATGCTGTGTCATCAAATTCAATTTTCACTTATTTTTAATTTATAAGTGTAATAACTTTGCTCTTCTCGTCCTAATGGTTAATCAAATCTGAATGTTCTTAAAGGAATTCATCTTTTACTTGTTCCTACCCTTCCATCTCTTGTAATAATTATGGAGGGATTTCTTTGAAATATTTCAAAAATAATGCTTCCCACAATTTATTACCAAAACTCACCTTCTCTTTCTTTAACAAACTACCTGAATTAGCCCCACCAGTTGTTTTGAAATATGTGTACCCTTAGACAGTGCCATTATGTCTTCCTCTATCGGCCTAATCCCATTCTACTCCCAACCAAATTTCATCCCCTTTATTCTCATGCATCAAGGGACCTTCGTATTTAACAGTGGCTTTTTCACCTTAATATACTATTCTCTTATTCATATATTCAAAATAAATAATATTAAAGACTCTCCTAAATAGATTGTAGCTTCTTAATAAAAGAAAATAATTCAACTGATTAATTCTTATTTATAAAATGCAGTGATTTTGCTTGGTTGATTAGCTACATCAGTATTTACAGAATGAGGATAAATATATGTTGATTCATCTATTTATTAATATAAAACTAGACATTCTTAATAAGATACTCTAAAAATTATATTATTTAATAATATCATCAGATATAGACTATTTAAAGAACTCTTAATTAGGTTTTACTTAAATTTGATTCTGATTGCCATCTATACTCCTTCTCTGATATATTCTCAATTGAGTTATAAGGGAGAACAATTTTGTAATAATAAAAATTGAAATGGAAATAAAGTATAAATTACCTCCGCTTCCAACCAATATCGTAGATATTTATAATAAGATGACTAAACAAAGAAAACAGTACTATAGAAGGTAAGCTTCACAGATGTCGACTATATGCAAATTACTAAAAGTGTGTGTAGGAACTGTTGTGTTAGCATTTCCTGAAGGATTTAAAAAGGTGTACCTTACAGGTGGAATATTAGTATTATTTATTTGTGGCTTACTCCAGTACTATTCTTGGACACTGCTTATAAGAGTTATTGAAGAGAAGGCTGAAATCAAGAGGAAAGAGGAACAAGAAAAATAATAGGCACAAGCTCAAAATAACTCTTAGGTCATGGAAATCGAGATGGTCACATAGACATTACCTTAGGCCTTATCTCAAAGATCCTTATCTTAAAATGGTAAATAGGAAGATGAATTCGAGGAAATAATAGGTGATGACATTATTGATGATATTGAAGATGAAGATAACAAAAAAATAAGGTAGGAAGAAGAAGAGTATCGAAAATAGACAAATAATCCACTTGCCAAAAAGACCATTAAATTCGAAAAAATGAATATGATGGGTGTCATGCATGTAATAGATCCAACTAGTAGAGTTTTGGTTATTATATCCAAAATAATGACTATCCTGTTATTTTATGGCTAAGCTTTGAGTTTATTAATCTTCTGTAAGCAAACCTTTGACTAGATTATCCCTAATTTTGCTGATAACTCTTTGAATACTCTTTATCTAGCAATTTGTACAATAGCTTTCATAATGGCATTTTCTTTTATCACAAGAATGGAAACTCTCAAATAAACAACCAACATTGGTTCCTATTTAGTGTTCATCGTCATGTACTTCTTTACTTGTGTTTGTCTTTATTAAATAAAGAATTCTGGATCCTCAGAGAATGACCCTACTATTAGATATGGAATAAAATTCTCTGAACTTCCCTTCTTTTTTGGTGTTACACTTTACTCATACGATATAAACGGTATCCTTACTGAAATTAGAGAAGAAATGAAACATCCAGAGAAATTCAGAAAGAATTTAGCATCCTCAATGTTGATTTGCTGCATAATTTATACATCATTTGGAGTATGTGGATATCTGGCATTTGGAGACTCTACCTAAGAGTTAATAACATCGAATTTGTTGAGTGTAGTTTCAGATATCGGGTTAGGTATTCAAAATGCTTTCTATGCATTATAAATGACTTATGTTTTATCCATGATTTAAACAATCTTATTATAAAATGTTGTTTGTATTAGATTGATGGAAGAATTGCCATTTGACTTTTAGAAATCGGATGTGAAACCTATTTTGAGCATTTGGTCTAAGTTTGCCATTCGTATTCTTTATATTTCAGGATGCGTGGTATAAAATAATAAATATTTAATAGTTTGGTGGGTATTATTTGACTAATTTTAGTACAATAATCTCCTTACTTGGGTGTATTCCATCTGTATATCTCGGATTTGTGATGCCATATTATTTATATAAGAAAGTATTCGGAAGATAGAAGATGTACCTAGAAATTATAAATGGAACAGTGCTTTTTTTTGGAGTGGCAGGTGCAATATTAGGAATAATTCAAATATTTGGTGCCTTGTACTGATTTAAGTTATTTTAAAATTACTTTGTATATTTTAATAAAGTAGATTAAATAAATTTTAATATTGTTAATTATATAGTACAAAACAAAATGGGATGACAACACACCAGGGATTTCTTTAGTGAGTTTTCTGATATTAAATAGATTTAAGTTAATTTAAACAAAAAAGTTTAAAGATCAATATGGAACCAATTTATAGTTTTATTTTTATTTACAAATCAAATTTATTTGATATGATATAAAAACATTGAACTGTATTAATGATATAAAGCTTATTTCCTTCATGTTTCAATAAAATAAAACTTATGTATGATTCCATTACTAATATTCACATAAAATTTATATTATTTTATAATGATTATTTTTGAAACCTGATAATAATTATAAATATCCTAAAACTGTATAACCAAGTATAAGAAATAAAGTAAAGTAATTATAATTATAATTGTAATCCTTTCTCAACCACACACTTATAAACTAGATAACAATTCTTGTAATTGAAAAATTAAAAATTCAGAAACCTTTTAAGAGAATAATACTTAGAAGATATACTTTGACATTATAGTTGAATATCATATACTAATTTAAATATAAATCATATGTATTCATGCATCTTTAAATATCCATATATAAATAAGACCAAATAAAATGCAATTACAATCTACGCAAAATAAAAACAATAATCTAATAATTTGCTTCTATTTATCATATCATTGTGATAATAAACATGCAAAAATCCATCATTTGATTTATACTTTTTGAAAACCAACTATAACTTATTTTCTAAATTTAGCAAAATTAACCATACCATGTTTGAGTAATGCATATCGTCCATTTTCCCTTTTTACGTAAAAGTACATGTTTTTAGCTCCATTTAAAGTCTCGTGAATTTTATACATTACAGGATATAAAGTAGAATCCTTATTAAATAACCATCTTAATTCAAATTTCAATCATGATTACTTATTATCATCAATCTTCTTCAATTTTGTTTAAGGATATGGTTCAACAACTACTGGAATGTAATTTTTACAGGCTGAGAACTCTTTAGTTTACTTCCTATTAATTAATCCTTCTTCCTCAGCATTAACTTTATCCATAATTATTTTATTATTCAAATATAATTATCAAATTTGAAAATAAGTTTTGCCGATTATTTTATAATTTGAGAACTAGTATCAATACAATATTTTTAACAATAAATGATGGTAAGAATTTAAGTTTACATATATAAAATGCTTAGTAATTCATTATATTTATTTCCGTATAGTGTTATCAATTGATTTAGGCTTTTGTTCAAACAAATGCTTTTTTTAAGATAAACTTTGCTGCTAATTCAATTACTTCCTCTCTGGAGTTGGAGTTGAATTATAATTTTAATTGTTCTAGATTTCATCAATAACTGATTTTAGTCTCTAGATCTCCTTCTATTAATTAATATTCTCTCTCTCCATCTCCTCCATTCTCTTACTATTCTTCGTCTTGATAAATCCTGCCTTCGGTTATTCATATGCTCCATGATCGGGCTAAAAGATATAAATATAGAATAATTACCTATCTCCTTAACAAAAGGACCTCCTATTCATATTACTAGCATAGAGTCTTTAACCTTTCAGTTGTCTGATGATTATCTTCAATTTATGAAATCATTTATTGATGATGATCTCTCAATGAAACGTTTTCTTTCTAAAGTTATATAACTATTTCATGTAAATCAGCATTTTCTCCTCGAACTCTTTCTAATTCTCCAGTTAATTGTGAATTAGTCTATTTGAATATTTCATATTCTTATAAATCAGCAGCTGTATCAGTTTTATGTTACTCCAACTTTTCCTCCAACTTAAGCATCATTTAATTCATTTTTTCTTTTTCAACATCATTAGCCTCTTTTTGCTTAGCTTCTTGCAATTTTTGTTTTTGAATTTCTTTTTATAATTCATCCTAAACGTATTATTGCTTTTAAAGATTAGCTTATAGATCTTTGATTGTGAATTCAAATTCTTATTGTTATTATTCATGTTATTACTTATTCAACTGTTAATCATTTAATAAGTTCTTATTTTATTAAGAAACCTTTTCTAATTATTCACTCAATTATTTAATAAGATCATTCTATTATTCTAATCTTCTTTATTATAGAGCGGCTTCTTACTTTCTAGATTATAGTTCAACAAAGGCCGACCTACTAGATTTATCCAAATCTTCATATTCTTAATCTCTCTGTAGGATTTATTACTACAATTGAGTTTGCAAATGATCAAGTTTCTTTCCTTAACTCATTTTCTCTTATTCTAATTGTTCAACATATTTTTAAGCATCTGCTGACAATTTCTCATTCTCCTTTCTCAATATCTAAAGTTCCCTTTAAAAATTGGTGTATTCACTTTAACACTTTTCAGCTACAATTTCCTTTTCTGACAACTCTGCTTATAATTTCTTAATTTATTCTACATTCTACTAATTTAGTTATTTCAATTAATCTATCTTCTTCTTCTGTCTTGCAATTTCACTCTCCTTTTATTATAGAGTATCTGATAACTAATTGCGATCAGTTTACAATTGTTCATTTGTATGCAAAATAGAATCATTCTCTAACATCAACTAATCCATCTATCTTTATTATTTATTTGCTGATTCCAACTATGCCTTGTCAATCTAGATTCTAGAAATATCAAATCTAAGAGACTAGCATTGATCTTATTGAGTTTACAATTCTTATCTTAACTAATTTAATTCACTCTCTTATTACTAATAATGTACTGATAATTCTTGATGATCCTGACTCAATAGTTAATTCTGTTGCCCTAATTATTTTATTTATTTCTTCTATTCATTAATGGTTTACTTTGCAGTTTATAACTATTAAGTAACTTCTTAATATTAATGTCCTAAATCTTATTGTGTGTTATTCAACTCCTATTCTAATTCTGATTTCTCCAGATAAACCTTCTCTAATTCTGCTTATTATTGTAGACTCTATTTTTTTAATTTGTCATACTCCAATTAAGCCTTTTATTAATAACTATTCATTTTGCTGTTAAATTAGGATATAGAATTCTCTTTAAATTCACCATATTCTTTTTATAAAATAGCATAATTAGTTTCTAATTGTTCCCTCAATTCAACTTAAGCTGTATGTTCTGACTCTATTTGGCTTATCTAAACTTTGGCTTAATTAAGACTTTTTTGAGTTTCTTCCAATTAGCTTTTCATCAAATCCTTTTATTTGCGTATTTTATCGATTTCGGAATTGAAATTAGCCTCCTTTTATTTAAGCTGATTCAATTGAATTTCAAATTCAACTTTGGATGTTTTTTCCAAAAGAGCAGACTGATTCAATTCGATGAGTTCTTACTGCTTTTATTCTAATTGTTCTTCATACTCTTTGATTAAATCATCCTTCTCCTAATCAAATTTATGCGTGATGTTCTGATTTTCTTATTCAAGCTTTTCGATGATTTAATGAGATTCTTATAATTATTTCTCCAAAAATTGTTGATTTCGTAAATGTTCTTAAAGTTTCTAGTCTTATAATTTATTTGAAGAATCGATATTACGTTATAACTTTTGAAGTTGTAACTATAAATCCTTATTACTTGATAATTGCTTTTGTAATTCTTAACTCTAATTTTATAGATCCTATTTATACTTAGCAATCTATTCTTGTTATTTTTTCTTATCCTATTATAAATTATCTACCATTAATTTATGTTCCTAAAGTTATTAGTTTAATGAGTTAATTTAAGATTTCAACTCATCTTCTTAATGTTTAGCCTAAAGTAGTTCATCATTTAATTAGATGATTTGGACTTAAAACTATTCCACAGTACTAGATTACTTCCTATGTGTATTTCGTTATTATTCTGACACTGGAATCTAATATGATGGTTATCTTGAATGATCTTCGCTGATTCCTCCTCTCAATTCAAACATAGCCTGCTCTTGGGAAGGAGAGATAGATTTTCGTTAAGCATCCCCTTACTTTTACGATTATTATCTTTAATTCTATCTAATTGAATTAAGTTAATCTTATTATTATTATTGTTCATATGTTGGAGATAGAGATTTTCTTTGAATTTACTCTGGTTATTTATAGGATTACTGTCTTTAGCTATCTTTCCTAATAGCTCTTTAATCTTGGGCATTTCCCTCGACTTCGTTTGGTACTAACATTTATCTTTGATAATCTGATTGAATTTATGATTAACGCTTGGAATGTTAAGCAGATCCTTGGAGTTGATCGTATGCTTTATCGTTTCTAATGGGGGAAATTTATTTTTGATCTTTATCCTAAAATGCTGAGGAGAGTTTTCTAGTGGGATCTTATTAGGCTTGAGGGTTCCTTTATTAGACATTGGTATATTCTGGCACTTCGTATTAGATCTAATTAGATGATTGATTCTTCTTTATGCTTTTTTAACTACCTTTTATAATTTAACCTGATTATGATGGTTATTGACCAAATAATTCGATTTACTGGTTTGGGCTAGAATAATATTACTATTGATAATCTATATTTTGGAGCGATTGACTTTAAGAGGATTATGATTCTATGACTTCTTTAAGTTGATTGATTTGATTTTGCATATATTGTTTTTCACGTGCATATTATTGTTCTAGTATTTGCTTCTCTTACATAATTTATTCGGCCTTTCTTTCACTAGCCCTGGAGAGACTTCTACTCTAACTTTTTAATCTCATATCCGTTAATGCTTCTTCCTTCAAATCAAGGACTTTCTTCAACCTAAGACAATAGATAATAAGATTACTTTGTGATTTCCTTTTTGGCAGTAAGTAATTCCCCTTTATATTTGGAGGCATGCTCAGTCTTCTCACGAACCAACTGCAACAATTTTTCATTTTCTTCAAGTAGTTTTTCCACCTTCCCCTTATTTGGAGATTGACTTTCCAGATTTTACACTCTTGATTCCAATTACTTCAATTTCTATTCGCTTTGCTATTTTAAAGGGGAATCCGTGTGAAAAACTTACGAATGATGTATGTTAACGACTACGAAAGATCTATAGATATAGTACCTCTGTCAACCATAACCGGTGTCGCCATTACAGGCAAAGGAACCGGAGGTAATGATCTTGAGATTTATAAGGGCGCAACTGCAACTCTCATTTAACAGAAATGTTATAATAATAATCACTCATACTCTAAACTTAAATCAAATATATGTTCCTAATTGATTACACTCTTTACTCCAAAATACAATGCAAAACCAAAGTAAGAATAGGCCAAGCCTCTATAAAGTATATAACAATTGATTACTTCTTGAGTTTAGGAAATGTTATTAGCCTATCTTCGAAATAGTAATCCATAAATGGAGATTGCAATTTCAGAAGAAAATATCTCAAGCCAATGGTACTGACAATTGCCAAGAGCACATTTGTATTTAAATCCATTAATCTGCATAGGATGATTCGATAATCAATAGGATTTTGAATCTTATTTTTATTGAAAATACTCCACATCATAAATTTTAATGCTTTCCATTAGCGATATTATTATTACTCTCTCACACTCATCAATTCGAATTCTTATGGAATATGTGGGCCAATCTTCATATATTTTCCATCTTAATATTAATATTTGTAAATTGTGAAAGTCTCAGGATTTGTCACATAAAGAAATGGTTTTTAAATCATTCTAATTATATTATTATAATCAAATTCTAGTTTTTGGATAGGCACTTTAGATTCTTTTTTTGCCTGTAACATTCAAAGTTTGTTATTATTCTCTAAATGATTAATCCAGTGACATTTTCAATTGACTCAACTAATTATTCATAGATCAAACATTCTTACATCCTCTTAATGTCGAACTTCTTCTATCACCTTCAAATGATCATTCAATCTACTTGTTGATTAGATCTTACTTATCATAGCAGTCTATGGTCGTTTAGCCTATACATGCTGCTATTATTCATTAAATAATATTTCCCCTGGGTTTATGAAAGGTCTGAATTCTATATTTTGAGTAGCGGCTGCACTGTGAATTCTCTTTAATCCTTTGGGCAAAAACCCAGGAGGAACCCTGCTACCTTTCAAACCCACAGAAGGTGTTAGGTACTACGGATACCCAACATTTATTTAAACTTCTTCATTTTAATTTTCATTGTTATCTACCAACTTTTCAAATAGTTAATTTCTGAAATCAGCATATTATTAGAGCAAATGCTCTGATATCCCTTTTTCAGAATAATTTTTAGTTGAAGAAACAGGTCTCATAGTCGAAAATGCAGAAGTCGGTCTATGTTTACAAAGAGAGGTCGAT
Source organism: Paramecium octaurelia (assembly GCA_905182995.1). NCBI lineage: Eukaryota > Ciliophora > Oligohymenophorea > Peniculida > Parameciidae > Paramecium > Paramecium octaurelia. The sequence goes on from CAJJDP010000010.1 coordinate 646,049, forward strand.
ACTGCCATGTTGTACGATCTCCCTTCCACTGACAATAAGTTCTCTGGTTCATCCATAACTACCTACTTTACAGATTAAGATTTCTTAGGTTTCGGGTGGAAAGTGTTCCCTTTCTTCGTCCTAAGTAATGCAGCTTCGTCTATATCAAGATTTTGAGACATGATAAATCTGACAGCTCCTTCATTTGCTAACATGCATATATCATTCTCGTTTACGCATTGTTTAGCCTTTTCTGCAATCTAATAATACAATTCTATCATACAGCCAAACAAATATCGAGCTCCTCTTTTTATTTCTTCACTTTTAGTAGGGCAGCATGCAACGCAGTTGTATTAATTTTTTATTTCGGTTTGATATGGAACCTCTCTTCCTTTGGTTCTTTCTTACCCGTCACTATTTTTTGAAAGATCTCTTGTGAATTCATATTAAGAATCGATTTTGTTTGTTTGTGTTTTTTCTAGTAAACCCTTATATATGATCATACCTTGTCAGGACGATCATATCGAAATCTCTTTTTGTATTGTCCTTCATCCATCTTTTCATCAATATAGTTCATCATTTCATCAGGAAAATCATGACGAACAACTATTGGGCATCTTGAAATTGCCAAAGTACTCATTTATTTTTAATTAAAATTATTTTCCTTAACTATTTTTATCATTGCATTTATTAAATCACTTCAAATTTCATTCTTAATTATTATTTTGAGTCATATTACATCATGTTTGATATTCAAATGTATTTTAAGTTATAAATATTTAATTATTTAGTAATTCTCTAAAACTACAACTTAATGAATAATCAAAAGCTTTCAATTAACAAATTGATTAAAAGCTTATTGAAATGAAGAAAAAGTATTTTATTTTAATTAATATTATTCTTATTAATTAGGTTATATATATTAAAATTAGGATAGTTTATATTGAAAATTTGTAATCTTTAAAAATTGAATAATATGATTCATCAAATATAGATAAATCTAAAATGCAAATAGAATAACTTTAGATAATTCAACTATTTATATTTTTTTCCATTTTATTTTTAATTAATTCCGACTTATAAATTGTCGTAAAGGATTTAACAAATTACATATGGCTTGATAGGTAATGCATTATCATTGGATTAGAATTAAGGGGGCACTTAGAATGTGAATTGGATACTTCTTTTTATAATAGAAATTAAGTTAGATGGAGTCAAATTTATTGGCTTCAACATTTAAATACGAATACAAGGTGATGGATGATTTTAAGTTTACTGAATTGGCAGATGATTGAGTAAAGAGTAATGCAAAATAAGAAAATCAAGTTTTATTGATTGATTTAAAATGGATAAATTTGATTAATTATTGATGTAACAACTGATTAGAAGGTGAAATTGTTAGAGGATTTTATAAATATAAATAAATATTATTATATATTATAATGTTCTGCTGCGGTTCAAAAAAGAAGAAATCGAAGTAGTTTTTTGGAATTTTAGGAAGAGTGCCAAGCCAGAGGAGCCATCCACGAATTCCGATACACATTCTTTTAAGAAGGAAGAGGAATCCCAAAAAGTGTATGTTCCACCACCTCCCCCTACAAAACCAATTGACTAAGTTTTTTATTAAAATTAATTCAAATTAGGAAATGCTGAGGCAAATATAAAATATTAACGACTTGCGTAATCGAGGCTTATATGAAAAAAGGTATTTAAATCCTAAGTTCTTAGTGTCGAATGTGAGCACGATTACATTACTTAGTTGATAAACAAGGAAAATATACAATAGTAGTTTGCACTTGAATTTAAATGGGCAGTTAATTACACAAACCATCTTAAGGGAAAAAAAACTGAAATTCAATAAATAAACAACAAAAACCTACTTGGACCCAATAAATATATAAGAAGTGGTTTACAATAAGACAAAGACTATGTGGTCTTAAATGAATAGGCTTGGAACTTCGTGATGCAAATGTATGGTGGAGGTCCGGAAGTCAAGATCATGCCTCCTCATAAACAAGAATCTTATGCCCAACCTTCAAGTCTTTCTAGTACTTACTCCAAGCCTCCAATCCAACAACAATCCATGAGATAAGCACAAACGAACTCAAGGTTCATTCAATAAAAACCAATGACCTAAACTGTTTCAGTTATAGCAACTCCGAAATCAGTAGACAGACAAACATCATAGATTATAGAGCCCCCACAAAGAAATGATAGTGCTTAAAACTATAGAAAAGGATATGAGGAATAGAAAAGACCTTCCATTTCCCAAGGCTAATCACCAATAGTTGGATTGAGAAATCCCAGATATTATTGCTATTTGAATTCAGCCTTACAAGTTCTGTTGAGCATTGACTCTCTTTCGGAGGGCATTTTGGCTATACAACCTAAATAGGGCCAAAAGTACTTAGCTGCCTATCAAGAATTATTAAGAACGGTATGATATTTCGTTAAAATTTATTTAATTAGATAAAACGATCAGGTTCTTTCTCAGCTATTGCAGCTTAGAGTATTTGGGAAAACTGTTCTGGAAAATTCTAGTTTAATTAGTAATAAGATAGTCATGAATTTCTATTGTTCTTTTTGGGGAAAATTCAAGAGGAGCTTGTTGGCAAATACAAAAACAAGTAGGAGTTCAATTCAGCTGAATAAGCTTGGAGTGATTATACATCCAAAAATTATGATATTGTTGATACCATTTTTGCAGGGCAATCAACAAGTTAATCCTTCTGCAAATCTTGTAATTAAGTTTGTGAGGGATATGATCCTATATGGGATTTGTCTTTGCCAATCAGGTAATAATTGACAATATAAATTTAGTAAATCTTACACTGGGGTTGATTTGATGGACTGTCTAAAATCGTATTATAGGGAGGAAGTCATTAATGACACTTGGAAATGTGACAAGTGCAAAAAAGCAAATAAATCGGTTAAAAGAAGGATGTTTATTAGTTAGACTCCAAAATACTTGATTATTTAATTTAAAAGATTCACTACATTTCCAACATCCCAAAAAATTAATGATTCCATTTCTTACCCTGAAAAGTTAGATATTTAAGAGTAATAATACCATTAAATTTAGATTTTGCTCCAAGGGGCTACAAACTAAATATAAACTTAAAGCACTTATAACTCATATGGGTTCTATAAATGGTGGACATTATAAGGCCTATGCTGAGAGATATGATAATTGGTATTTATTTGATGATGAAACTGTATCAAAGATTAATGGGAAATAATTATCTGATAGATCAGCCTATGTATTGCTTTATCAAAAATATTGAAATCTAATTCATCTGCTATATTTAAATACAATAATTCTCATTTTATTTTCATTAATTTTTTTATTTTTTATATGGAAATTTTGTAGAAATTTATGACGTTCTACTTCATACTATTATATTTACCCTATGGAATCCTTTCGGATACAAAACCTGAATAAATAATCGCATCCTTATTACATTAGGAATTATTTGAAGGGCAATGGTAGTCAAATTATCCGAATATTATGTAATTTAATTATTTAACCCTTGATTCTGGATTCATAAAAGTAAGGGTTGAAAATGGATATCTTGAATTTCTAGCTTTAAATCCAAGATATGGTGAAGATAAATTCGTAGCTGGTAGTATTCAACTTACAGATTATTCTGAAATTATGTCGTAACACTTCTTCTATTGATATTTTAGATCCTGGACTGGAGCATCCAAAATATATTACTAAGGAGGGGAATAACATAGCTATCTTTGGTATGAACCCTTTTGTAATGGCACATATTAAGTCAAATTAAATCAGCATGCTGAAAATCTAGATATTGATCAACTATAAATAGATGTTTATTTAGTTTCTAATTCTGAAATTGGTTATCATTGCTCGGCTAATATGAGTTTCAATGTAAAAAGAGTATATGATTACAGTTTTATCAACTGTCTTGTCTTTTGCATAGTTGCAACAATAATATTGTTGGTCTAATACTTTTCAGTTTCAAAGTTATTAGAGCAAATGCAAAATTAATAGATACAGTTTGAACAGGTTAATTTTAAATCAAAGTTTTATTTAGCTCTCTAGATTGGGCTCATTGATATCTATGATAAACGGACTAAACACATTTTATTTTTTTGTTGACATATTATTTCAAAACTTTGTAAGAGTTTAAGCTTATATTTAAGAATTACTATTACTTTTTTATATTACCTACTGTTATTTCATTTTTGGACCTGTTCAAGGATTCTAGCTTATTCAACGTCCACTTTTATAGCACTTAATAGAATAGAGAACAAAGGAGAGGAGCGTAATTGGTAAGATTTATCGGTTTACTAATAATCCTATGTATTTTTAAATTATATTCAATTAGAGTTATTTGTGTTTGGAAATTTTATAATATTTCAACTTTTTGGATACACCTTTTATGCAATGCTTTTCTAAGCATTTACTCTTTACCCTCAAATCATTCATAATTTAAGATTAGGAATTAATTGTAAATTTAACAAACTTTAGATTTTTGGATGCTTATCGCCTAAATTGTTTTTTTATGTAAACTTCTATTAAATTATAGCTCTACATAAGAAGTTGTCCGGCTAATGTAAAGGATACTAAACCAAATTACCTTTTTGTTGGAGTATTTTTAGCTGTTTATCTACTCTCTCTATTGATTCTCATACTGCAAACCAAGTACAACCTAAAGTGTTTTAAACCAAAAATTGAAAAACCCAAAATGATTAGTTATCTGCAAAAAGTAAAAATACATGATTCTATGGAATGCCCAATCTGTATAGCCCCTCTTCATTCTAAACCAAGTGAAACTGATGTACAACCCATAAATCAATCATTGTTATGCGAAATTATGGTTACGCCTTGTTAACACATGTTCCATCAACAATGCTTACTAATTTGGATGCAGGTTCAACAAAATTGTCCAGTGTGTAGAGGTGTCTTACATCTGGAAGAGAACATCGAACAATAATGATCTAATAATTTATTTAAGTATTTAAGTTATGAAACTAAAATTTAATATTAAAACTAATAGTAAAGTCTATATATCTGATATTTATATTATTTAAGTATAAATAATATCATCATCATAATTTCTGAATAAGACTTAGTATGTCAGCTGCAAATTTATCTCTAACGTCAAAGTGAGTGTATCCATTTTATTAATACTAAGAATTAATATAAGAATGTTACTGATGCATCACTTCCTGGGACAATACAAGTATTTTTTTGATTAACAATGCAGTTGTATTTAATGATATCGTCATTTGGTGACCAGAAGGAATAAATTTTTGCTCCCTCTCTACGAGTCTTAGAATTCAATGCAGTCAACATTTGAGATGAAGGTGAGAATCCATTGTATGTGCTGCATGTTGGTAATCCTGTTGCATAAGTGCAATCTACTAATCCATAGTTGGCACCTGCCAATCCAAAGAATGCTGCAATAGAATTGGTAATGGGATCTCCAACTGTGAATTTAGCAAGCAAAGATTCAGAATATGTTCCACCAATAATGGCTGCTCTAGCCAAAGTGACTCCCATTGAATGACCAATCACAATGACTTTACTAGCTTTGGTGTATGCAAGAACACCTTCGATGAACCTTCTGGTTGTCATGACATATTTTTCACTATGACTGTTTTGAGAGGCTAAGTTAGGATTTGCAGGGCCTAAAATTATTTATTATTATAAAAATTACCCCATGTTGTTACATACAAGTCGGCTTTAGTGTATCCACCATAATTTTATAAATGTTCAATAAGTGTAGTGAATCCTGTCTACCATCCAACAGTTCCACCGTTTCCTGCACCAATGTCTGAGTTTCCATGAATGAAAACTATTGGATATTTGGAAGGAGCAGTTGTGGGTCTAGTCTCAGCACCACTGAAAATGTTAGATGTTATTAGTATACCCATATGTTGACCATGTGATATCTGATCTAATGAAGTCATATTTTGAGTCGAAGCTCTTAATGAAGGATGCAAAATCAGCTGTGAATCCGTGATCTATGGTACTAACATTGTCCTCATAGTTCATGAAGGTCGCTCCTCCTAAAACCATCAAAAATCCAATGGTCAATAGCACTGCTTGTGATGTCATTCGATTTAAATAATAATCTAATGTTATTGTGAAATGTGCAATTAATATACGAACAAAGATACTTCGTCATCATTTATTGCGTATGACTCTGTCTTATTTTATTAATAACTATTTTTATATAAATCAGATATGTTATCCAATATCCTTGAACATTTATGCTGCCATATCTGCTAACTAGTTTTTTCTAGTCATATTGGCTCTCACCACATCCTCTATAGAGATAGTTTATTTGTCTGCCAATTCCTTCTTTATGTACATTAAATATGTTGATCTACTCATATCTGCAAACTTGGGCATAAATTTTAAATAAGTTCTTTCATCATCATCAACATATTGTTTCGATCCTCCTTTCTACTTAAAAAGCATCTTTTTCAATTCTTTAGTTTCAATATCCATTTTCCTTTCCACTGCATCTATTATCATTCCAATAACTTAATGGGACTTTTTCTACTGCTTCTCAATCTGATCCTTTATAACCCTTTTTGCCTTCTATAGCTTTTCTTACCTTAAAATTAGGTCTGTTCCTTAAGCGTCCATTGAAATTAACGTTTAACTTTCCTAAGGACTTTCTTTAACACTCGAAATTTCCTTTGGTCTTTTCAGTATTGTCTTAGGTAACGTGGTTTATGAATTTGATTTCTATTAAATTAAGGATACCTAGCCTAAATTCTTGGGATCTTCTGTTCCAGCATAAGATTATTACACTTAAGAAGGCTATAAAGAAACCTATTGTGTTTATTATTATTTGTCTCCTTATTGTACTACTATTTTAACACTCTTCTTTTATTTTGTCTACAACTATTATTAGCTTTGATTATCTGGAACATCCACTGATATTTCTTTCTCCAAAGCTGATTTAAGCTTTAAGATCCTTTCTTTTTCTCTAATTTCCCTCATCTGATTGGCAAAGAATTTAGCCAATCCCAATGCTTCTCTATGCTTATAGATTAAATCCTTAAGCTTTTTCTTCTTACTTTTCTCTAACACTTTTTTCAAATAATTGGTTTCCTCTGGATCCTTTAGATCAATGTTCACATTAGTTTAAACTATCTTTTTACCAGCAACCATCTTGTCTATCTTTCTCCTCTTCAAGTCCTTCAATTCCTTCTCTGCAGTAATCTTACCATCTATGATATGTGCTTGATCTTTGACTTTTGTATCAATCTCAACTTTTACTGGAGGAGTCTTAAAGGATTCCTTATAAAACATGATCTCCTCTTTGGCTTTAAGATTCAACATCCTTTTTCCAAACTAAAACTCCTTTTTGTCAAAATCTTCTTTCTTTCTGAGAGTGAACAATTGTCCCAATATACTAAAATACACAATTATTTTACTCATTATAATCTCTGATCTCATTGGATTGAATTTTTCCATTGACCATTTTGTTAACATACACATCCAAATCCTACTTGTGATGTTCATCTCTATCTGGATGTTCTCTATATTCTAAATTTTCCAATTGTCTTTTTAACAACGCCCCTATATTACTAACATTCTTCTTCTCTTCCTACACTTTTGGTTTCTAATATTCATTGAAATATTGAGTAGTTGTCAGGATCCTTGATTTATAATCTTAAGGTCTTTCTAAGCCAATTTTAAGTAAGCCTACAGACTTACCCTTCTATCTTTTTGGTTTAACAATCTTCCTATTATTTGGCTTTCTAGAAGTTGAACAGGGTCGTTTTTCTTCAAATAATTTTGAGTCAAATTATAAGTTGTCAACGGATGGAGCAAAGAAACTGCCATCAAAAAAGCTATCCTAACTATTTGAATCACTATCAAAGATATTGATTGAAGCATCAGTGCCATGAGGTTATGATTATTCAACTATTTTATTATCAAATTATTATTTTGTTTTCTATTCCTCCTTTATTTGGGTTTTGAAATACAACTATTCATTCAGTGATTTGATTTAAAATAGATTGAACATGTCACTATTGAATTTCTTTAAATAATCAGATTCCGATTGTTCCCTTTAATCCCTTTGAGTGTTTCTGATCTTATGTAATTCTTAATCCAAAATAGATTCGGCTATATAACTCAAATCCGCTAAGTCTTTTAGATTCTGCTCCAATCTGTGTTTGCCTTCGCTTGCCAATTTGATAATATGTTTTTTAAATTCATCAATTCCTTAGATGTATTTCTCAGCCAACCAACTAGCCGTAGTTAAAGTTTCAACAATCCTATGATAATTATTTTCTGCCTCATAATTACACATCATAGTTATTAACGCTGATAATGTTGTTATCACGCATCTTTTCATTCTTCTTCTCTCCCTATTTTGGTATAAGTAACACTTATATACTTCTATTTATTTTTCTTCTATACGAATTTTTCCTAATTAATCCTTATTCGCATCTCTCCACATAAGATTACAATGGCTTCCTCTGCATACCTAAGGGATTCCCTATACTCACTTATCTCATATAAATAATTCGCAAAGTATATCTTGACCCTAGCACACGCATTTACTAGGTTCGGATTTGGAGTATCTAGAATGTGTTTAGCAATTCTTTGAGCTTCAACCAAATAGTAATAAGCCACCTTGGGTTTGTTTGCCTTCTTAAAAATTAAATTGGCCATTAGTTGCAGTTCAATCAAATTATAGAAGTACTGATCCAACTCAAATTGAATGTTCAAGGGTTTGACCGATTTGACGATCATATTAGCTATCCTACTCGATTCCGAAATCTCCTATTCGTAAGGGTTCAACTCCTTAGCTTACTTTTTGCTTCTCTCCTTTTTTGGCTTGTCGTATTCATTGATTTTGTAGAACAGGACTGTGACTTCGTGTTCCTTAATCCTTTCCTCTCCTTCCTCATCAGAGCTTGTCAAATGGGATACTTCCTCCAAACTATATTCTTATTTAATAGGCTTACACAACTCCCTTCATCTCATTCGGTATAACTTTTTATATGTACAGATTTATGTATTTGTATAATTCGAATAGGGCTTGGCTCCCTCGATGGAATATGTTGAGCATAGTCTCCGGTCTGTCTTGTTCGATATCAGGTTTGAGCAGTCCTTACTTTAAAATTTTGTTAATGCAATTTATTATCCTTCGATTCAACATAACCATCTCCCCCAATTCCAGGTCTTTCCGCTGATTATAAAACTTTTCTAACAGCTAGAATGCTCTCTTATAAAGTTTCTAATCGAAATATTTTATATCGAATCTTACTTTCTAAATCATTTTCCCAGTTTCTCTATGAATGTAATCATAGCTACCCTACAATAGACTTTTTAATTTACTCTCTTCCTTGCTTTGCTGTTATTGCTATTGTTAATGCGAGGTATTAACTGAAGAAGTTTCTTTTTGCATTTAATTATTATAATTAGTATAAAATGGAATTCTCTTTAATAGATTTAGGCAGAAAGACCAATGTCAATCTGAGTTCCATGATTCAACTGAGCTTCCAGCCCAACCAACTATGTGCAAATCTCAGATTAACTCAGATCACCTATTAATGTATTTAAATTTCAATCTCCTTATTAGCTAATAAACCAATAAATTTTTACATAATTCGGGAACATGTACTCCAGGGCATCAAATTGAAAAGAGTACAAAACCAATTTAATTTCTAATCTCAACATATTATCCCTATTGGCGAGGACTTCTATTTGGAAAAGGAGGACCTTATTCATAATCTCTTTACACTGTTTTTGAGCTTCCTGTATGTGGGGAAAATAGAGTACAAAAGCAGAGATTACTTTTTGCCCTTGTTCAAACTGGCTATATATTTTCAATGCGATGCTTTACTAACCTCCCTATTAAATTAAGAGAAGCCTGTAGTGATGAGATCCTTCTTCCTTAATTTCCTATGCGACATTTACAATGATCCAACCCATCTCCAAACCTTCATATAAATGTAGAACTCATAAAAGTTCTTGTAATACCTGATCCAATAAAATTCCCCCAACATCAAGGCACACATAGATTGGCATAATCACAATAGGAAGGATGTTTAGGACAAGATTAAGAAAGGTACAACACTTGATAAATCCATATAGCATTTGCTCAAGTTAATCCAAAGCTCTTTGAAGAATTTGCCAGCGTCTACTCAACCAAAAGTCCCTAAGATATTACTTATTTTACCCATTTCCTATTCTACATTGAGCAGTATGGCAATCCATAGATTCAGATATTGGAAGATATGTATATAGGGAGAATCTTTGAGTTGGTAGACGAAGAATTTTTCATCACTTACTAAAACTATTTCACTAATAGATGCAAAGCCAAACTAGAATAAATAATAAACAAAATTAGGAATCCGCCTTATCATATGCAACACTCGTTAGTCTGTGATTTATGGTATACCTTGCATAATATATTGCTTAGTAACAAATTCTTCAAGGCTGGTTGTAATCATGAGATATGTTTGAATTGCCTCTTTCAATACATGATGTATCGATAAAAATATGCCCCAAAAAATCAGATGGTCCCTCAAAAGATTAGATGTCTCTCAAGATTTCTAAATAAAGATATTTGCGATTATGTTTTTTAGGATCAGGATTTCTTATAATTAAAAGAATTCCAAATAGATGAAGTACTAAATAAATACCTTTAAAAGAAAGATTGATATTGAATATATAATAGGAAATATTAATTTGATTGCAAATTTGTAAAAAGAAACGGAGACTTAGCTCCGCCTTTATATTATAATATTAATGTTTTTGGAGGGATTTCTTGCAAAGCAGTTAGTTTGATTCTAGTTTTGTTATAGAATATTCTCTACAAATAAATATTAATTTTTTGGATTTTTAATTTTATATAATATAATTTAATTATTATTGAGATAGAAAAATCCTAATTGGTATTAACAATTCTATGTAGGTCATTTAAATTAATATTTTTTTAAAGATTTTCAAGTCTTAAGAATGAAGGGCGTAAAAAACAATACGAAGACCAATAAGTAGAGTGCTAATGAGAAGGTAATAACTCAATTGATAAATTAATAGAGTAAGATATCAAATAAAATTGAATAAAAATTTCATCAGCTCAATGGTTAGCAATTTGAAAATTAGAATGGACATAGGTTATACGATGATGAGTAGAAACCAGAAGTCGATCCACAATTAAATATTTCATAATATGATGAGGAGGTATAGTAATCTCCAAAAAAGAAAGTTAAAACTATCCCTATTGAAGATTATATGAATAAGCTTAGTTTATTTACATCTGATAGTCAAGAAAAATTTTAAGAAGAACCCTCAAATGCTTAATAATATGAATAGAGTGAAGACTACTGTTGTATTGTGCAATAATGGAGGGATAAAGAATGAATTATTATTAAGTTTAAGTCAAGTGCAAAAAATTAAACAATTTTATTATCTTAATAAAATTCCCTTACTATTAAATAAAATATAGTACGATTGATTATATCCATAATTATATTAAAGAGAGATGGTTAAAGTGTTTTAAAGTCATTGTTTGTAAATCTTTTGAGCTATATACAATAAAAAACTCTGCATACAATAAAAACTTTGCATACTTATTAAAAGAGTAATTAAATTTAAGCTAGAGAAGGAATTTAAGATTAAAAAGATGTTATTCTGCCTAATATAGTCATTTCTTATTTATCTATCAATCAGTTTAACGAACTTTCGACTCACATCTGGAGTGTTATTTGGTTTTCCAGAAAAGAATTACAAATTCAAATTAATCATATAAAACGGATAAAGTAAAATTAATTTTCCAAATTTTTGTCAATAATACATTTTTTATTTTATGCTATATTTTATTAAATTATATGTCATTTTGTTGTTTCAGCTGCAACTCTTTTAGCTTCTTCAATGACATCCTCAAATGTACCTTACATGTAGAATGCATTTTCTGGATATTCATCACCTTCACCATCAAGCAATGCTAAGTTAAATAGAGAGATTTAATACCTCTGAATCCAGCAATAGTGTCATTAAGTGAAACGAATTTACCCTTTCTTCCTGAGAAGACTTCAGACATGAAGAATGGTTAAGAAAGGAATCTTTATACTTTTCTAGCTCTGGCAACTGTAAGTTTATCGTCTTCAGACAATTCATCCATACCCAAAATAGCAATGATATCTTAGAGTGATTTGTAATCTTACAACAATTTTTAAACTCCTCTTGTGACTGTATAATGTCTAAATTATATTAAATATAGAATATTACTTTTCACCAACAATATTTGGGTCCATCATACGTGATGAAGAATCCAATGGATCGACAGCTGGATAGATACCCAATTCAGTCAATGCTCTTGACAACACAGTGGTGGCATCCAAGTGAGCAAATGTTGTAGCAGGTGCTGGATCTGTAAGATCATCTGCAGGTACATAAATAGCTTAGACTGATGTAATAGATCCCTTCTTGGTTGTGGTGATACGTTCTTACAATTAACCTAAATCTGTTGCCAATGTTGGTTGATAACCGACAGCTGATGGGATACGTCCCAACAAGGCTGACACTTCTGAACATGCTTATGTGAA
>CAJJDP010000010.1:659686-855719 GCA_905182995.1 Paramecium octaurelia
AACACAGTGGTGGCATCCAAGTGAGCAAATGTTGTAGCAGGTGCTGGATCTGTAAGATCATCTGCAGGCACATAAATAGCTTAGACTGATGTAATAGATCCCTTCTTGGTTGTGGTGATACGTTCTTACAATTAACCTAAATCTGTTGCCAATGTTGGTTGATAACCGACAGCTGATGGGATACGTCCCAACAAGGCTGACACTTCTGAACATGCTTATGTGAATCTGAAAATGTTGTCAATAAAGAGTAACACATCCTTTCCTTCTTCATCTCTGAAATATTCAGCAACTGTCAAACCAGTCAAACCAACTCTGGCTCTGGCACCGGGGGGTTCATTCATTTATCCATAAATTAAGGCACATCTTGATCCACCACTCAAGTTGATGACACCAGAGGCAACCATTTCATGGTATAAATCGTTTCCTTCTCTTGTTCTCTCTCCTACTCCTGCAAACACTGAATAACCACCATGGGCTTTAGCAACATTATTAATCAATTCTTAAATTAACACAGTCTTTCCGACTCCTGCACCACCGAACAATCCGATTTTACCACCTCTAGCATATGGAGCCAATAAATCGACCACCTTGATACCAGTGATCAAGATTTCAGCACCACTACCTTGGTCAACAAAACTTGGAGCTTCTCTGTGAATTGGATATCTGATTTTTGTTTCAATTGGGCCTCTTTCATCAATTGGATCACCAATCACATTCATAATACGTCCCAATGTTTCTGGGCCAACTGGAATTGTAATTGGACCACCCAAATCTGAAACTGGTTAACCACGAATAAGTCCCTCTGTTGAATCCATGGCGATTGTTCTTACTCTGCTATCACCTAAATGTTGAGCCACTTCCAATATCAATTTATGACTTGTTCCTTAAACTTACAGAGCATTCAAAATAGGGGGTAAAGGACCATCAAATTACACATCTACAACTGCACCAATGACTTAGGCAATCTATCCTGTTGTTGCTGTTGCCTATTTTGTTGAAGTTGATGCTTCCTTCTTTGCAGCAGAGAATGCTTTACAAAAATTACATTAAAATTATTACCTACACGCATCTATCTGGCCAATGCTTTTGTGAGCATAGTTAATTTTAATAATTAAGGATATGTTTCTGATTCAAATTTTTTAATTACCTTATATAATAATAGCAATTATAAAATATTAATCTTATAACACAAAATTGAAATTGTATACCCATCATCTACGCTTATTGTCATCGATTCAAATTAAGATACTATGAAACTTAGTTATTATATAAATATCTTATTAATAATTCCAATTAGATGATTACAAAACTCAAATAGATTCAGATTTCTAGAAAATTTGTCTCTTTTTCACTTTTAAATGAAATACAATTATGAGAAAATTTAAAATCCAGATATTTGCAATTTAAGAATGAAAATTATTGATAATCATTTAAATAATAGTTTAGAATTTTGAATGTCTTATTTTTATTTATTGTTTATAAGATGGGATCAAGCATATGTAGGAGTGATATTGAACCAGCTAATTATTTCATATTTTTATCAAGTCTCTGAAAGTTTGCAGTTAATTTATATAGATGTTAATTTTTATATAATATTTGTTTAGTTTATAATAAAAGTGACATTGATTCTAAATATCTATAATTAAAAGAATCAATTTTTCTATTTTATATTATATAACATTATAATTAATAATGGAAACTTTTTTCACAGAAGTAGACAGTAAGAGTGATTAATCTCATTTGCGAGAAATCAATCAGTTACTCATGCGACTAAATTTAGAATCACCGCGTACATAGCTTGCCATGAAAGAACTAAATTTAACTAAATATGATTGCTAACTTAAGTAAAATAGTGCCCAAATTATCATACAAGAACTTTGTCCAATTTCTTACATTATCATAATGAATCGAGAACCATGTACTTAAACCATTTACAAAATCTTAAAGGTAGCCAATAATTCTATGATATATTTAGACAATCTCTCGAATTTAGTGAATCGCAGAAGAGAAATTATTGGTCCATCAATAAAAATCGCTCTGAGAACACCTAAATAATTTAAGCAATATAACTTTGTTAAGAAGGTTTTTGATCATGATCTCAAATAGCTATATCAATCGGAACTCTAAATAAAAGCAGCATAACAAAAGAATACTGATAAAATCTATAGACAAGTGGAAGAGAAGTTAAAATCCATCTCTCATAAAGCTAAGCAGCACAATAACAAAGTTGAAAGAAAACTATCTTTATTAAGGGAGAGAAGAAAGCACGAACTTGATGATAGGCTAAGTAAAAGTCTGGATTTTGATTCAAAATTTGAACCTATCCAAAAGACCTTGTAAGAATCAAAAATGAAATTCTAAATAATGATGCAATCTAAAACCCAATAAACTTTGGATTATCATAGATAAAAAAAGAAGAATATTACAGACTAAGAGGAATTACGAAGAACTAAATTATAATATTCAATGGAAGCCTCACAGAGAAGCACTTTTATTAGACAAGGCATAGCAAGCTAAGACAGAATACAATAGGCTTAATTGATAGAGTTGGATCAGTAAAATAAGGTCATTCAGAAAATAGGTAATTAAGTTGAAAAAACAAATTAAATGACTTATAAGAACTAGTAGGACATTCAAAAAACTCTATAGAAATTGAAAGATGAATAAGATAGGAAGTTTAGTAAGGTGCATAAAAATCTAAACTCAAAAACATAGATGCAATCTTTGAGGGAAAGCATGATTCATTAAGAAATACAAGATAAAATACTTTTCAGCAATGCTAAGGCCAGAAAAAGGTTGGATGAGATTCAATCAAAAATTAAATAAGTAGCACAGCAAAAGCAATAGAAATAGCAAGATTTATTGAATAAATATATAATAAAAATGGAAAGAAGGAACGACAGAATTATGGAAAAACATGTTAAACTTAGATAAAATCTTAAAAAAGGTAGTAACTCTCATAATCTCACTTAATAACAACATTAGCTTGTAATTGAGAAGGATGAATTAAACTCTGATATCACTAAAGTGTAAAGATTGGTGGTCAGCAAGTCAACGAAAAATATATAAGAATTACTCAACAACTTAAGATTCAATTGAATAATCATATATTTTATAACAATATTTAAAATTCAAGACCAATATTGATAAATCCTTTATAACTTTGAATATTATAACTCACTTAGTTGATTTCCTATATAAAACAAAAGCTAAAAACCCGGCTGTAACAGTTGCAAAACTAAGCTTTTACCACTGTTTTTCTGCAATAAAACAGGAGGCTGTAGTAGAACCCAATACTAAAGTCTCAATTATACCCATCTTTGTATCAAGTTTTTCTTCCAAAATATATTTAGTCATTGAAGAAGCAAGAACTGCTGAGGCAGTAGTCTTCCAAATAATGTCAGAGAATCTAATACTTACTTAATTATTTTCATTTATCTATGATTTTTAATGTATTTCACTAGCTGCTAATTTTGAATCATTTGTTTTGGTTTAATTAACTGAATTCTTAGTCTCATTTTGATCCTAATTGTTGCTCAACATAGTTTAATAAAGTGAAGCTCTTTCTTTATTTGATTGTTTTAGTAATTCTCTAATTTCCTTTCTTTTGTCGAATATCTCTTAGTTTTAAGTAGTATTCTTTACTAGATTCCAAGCCTAGTCAATATCTCTCCATGCTTCTTCATAGTCTTATTTTTATTAAAATGCCAAAGCTCTTCTATACCAAACCTTTTAATTGGAAGGATCAAGTTGAATTGCCTATTAATAAAAATAATATCTACAATATTGGCATGAGTGATACATGAATTAGAATCACCAAGATTCAAAAAACAAGCACTTAAATTAGATAACAAATTTATTCTTAGTTTCTTAAATTCTTAGAGTTATTCCTCTGGACATTAAATTAAATAATATGGATCACACAATCCTATCGATAGATTATACTACTCAATAGCTTTGGCATAATTCTTTAATTGGAACCATTGATTTCCTTAATTTTTTAGAAATGTCGCTTCATCAAGAGACTTTTAGAATTAAAGAACAAGTTATGATTTTTAATCAATTTCTACTATTTTAGGTGAGCTTTGAATCTAAGAACTCTAAACATTGTTAGTAGGCAAACTTTTATTGGTTTCATCAATAATCTCTCCTTCTTCTACTTGTTTTTCTTCTTCTTATATAACTTACTTTTAAGTGTTATCTTTTTAATTCAAATGAAGCGTAGGTTAAATTAATTCTGGTTCTTATTAATTTTATTCCTCTTTTGATACATCCAAAGCTTAATGTAGTTGATTATCAAGCTATTGTTCGTTTTGAATTATTTCCTACTAATTCTATTACTAAGTATGAGATTTATCCAATATTTCAAATTGAGATTAGTCAACAACAGAATTATCTACTCTTTCTTTCTATTCTAATTTTTCTTGTGATTATGGAATTGCTTCATATACAGATTCAACAAATTAAGAGTTAGCATTATCATGTTCTAAATTTTCATGGTGACTTTCATTTGATTGTTTGTTATTTTAATGTTGAGGAACAGAATCTAAATGTTTAGAATTGTCTTCGTCTACTTTACTGATATTTAGAATTTAGATGGGCTATTCTGTTTCTGATTTAACCTAGTTTTATTGGTCTATTCCACTATGATGCTAAATTTGGGCCTCATGTTATGGTTCCTTATTTTAGTTATCATCTGCATGTTTCACATTGTTTTCAATCTTTAAGTGTTCTACTTCTTCTTAAGCATTATTATTTTGATCTTAATCAGAAACCTTAGTATTTGATTACTCTTATGAAGAATCCATAATTAAAATGTAAATTTTATATCAATAATTTATTTAATCAAGTTTTTATGATCATTTCTCATTCATATTAGGAACTTTGCCTCATTATTCTAATAAATTAGGTTGAACTACCATTAATCCGACTACTTGTATTGGTCCAAACCACTCTCCTTTTAATTCTCTCTAATTCTATTTATGTGTCTCTATGATTATCATTGGGAGACCATATTAAATATATTCATTTACAAGATCAAGATATCTAAAATTTAGAAATTAATCAAAATACTATCTATTTATTGATTAATAATATAATTAATATTATAATGTCTTAAAAGAGACATGATTTTGTGAGATTTTAAAGAAATTACAAGTATTTTATCATAAATTTACAAATAATTCATTAAATTTCAGTATCAAATATGTAATGTGCAGTGTTTGTATCAACGGCTTGGAATATAATTTTAGCATTTTCATAAGCCTGAGGGTCCATTAATTCATCCTCCATAGTGAGCAGCCTCCAATCTACTTCTAAATAGTAAATTTTTTTGTAGCTATATAATGCAATAAGAGAGAGGAATATATTGATTATAAATAAAATGATTATCAATTATGCTGAGAGTTAATTCCATAATACTCCTAAAATAATAAAGAGAACAGCTATTGAGATGGCGAGTAGAACTGTAAAGTTTCTATATCTCTTTCTTTGATGAAATCTAAAGGGTCAGGAAATGTTATACTTTTTATTTTTAATTTCAGTTTTAAAGAAACATAAACAAAAAAGACATTGTAATGTTGATATCGAAGAGGAAGGCTTCTTCATTTCAGCAATCACACAATCAGGATGATATTATACATCGTCGCATTTACATAATTTAACTAAGCAACTTCTTCGGCAAATATAACAAATTTTGGATTAAGTATAAGGTAAATTAGTTACAAGGGTTAATTTCACTTTTTTACTCGATCTTTTGGGTCTATAAATAGGAGCAGACTCTTGATCCTTCACTTGATCTGCCAGCACAAATCTTTTTGATGATTTCAGAATGATTTCATCTTGATTTGATGCGGTTGAATTCAACATATAAATAATTTAATAATCATTAATATTTTATATGAAGTTAATTTATAATATTGGCAGAATCAGAATTGAGGATTTACATGAAAATTAAGCAAGAATTGATTCGGTTTCTTATTCTTGTTATTTTTGGTAAAATATAAAATAAATTAATATATATGATTTATTATTAATAACAATTGTATTTAAATATTTAATTAATAATAATTACATAAATTTAACACTAAATTCCAAAAACAACACAATTTATTCAGACAGTTATTATGATATATTTCCATTCTTTTATGGCATCGATCATCCATAAAAGAGAAGTATCATATTATGAGATTACTTTTTCAATAATATAAATAAATTCCTCAAATACCGCCTCACTAATTTTAAGCCTAGAATGTATGGCTTAGATATCTGATCTTTTAAAATATTTCCTACCAGACAGTAAATATTCAAACTTTTTAAGGATAGTTTTCTATATATTTGCATCGTTGCTATCAAAAACATTTTTGATTTCAACATTAGATTGCAATTCATCAGAAATCAAAGGGACAAACTCACAAATTCTAGTTTCTCCAACAATATCACAAGGTAACTTTTTATTAGTAATGTAAGGTAATATTATATCGAATTCTTCTTCAAAGTCCTAAAAGATGACTCTTTACGGATTGAGTCTCATCAGTAAATTGAACAATTTGTCTTTAATGCTCTAATATAATTGTATATTGATTTAGTGTTAACAATGTAATTAACTCAGGTCTTCAAGAGTAAAGCAATTATTTTACTTATTAAATGCATAATGCAAGAAATACTTAGTATGCTAAACAAATTGATCATATCCTACCTTGTGTATGAAATTTTTGTTAATATAGGGGTCAGTTTAACATAACTTAATGAATTCAGCACAGAAGTTGTCTATACCAAATTATTTATAAACTAAGTCTTTGATACTATCCTAATCAATCACAGCCGCCTTATAGGCATCAGTTTATTCAAGTATATAGTAGACAACTTCTTTTTCAGCGTGTTTCGATAAGGCTCCTGATAAGTAGTATTTGAAAACTGAGTATTAAACAGAATTAATTCTAAAGGCTTTGTGAAAGTCCCTCATAGAGTCCATCACATAATTAGTGGATTCTGAAGATCCTAAAATGAACCCAAAGATTCGACTAAATTTTAGAGCTTGTTCCTCTTGTTTGGTTCCTTTGAACAATGGACTCAATGAGAAATCTTCAAAAATCTGAGCATACATATTTTTAGCTATGGTTCTTATGCTATCTTTAACATTTTAAACAGAACGAGACTATTATAATGATTAGAGTGGATACATTGCAGATAATAGCGCCTCGGTAGTACTCGACTTTCTGTGCACATTTAAATATAACTTCCATTCCAATTTTCATATCTATTAGTTTTTTGATATAGAGATACTTAAACCTATTGAACATCTCATCTGTTATATTAAGGTCCTAATGTAATTACTTAAGACTTTCAAAATGATATGCTAATTTATTTCCATTACTTAAATCTATTAATGCTTTAACAACTCCTTTCATTTCATGAGCACTCCCGATGACAGGCCCAACCAATTCATCCTAAGCTAGTATTTATGCGAATTCCTTAGCATAATCATCCAGTCCTTCCATTTTTTCGAATTCACTATGTCTTGTAATACCAGTTTTTGATCTAAGTTAAATGTGAAATTGATACTTTTTTTCTTTAAACTATGAGAGAATGTCTTTGATTGATTTTCCCGAAGAAAACGGACACTACTACTATTATACAGATAATTGTGATTGTTATGATTGTTGAACTAGTTGAGTTTGATGATACTGAGATTTTTTGAGAACCACATTATTACTGACGATACTAGTGTTTTCATCTCTTGAAGTTTTAACACTGCCATTAGAAGATTTAACTTAGTTCTTAACAGTAAACAACCTTTAGAAATGACGACTCGAACCAAGATCAAACTAATTGTTCTCTTCTATTTAGATTATTTAATTTTTTTGTTTCTTTTATGCCTATGGAGTAAGAGGCTTAGAAGCAGTTGATAATCTTTCGGAATCAACAATACATCTGGCAGAACCTCCTTTTTTTATTTACCAAAAATTATTGGGTTGTGTGCAATCTAAGGAGGGTAACTTTTAGAATAAATGATCTCTTCTTGAACTTTAGCCATCCTGGATTTCTTTGCTAGATTTGCTAACCAATAATTGGCTAGATGCATTTTGTCTGAACTCATGAGAGTCTCCTCTAATCATTAAAGAAAGATAAATAATTATTAAATTATTTGTAAGGTAGTAATAACATAATATCATCTGAGAAATAGGTTTTTACTGGAACACATTTCTTGCTTGACTTAATTATTTTACTCAGTGCCAAGTCTCCAAAATATCAAAGTTTCATCACCAGCAGCAGAACAAAGCATAGACTAATCAGGAGATATGCCTAGATGCAAAACCCTCGATTTATGAGCTTAAAGTTCTTAGACCAATTTGGCCTATTAAATTACTTCAGCATTCCATATACTAATTTAGAATTTGGAAAAGCCATGCGATGAAATCAGTTCTCTATATCTCGGTAAAAACTATAAGGCACACACTTACGATCCCGTGTCTATGCTTTTGAAACACTAACCTGTGTCAGAATTCCAAAACTTTATGTTTTTGTCATTGGAACCTCCTCCACTAACTAGGATATTGGGAAACCATGGACACCACGCCATAGCTTTGACAGCTGCACAATGACCTTCACATGATAAACGCAATGACATTTGTCTTTTGTCCCATAATAATAGTTAATTGTCGTTTGCTCCACTGCTTAAAGTAGTTCCAGAGGAATTCCATTTCAATCCGCAAACCTCTTGAGTGTGTTTCTGAAATACGCCCACAACATTATTATTCTTTTCTCTTAGATCATGATTGAAAATAACGTTATCTCTGCCTGAAGTTGACAATAATTCAAAACTGCTACTCATCGTTGATACTCTCTCATTATGATAATATAACTAGGTTATTGTTTGTTAGGAACAAACATCCACTATCTTGATGGAGGCATCATCAAATCCCACTCCCAAGATATGATCATTGATCCAATGAACTGCAGTCACATTTGAAGTTGCTTATAAAAGTTATTCAATATGCTCTATTTTATAGACATGTTAAGTTACAATTTGAAGCATTCCATAAATACACTTTATTTTGCAATCCCACAGATAACACATTATTATTGCCCCATTCCAAAATATTGAGATAGAAGTCATCTGCAATATCTGGTGCATCCAATATTTTCTCAGGGACCGAACTAATTTGCCTAACAGTTTATTAGGTAGGCAATCTGTATTAATTATGTAACTAGTCCAAAAATGATATTGGATAATTCTGCTGTTATTTTTGATTTCCAAAATTCAGCACTTTTTCTTCGTTTATATGATACAATAACTACGATATTCAATTCAAGTACATCATTATAATTTGATTAAGTGTGTGATTGATACAGCAATTTCGATTTACTTTTCGGAATAAATCTGTCCATATATATATCCGTTAAATTAATAATTATATATAAGAATAATATAGTTTTATTTTGTTTCACACTCAAATATTAACTTTAATAATGGCATTTTTGATTTTATCTCGAATTCGAATGCACTCATTTTAAATTGAATGAAAACGATATCTTCTTCCTCAATTCTTAATTCAATTTAAGTTAGCAAATTATTAATAAAAAATATTAATAATTATATATAAAATGAGTAATGCAAAGTATTTACATATTCAATACCTTTAGATCTGACGGTGAGAATTAAAAATTTATTATGGGCGAGGAACCTTTGAGATTTCAAAATTATGTTGCCGGATAGGATGAACAACAAGGTACAAACATATTCAAATCTTAGTCCCATAATAAGATCAAAATTTAGAATACTACAATGAATATCTGAGACTATACATAGCTAATGTTGTCTTAACGAATTAAGTACTATTTAGAATTTATATTAGTTAAAAGAACTTTTGAATGAAAAGAATGAACTAGTCAACAAATTAAACAAATTAGAAGTAATTTTTAATATCACCAAAATTCAAGCGTCGAAATCAAGAGCTCAATTCAAATGTTGAAGAAACTGGAGAAGAAAGAAAGAAAAGATTGAGAAGACCAGCACAAGAAATCGAAAGACATTTTACTTGTCCCGTTGAAAATTGCTAAAAGAAATATGGGTAAATGTCCTTAATAAGTGTTTCTTAGAGCTGAAGGGTCTCTCAACTAGCACATCAAACTCAAACATCCAGAATTAGTGAAGGATAGAACATTTTATAAATCAAATGAATAATCGCAATAACAAGGAGAGCCTGAATCGTTATCGGATCTAAAACAAGAATAATAATGACACATAATTAAAATAATATAAGTTATTTGAAACATACCTATAAACTTTAAGTCACTAATTTATTGTTCCTAATTTCTTCCTTAATATTAATGTTTAATAATTAATATCAAAATAAATTCAAATTATTTTTTTATACACCACATTACTTTAAAATTTTAAATACAAAAGATTGAGAATCCGATCTTTTTGAAGATAGATTATATTCGAAAGCATAAAATAATAAATTATTAATTTAAAATAGATACTCATGATGATGATGATGATGTCGAGCCTAATTTGATTGGCTAGAGCACCTCCTATTCTTCTTCATCCTTATACTTACCAGCAAAGCAATTCTAAAATAGCTTAAGAATTTAATTTATTGTAATTGTTGCAGATTATTGTCTTTAAACAATTGAATAACCTTAAAATATGATAAAGAAGGCTTACTTTTAACAACTTCGTCAAATAATCTAGCATTTAATTTAACTCCCAATGGCCATGCTATATAAATATCAAACTTATTTAGATTGTTGAGGAAATGGAGAATCTTTTTGCTTTATACAAATCCTCTATCGAAAGTGAAAAAGATTCCACCGTAACTAGGAGGAATTGAATTAAACAAGATTTTTAGAACAAAATAATTCAGCTTATTAGAGTAGCTTTTATATTGATTGTCCCCATTTAATTAAACATCTCCTAAATATTGAATTGCCAAATCAACAATGTTTGTGCACAAAATCATATATTCTGTTTGAACTTCTTTATCCAATAGAGCTGCATTAATTGTTGAATAGGCAATCTGAGCATCAGCAAAAAGATTTTGAATGTTTTCAGTTTTAAATTGAACATCAAAAATTGGTGCTAGGTTTGATAATTAGCAATCTCTAACTTTCTAACAAATACTTTCCAAATTTTCATTCTATTATTTTCCAAGTTCATAATCAAGTTTTAGACAAACAAATTAAATTGAGGGTTTGTTCTAATATCCATGTTTTTTAAGTTCCTCGGCTAATTACAATGGGGCTTCATCCTTAATTACGCAGGCCCTTTTTAAGATTGATTGGGTTGTCTAGAAAAATTCTAAGGGTGTTTTTTTATCGTCTAAGATTTATTTTCGGAAGAATTACTCTTTTGCCAATATCATCTATAAATGATAAACATAATATTAATACAGCAGATGAATAATCTTTCATCACCAAATCATTATAGAATACTTCCAAAATTTGCTATTCAAAGTTGTTTAGATCTTCTAACTTTTCCTTATGAGTTTCATAGTATTCTTTTTCTTGTCCAATCAATGGCTAATGTAAAACTCTATGATTAATGGTTTGATTACGATTTTAGGTAATTTAATTAAGCTTCCTCGTTAAAGGTTGAAAAATCCAGGATTACCTATTTATGGCTTTAATCTTGATAGCATTCAGTCAATGCAGTTATCTAGATTTTCAAAACATCGGTTGTGCTTGACATAATAGAATTAAAATAATAATTAATAATGAAATTTAGATGATTCTTTCATTTAGCAATAAACTCAATTTAATGAATTAATGCCAGAGAATTAAACACTCACTAATAAGAAATCTTACGAAAAAACAACTCTATTTTGTATTTGTAGAGTTGTCTCTCCTATAATAATTTTTAATTAATCAATAATACAATGAATTTAAGTCCAACAAAATATGACACTCCAACGAAACTGCAATCTAAAATAGATCTAAAGATGAGGAAGAGTGGGATACCAGTAGCTTTAAAAAGATCACCATAATTTTAACTATTAGATTGTTTCATGTTGACCTACTTTCATCTTCCATCCTTTGCAGAGTAAATTTTATAGTATGATGTATCAAGATAATTTAACAATAGGATTCAATAATTAATGAAGAAGGAGTGACTTTATTTTTGCAAAAGTTGTTTGTTTAGTTAATATTTTGCAAGAAGAAAGACACATCAGCGATAGAAGTCTATTAATATATGAAGGATGATTATAATACTAGATATAAAAATGTTGAAGAATTTTTGGTTAGGTTTTTTGAGAAAGTTGATGAGTCAATTTCAAAATATAGAACCATGCTTAATGAATTTGTCGAAGAACATCCAATTAGAGATTTATTTATAGGTAAATTCATTAAAGGAAATGATGAAATAACATTTAATTTAATTAAGGTGGACCTAGATGATGAATCCTTTATGGAAGGATTATAAAAGAAATTTGAGCAAGAAGATTGTTCAATAAAAGAGTTACCAAAAATATTATAATTTGAAATAACTAGAAAAGCAAATTTGGTCTTAATGCCTATCATATATTTAGATCAATTTATGTATTCTAATAAAGGAACTATAAAATAACATCAATCAGATATCAAAGAACTAACAATTAAGAGAGAAGAAATAGTTTAGAAGATTAAATGTATTGAAAACTACTAATAAACTTCTTAAAGCATTCCTTAGCTATTACAAATGACGATCAATATTATTCAAGATTAAAGAACTGAATTAGTTGATGGAGATCCAGCAATCGAAGGATTTTTATAATTGATTATTGATGCAAACAAAGAATTAGACTTATTGAAAGAGGAACTACACAAAATGGATTAGCAAATTAAATTAATTATGGGTAATTTCAATAAAATAGAGTATAATTTACACGCTGTTATTATATATGATGGAGAATATGAATGTGTTTACATCAATAATAATTAATAATGCTTTTTTTTTGAAGATGGATTCGTAGAAGTAAGAAAGAAATTTGAAATAGAAATGCATTTTTCCCCAGAAACTGTTGTATATTTGGTGTATAAGGATAAGAATCTTTAAAGTGAATATAGTTTTACAGGTGGACAGGGAGATCTCTTAGATATGGATGATAGGAAACCTTACGAATCTCTAATCAGAAAAGAACTTTAATAGTATGCTGTATAGTTCAATCAAAAAGTAGATCAGGAATTGTTATTCTTAAAATAATAACAACAAGCAGAAGAAGTGTTTTAATAGTATCTAACGAGATCCAATATTGTTATTCAATTGGTTTAGAAAAAGCACTCTATTTAGGTTCCTCACTTAAATAATTTTGCTACTTTCTTATGCTATTCTTAAAAGAAAATTGATGACTACGTTAAATGGTAAATATTGGATTGCAGCATTAGAGATGTTACAGGCCAGTCCATTTCAGATATTAAGAATATGAATGCCTTTGCTTAAAAATTGAGTGTGTTACTCCAAAATTAACCATTAAAGGCACCCACTCAATTAACAGTCAATAAAAAAGATATGTAAATCATGTAAATTAGGTTGACTGATTATGTTTAATATTAGTAGAGCACAAAAGTGTTAACATACTCTTTAGAGTGCATTCTTTAAGAAAACAAATTGCTAGCTTTAAATGCTATTAGATTTATTTATGAGAATGGATAAAACAATATTGTTGCCCAACTGAGTTAAGAAATATTAAAAGCTTTCATGATTCATTTGGCTATTTTAACTTTTAAATTTCATCAACAATAAAATTATGGCTTATTTTGGGAACATATCTAATGGATCATGGCTTATTGGCCATATATGAACTAACAAGATCAAGTTCACTAATAAGTTTTTTTAATGATTAAAGATTTGAAAAAGAAAGCTAATAAAAAAGCACTGAATTCTGATCAAGAAAAAAAAATCAAAAAATTTATATCATCTGTGGAG
Organism: Paramecium octaurelia; assembly: GCA_905182995.1. Lineage (NCBI taxonomy): Eukaryota > Ciliophora > Oligohymenophorea > Peniculida > Parameciidae > Paramecium > Paramecium octaurelia. The sequence goes on from CAJJDP010000010.1 coordinate 673,596, forward strand.
GATAAGAAGCTAACAGATATAGGAAACAACATTTTACTAAGATAGGATCCCGTAATATACTCATAATATTTTAGGTCTTAGAAGCTATTGCTATAATTGATTGGAACTAAGATCATTATTATTGGTTGCCTGATAAGTCAGACGACATTTCCTAATAACTACTAATGAACACTTCATTGATTTAATAGTACCTTTAACTTGAGTTTTAATTTGTAAAAACCATTATGTAATAATAATGTACTTTTACTTATGACGAAAGGATCAAAATGGTGCTACATAGTTAATTATGATTGATAATCTTAACGTATTCGTTAATGTAGAATATATCCTATTATATATTTCAGTATTAAATATATATTAATGGCATCGATAACACAATTAAATTTGATTTTTGAATTGATGAGGAATTAAAAATTTATATTTTATCTTAAAGTATTGTTGATTAGTCATACAATTTTAGTAACTCTGCCCTTTCTATATTTTTGAAAAAACACAAATTTTAAGTATTTTTCAATTTTAATTTATTAATTAAATTCTATTAATTAGTAACATAATTATTCAAAATTGATGTTTTCTTAGAAGATTCCTTAAATAAAATGAACATTTTAGAATTTTATAAAGATATAAATCTTTCTTATTTTGATGATTTTCTAGATTTATTTTGCCAATACCTCCTTAGATTATATTTGATAATCTATTTAGATAGCTAGGAATGTGTATATTAGTTTTGTTTGAAACTATATTAATTATATGGCTCTAACTAATTAAAAATATACAGAGCTTTCGCAAAACACTCAAAAAAATTTTGTAATATTGTAGAAGAAAAGCCATTTTGTAGTGAAAGATTGATAATTTTTGCTTTTGATATTAACCTATAGAATAATTTCCATTGTTTTAAGTTAGTTATTTGCCTTTAGTTAAGAAAAAATTACAAATTCTTGTAATAGAAATGCCTTTTAATTATTCAAGATATTTATATAACTTTTTACTAAATAAATAATATCATAAATCCATTGAGATTATTTTAACTAAAAGTATCAGAAATATAACAGATTTTAGAGATTGATTAACTAATTTAATCCCTATTTTTATGGTACAATATTCATTTCTTCTAAAAATCACCCCATAGTATTTATAACAAAACATGAGCAATGCAATTTAAACTAAGTAATATAGATATATCAACATAAAGGAATTAAAGATTGGCTTTGGCTTAAAACATCAAAATTAAGATTATAACATTTTTATGAGAATATTTACAGAAAAAATATGTACATATGACAACTTAAATACCAAAAAACTAATTTGAAGTGTAATAATTATACTTCATCAGATAACTAATTAATTCAATCATAAAACAATTCTCTAAACTGTCCTTAAACCATAACTATCACATTTTTGTAGAGCTCGAAATCAAATGTTTAGTCTAATTCTGTAAATTCTTTAGCCTCTAAAAAGCCATCATCATTTAATTTGCCTCTTATTTCTAAAAGGATATCTTCATTGCTTTCAGGAACTTCTTCAATCTCAGTCACTTTCACAATTGCTAAATGAAATCGTAATATTGTTTTACATCCATCCACCATAAATTCAACATAATCTCCTTTGCTTTACAATAATTTTCCCACAAGTGTTACAAATTGCCCTTTGAATTTGTTTATCATGTCTGCATTTATTCTTTGATAACTGATTGGGATATCTGTCATAAATTTATTATTTAAAATAAAAAATGCGCTCACTTGATATACGCTAGAAATTCTGATACTTTCAGATTAAATTATATTTTATAATACTAGTTAAATGAAATCAAAAGATCTAGAAGTTGATAAGATTTAAATTGTGAAATAGAGTTTATTTCAATTGAAATAAAATAATTTAAATATAATTTTATTAGAATTTCTATTTCTATATTCATTATAACCTATAAACAATCACTCATCTAGATAATTAATTCTTGTAATTATCCCAAAATTATTATAAACTTACCTTAAAATGTGAATTAAATTGATAAGGGAAGCTATTATACCTTACAAAATTATTATAAATGTATGGTGAGATGAGTTCATCCAAAATAATTAATTTCTTAATAAACTCTTCCGTCTCTTTAATGGGTTTAATGGGATATATCTAAGTTCTTAAATCCGTAGATATAAATCGATGAGCGGACGTTGTCCATTCTTCTTCAATTTAATTAATCTTGTTAGATTCTGTTATAATTATCCCTGTACTATAGGATGTTAATGCTTAAATCAAAATAACAATTTACTCATTTTAATTGTTTCAACCATAAATTTAATTTTTGGTAAAATAAACAAGTCTGGTTTTAATAGGAATGGATCAAAGTTTCTTTTTTTTTCTTGTTTGGCAATCTTCTTCTCATTTAATAACTATCTTAGATTATCTAATTCAAAGTTCTCAGCCAGAAAATATCGATAATTTATTTCTGGATATCCATTAATTACAATTGGTGTGGAGTGATGATAACTAAATAAAAATGGAGTTTTCAAAATATCTATGATTTAAATTTCCTTATCAAACATAGATTTAGTAATTTCACTGATATTAGTTGGATTGATAATAAATGAAGGGTTCTTGGATATATTGTTTTCAAAAATCCATTTTACCTTATTTCTATGCAGGTGAATGTCCGATAAAGTGATTGGCTATGGATTAATAAGGAAAGTTGGTGTGTGTTTACTTTCAATAAAGGATTTCCAAGTTGATGTGTAGTTACCCTCAGTCTTGATAAAAAATGGATCATCTACAGGCAAATCGGTCAATATAACTTATGGTTTCAAATTAAATAGAGCATCTAAAACCATTAATTAAACTTCTTACCATAAATATATGAAGAATGTTGTGCATTATGTCTTTAAACACCAAATAAAATGAGATGTCCTTAAGTTCTAATAGGAGATGCTAAGTTTCTTATTTCTAAATTGTGAGGTACATTTATTTTTGTCTCCTCTTATCTTTCTGTCTTTTTCTATTCGTTATTAGTGTTTTGCTTGTCATCATCAATTACGATTTCATCTTTATTTTTTTATTGTTTTCCTTTATAAAGCTTTTAGATATCTGCAGGATCAACTTCCATACTAATTAAATGCTTCTCGAAATTTTTTTTCTTTTCCAATTTAATTTACTCTAGAATCTCAGATTATTCTTCTTTTATCCTTTACAACTCATTCATTGATTAGTATTTCAATTTTATTAACTCATCTTCCCTTTTTATATATATGGTATTTACGATTTTGCTTCCTTCATTTGATTCATATAATTCTGAACTAAATCTACTTAAGCTTTCTATTATTTAACCAGATTTTTATATGCTTTTGTTTTGTGGATATTCGAAAAAAAATAACGAAGCTTGATCATTCTTTAAATATTATTGATATTATTTAATATTTAATAATTCTTCAATCGCTTTCGATTGTAAACATCCTCAATGTGCCTAAAGCAACACTTCCTAAGAATTGGTAGAATTCTTCCTAACAAATTTTAACTGTGACATACTTCAGTCTTGAATGAATCCTCTTATTATAAATGTCTTCTATAATTTCTAATTGGTCTTAGAACATTTCTTTCAAGTTTTCTGTTAAAAGGGGGAACAAATAAATATCCAAGAGTCACTGCCCCTGCTGTTCCTACTGCTATTTTTGCAAAAACCATTTTATTTATTTTAATATTTTAATGAAATAAAATTAATCTAGATTTAACATTATTATAAAACAAGACTATACTGTGTTCTCTGTCTATCACTACCTGATATCCAATAATAAAGAATAAATTTTTAGCTGAGCTTTCTCTATTTATTGGACCATAATAAATCTTTAATTTCTGAAATAATTTTAATTTTTTATTTCTAAAATAGTGCTAAACTCAGAACTTAAATTTGCTTCGTATGAATAATAAAATATCTTTATGATTTAAAAAATCATGATTAGAAAATAGATAAATACAATATTTTGACAGATTCTTTACTAAACATCTAAATGAAAAGTGAATTAAATACAGATATTTGTTTAATTCACAAATCTAAAAATATATTGATAAAATAATATTGAAATATTAATCAAATTATTCTTTTCTTTATTTTTGTAAATGCAAAATTTGTATCAGTAGCAAGATAGTCGAATTAAGGGATTTTAGAATTACTTTTAGATTAGTTTAAGATAAACCTACTGGTTTTTTTTTATAATTAATCTGTTTCATCTATCATCTATTTATGCACTCCTTCAATGTCATTAATTAGTTATTGAATTTTTTAATTATAGTTTCTTTGAGATGTTGGTTCTGTTTTTATTTTAAATTGAGACTTTTATGCCTTTAATTCTAATCCCTAGAGCAATTTAGAATGAGAATATTTCGATGATGATGGATCTCTCTCTGAACCTAAGGCTATATATTGATTACTAATTGATTATCTAGGAGAAAGATGAATCAATGAGTATTTCTTATTAAATATTCTCGTAGATTGCCTATTCAAATTTGCAATCATTCTCTTGGATTTCTCAGCAAATTGTTTACTAACTAATTCGTAATTTGGATGTTTTGATTTGAATTCGAGTATTTCACTTTTACTTATTTTCTTGGTTCCGACTGTTATCATTTCTGATTATTCTTTTTCTAAGTGATTGATCAATTAATCTACATCTTCATAAAAATTATCCGAGTTGTAATCTCCATTAACAAATGTGCTTCTCTAATATTATTACTTTTGAATTTCACAAGTTGTTAAAGGATCCAATATTTTATTAGATGGCTTTACTATTGATTTGAGTATAGATTTGGCATCAATAAAGGTATCAAGTTTGGTGAATGGAGTCAAGAGATCATTAAATTTCTTTTCTTTATCACCTACTAGTATTTTAAACTTTTGTAAATTCCTTTTTACAACAGATGCTACTCTTTGTTACTCAAATTACTTGTTCATATATAATAATCATAAATCTTTAATATTTACACCTGCTTTCTAATATCAATTTTAATCAGCATAAACCCTTTGAAAATCCAGTAAACAAATCAAAAATGCTAATTAAGAGAAGAGGAGTATCAATATTTTGAATTTTTATTTTAGAGGGTCATATGTGGAGAATTATTCCTTAGATATTTTTTGTTACATATATTGAATGAGATCGAAGGAGTAGAGGTAATATTTGTTATTATTAATACTTCTCAGTGGGAACTCTAAAGAATCAATTTTATTAATAGTAGCCATTAATAATATTATTATAAAAAAGGTAATTGTATTTTTCAGCATTCTGCTAGCTTTAAAGCTTAAATAACTCTTGTCTTGTTCCATTTTCAGTTTAATATACTTTACACTCTTTGAAAAACGGGTATCTTATTAGTTGTTCTATTTTTAGGAGTATGTTCTGTGTTATACATTTTATGAATGATTATTATAGTCATTACTGTTCTTAATACAGATATTAATAAATAGATTCTTATTAGATATTATTGATCATTTCAATAGGATATATTTTTAGATAGATAGAAATAAATGAATTACACATATAATACTTTTCAGAAATTCGGTGAATATAAAGTAACATCATTACAATCATCAAAAAAGTGTTAAGTTTCTGATTCTCTTAACATAAGTGAATCTGTCGATTCCATTTAATCAGGATTCACAAAACTATCTTTATTTTGGAAACTAATTAGCACTTATTTTTTCAAAGGTAATTTGTTTACACAAGTTTGTTTGTTAATTATTATGTCAAATTGTTGCAATCTATTTACATAATTTTGCAATATCATCTAGAAAGATTTTGATTCTACATTTTGAATGATATTTTAAGCGTTGTTTATGATATCTTAACTAATATTTTCAATTTCTGCAAGAATTTCTTAAATACTGTACTTTAATGAAATTTCTTTTTTTGTTTTTGCAGATTCATATAATTATCTTGCCAAATTTAAGAATTCATTTAATTGTTATAATTTTTTGTTTTATTCTTAAGTGATTGGTTCTTCATATTTCAAAGTCCAACTTCTTTAATCTTGCTTTCTAGGTATTATTGAATTAGTTTTCATATCATATATCTATCCATCATAAGCCTCTTAAATAGCACAAAAAGAGCAGAAATATTATCGCTCTTGCTTTTCATTTATTTTAAAGTATTTAGCCTTTTTCTCTGGATGATTTATGCAACAAATATTTTGTTAAATATTTCGAATACTTTATTGTCTTTATTTAATTATTTATTAGTACAACTCTTATGCTTATATTTTATCAATTTTATTCTATTCCTCTTGTTAAATTTGCTTTTAGGGAGTAACATTGTTTGATTTATAGTTTTATTATTAATACGATTATTGTTATTATCTTAATCTAATATTTTGATTTAAAACATTTAAGATTGCTTAACTTGATTAGATTTGAGAACTATTTGGCGATCTACTATGCTTACTCACATTCAGGTTAGTATGATCGGATTTTGTTGGAGTTTTAGCATATTTATAACTATTTTCTTTATGTCTTGTAGTTTTGATTGAAGGTTAAATAAATGAAACATATGTCTACTTTTATTATCTACAAGATAAAGGCTATTAAATTTCAATTGCAGAAGTTAAATTAGACAATTTAGGAATGAGCGGCTGCTTTTTATATGCAGTTTTAATCATTTCGTTAATAATTTAAATAAATCAATAGTTCAGATATTAGTCACATCCAGTTTTACAAATTGAACTATTGCTGCTTTTAGTTAACCAATTTCCTATGAATCCACAATGAAAATATTGGACTAAAATTGAAGTTTGAATGAGAAATTAGTAAAGTACAAGTTATTATTTCCCTTATGTAAAATTTAGTTCATAAGACCCTTTAATTAAAAAAGAGTTTCATATTAATATATAATTTATTAAATTATAACCCTTCTGTTTCTTTTTCTTAACTTTAATTAATTTGAATGAATTCCTTGTGACCAAACAATTAGATTAAAGGTCTGATTTAATTCAGATATGATTTAGAGTTATAATATAAGGCTAAATCTAATTTATAATAATACTTATTTGGTTCTTACTAATTATGTAGCTACTTATAGTGTTGCATCAAAATTCAAAGCTACTGGATCGAAAATCTATTAAAGTCAGACAATCTTCCTTACCTGTCCTGATTCTAAAGAATTAATTAATCTATAATCTAAAATTAAGTAATTTGAGAGATTATGTACTTATATGATCATATATAAATTGCATGTCTTATAAAAACATGCTTTAATATAATATATATATAATTTCATTATCCTAAACACAATTTAAACCATTAGTTCTCACCATCAGCCAATAATTATTCAAACTATTCCTATTATTTTTGACTTCTCATTTTTGATCGTTCATTACTCTTTTTTAAACGAGATTATATCTTAAATTCCCAATCATTATTAGAAGTTTAAATCTAAATAATTAATTTTATCTTACTCTTAAATTGTCACTTTACTCTTGCTCTGATAATTTAGCTAATCGATTCTATTTTTTCATATTATATTTCATAATTTATTTCTTGTATTCGCTTTCCACTGGAATAAGAGCTCTTTCTAGAGTTAATTTAATTTGTTATCGTTCATCCTATAATTTATCACTGAAAAATAAGGTTAGAAATTGATCTACAGTCATATTCTGAGAAAATGCTGCATCTGTTTCTGGCGAGTTAGATCTTTAATTTTTTTGATCATCTTAATCAAAGCATTTTAAACTTTTGCTTGATTTTCTTAACATTTAAGGATAAAAGAAACTGATCAATTAATCATTTTGCAGAAGCTTACTTACATACTTTCTATTATCCTCTATTGATGAAATATCGTATTTTAAAATCTTAATAATTAGGAGTGTTAAACCAAAATGATCCTTGTGTTAAATTAATCTCTACAATAAATAAGCCATGCAATGAGATTCTTTAAAGTTTCTACTATTACATAATTAAGCAAATGGAACTCCTGATAGAATATCCATTAACTATTAAGGTTCCATTTTGTATTTTATTATTTACAATGCCAAATTATCTCTAAATTCAAATAGATTTAGCTGCTTTAATACTGATCGTATTTCTGGTGAATTTTTAGATGCCATTAAATTGATTATTTGGAACAATAAAATATCAATTTCTTCATTAAAACCAACTAATTCCTCGAAATTCTTTACCAAAAAATCGAAATTTTTTAAATAGGTCATATAATCATTTTTTATGACTGGATTTTACAATAAATCTTTTAAATAGTCTATTAAAATATGAGAAGCATCATCATGTCTTTTTAATATATCAATTATCTTTAATTTGCTAGATTTACTCAAATCATATTATATGATTGTTCTTATTATTTTATATATTTGCTATACAATTCTCTTGTCTGTATTTTACAACAACAAACATAAACTCTAAATAATATTAGAATCTAGTAAAGTAGCTAAATTTTAATTATCCAAAATCGATTCAAATATTTTCAAAACTTCTATTATGTAACTTTGAGAATTATTTTTGCCTAACATCAAAAAAAATAACTCTAATGATTCTAAATTTGTTATGTGTTAAATGGGTTGCCTATTTTCTAAATATTGTTTCTGAGTTTTTTAGATGATTTCTGCAAACTCACTTCTCCCCATTACTGAAGAAACATTACTACTGTTTTCTGTGTAAAGGAGATGATAACTATCAAAATTCCAAAAGACAAGTTTGTATACAGTATTACATAATTAATTTGAAAACTCATCTGCATTTATTAACTTCTATATCAATTGAAAAAACTTCTATTTGTTGCTATAAATTGGATTCTAATAATATTATCATAATAATTACCTTTATCTTGTTACTTTTAGCATTAAGCAGGTATAATATGTTTGATAATTTAATGCTTTGCTCTTTTGTTGTTTCATACTAAAGTGTAGCAAACGAATTTGTTAAATATTCTCCGTTGATCATTTTATCAAGCACCTTGTCTTAAAACATACTATGAATTGAAAGCAAACTTAGAATATCACTCATCGTCGCCCCATAATTCTATTCATTTAATTTTTTTATTGTTTCTCCTGAAAATACAAAATCAAACCATAACTCTAGATCCACTTTGTTTAAGTATAATTCTATATATTAAATTAAAACAGGGTAGAGATTTGCCATATCATAATAATATGGCAAATTCTTACAAATTGAAATTAGCATATTTACAATTAAATCTTAGTTTTTAAAATCATTTTGCTTTAGAAACTATATGAGATTTTCAATCACAAGTGTGTTCTCATCTAGCAATTTGATTTTAAAAAAAAAGTGTGAAATGCATTATAAATATTATGGATTTAACTTTGAAATATCCATTAAGAATTCCAATAAAGGGGTTATTGGATTCAGTGGTTGTTACTCTAAAGCATTCCACATTTCATATTGAGAATAGATTAAATATAAGACCATTTAAGGTTCTATTTTTAAATCATTATGTCTCATGATCCCTGCAAGTGAATTAAACATTACTTAATTCAAACGGAATTATAAGTGAGCAATTGCTAGATTGCTTTTTTCGTTGTATTCAAAATCAAATAGTTCTAGAATCTACTTACTTTGAATTAATTTGAGATTTGGTTTGATTAAATTCATAAATTGCTCACATCTATTTTAACTAACCATATTTTTAAATATATCTACTTCCTGTTTTTACACATTGTGATCACATACTAAAAACTAATTAATAATTTCAACTATTTATATAAAAAACACATAATTAGATTAATCCTTAGCATCTTGCATATTATTTTTTTTGGCTTACAAAAATGTATTATAAATTTTATCAAAGATAATACTAAAATTTCGAAATGCCAATTCACTTTAATGGTCAAAGGAATTCATATATCTGCATTTTTTACTCATTTTAATTTCTATCATTTTGAATGCAAATCCAACAATCTATTTAAATTTTTCAATGTCATCAATAAATAAAATGGCTAATTAACTTTAAATAGCTTCAAATTCAAGACTATAAAATCCTTCTAATGAATTTAATTATTCATAAAGTTGAAATAATTATTGACATTATTCATCTGACTATTGAAATTTAACTTTGACTAAAATGTTTTTAAAATTAGTAAACATATACTCGTTATCAATGTTGCAGAACTTCTCAGTAATTTAATCAGATGATAAGTATTATCTCATTTAAATGATGGCTAAATAATAGTACAATTTTAATCTCTTTGCAATTATAACATTTTTCCAATTCATATTTAATACTTCAAAAATGATGCTTAGAATTTTATCTTGTTATATAGGTAATAATTCAAGCATCAAGGTAAATGCATCTAAATCATCAATCTCTGTTTCTGTTGTTGAAATTTGTTTTAAGAAATTATAAAACTATTATTAAAACTATTCATCCTACAAATCCTTATGGCTAATAAAATCGCTTAATATTTGATAGCCGTTCACTCTTTTAAACTCAATCTTATTTCTCGCATTATTTTAAAGAATTTGCTAAACAGTCTGAAGCAAATCAACTTAAACTTCAGATGTGGCTTTTTCAAGTGTTTCTAATATGGCTTTGAATCCGCCTTAAAGAACTTGAAATTCTTTAAGTATGTCTTCAGACTAAGATCTTTCAGATTAAGTCAGTGATAAGGCAAGTCTTTCTGGGGGAGTGCTGCTAATACTGATGATTTTTTCATAAATTTCATTTTTATTTTGATCCTAATCTGAAGTTGATCTACTTATAGATTGAGAATTCATGTAAAAACTTAAATCAACTTCAAAGATTGATTGCAAACTTATCTATTACTCTATTGCTTATTATAAAGTTAAAATTTCCTTCTTTTCAACTGAAAACTATTTTATACTCTACTGCTTATTATTTTGAGTGGGAAGAAACACTTTGGAGAGTTCTAATATAATGTTAATATTGAGTTAATACCTTGAAATGCAAAGGATCTCAGTGACCCTGCTATTTTACTGAATTTTTATTTGATTGTTTATTCTTGACTATCCTCTATATTGCATATTACAACTTGATTTATATCTTCTATAAGTAAAAAATGCAAGAGTGCTTTAGATATGACTCGATTAAGTTGTGGATCCTTATTCATCAATATTGAGAGCAATTTGTGGAATCCTTATTATTCAAAAAATTCAATCCTTTAATTGAGATTCTCGGAAAATAAAACCTTAGTTAAAAAAACATTTATACTATCAGCTTAATGATAAGAACCTTGGATTCAGTCTTCTGTGCTTTTTCAATTAAATTCAGAAAATCTGACAATACATTATGCGAATTTTCAACACTTTTACGATACTTTGGTTCTCTCAAAATTTATTCAGCCAATTAAATGCATTATTCCATAATGTCTTAAACCAATTGCCCTTGGTCTGCATTTCTAAAGATTAGTTTAAACAAAATATAACCTTTTTTAGATTTCCGGAAATTTATTCAAATAATCCAATATTACTACCAAGACTTAATTCGCATCACCTAAGATGACTTCTAACTGTTGATCATTGCTTTTTAAAAAATTCTTAATTGTTATGTTAGCCTATTCGAGAAATTGTTAAAATCTTTTAGTAAAATTCATATTACTTCTTGAGTGTTTGCGGATCCTCAGACAAATTTGAAACTTTCTTGTAATCCTCCCATAGATCTTTAAGACGCTTTTAAAGTGTATAGTTTTTCCATTTTTATTTAATAGTGTCCATAATTTATATAAATATATAAACTCCATATAACCTGCAAATTAATGAAACTAGTTTAATAAAAAAAGAAATTGCTTTCAAAAATGCTTGAAATAAATTATTACTTAATATTATAATAAATTTTATTGCTTTTTAATCATTAAAAATGGCTTCCTATAGAGATCCTGTTTATGGAATCAATGGCAAACCTGCATTTGATCAAATTAGATATCCCTTGAACACAGACATTAATACTTAATATACATAAAAACCTTTGGGTACAGAATAAGGTCCTGGATTACCAATGCAATTTGGATAGGCATCTGCAAGAGCCTATGCATAAGAAGTAAAATCCAAATCCACTAAAATAGTTCTAATTATCACCAGAAATTTAAGCATTAAATAAACAATAACAATTTTAATAACCAAATCAGGGACCCCCAATTGTATAAAATATTGTCCAACCATAACCTATATACTAAGAAATTCAACACTATGACAAACCTGTTAAGGTAGTGCCTCGAATTGATATTGAAGAGCCATGGAGAAGTAAAATTCAATATTGATCATAGATAAATGTACATTCTTAGAAAAATAAATATATGATTTGCAGTAAGAAAATTTTAGATTAAAATCATAAAATATCGCATCTGAAAAGATCAGCTATTTTGAGGATACAGGAAGAGTCAATCAATTAATGCAAGAAGTGGATAGACTCAATAAGACTATTATAGATTTGAATTCAGAAATCGATCAATGGGGATTGAGATATTAAAGCTTAGAAAATCAATTGAAAACTAGATCTAATGTTGAAATGGAAGTTGAAAGAATGAAGAGAGCTGTTCAAGATAATGAAAATATTGTATAGGTTGAAATGAATAGACTAAGAGAATAATTAGATTAATGGTAGAGAAGATGCTAATCACTTGAGTCTTAGAGTTTTGAAGCCTAAAACTTTATGGCTAAGTCTAGAACAAAAGATTAAAATATTTGTAATATTTGTTATTGAATTTTAGTCAATTTATAATCAGATTTAAAAAAAGCAGAACTGAATTTGAAGTTAAAATAAGATGATTTGGATACTGTCTAATAAAAATTGAATAGATTGGAAAAAATAGTTCGAGAGACTGAATATTAAAACTAAGAAATCGCTAAGTAAAATACAACTTAAATTTGTTTAGTCTTAGAAAAATAATTGATGATAGGAATAAAGAAATCGAAATATTAAGAAGATAAAGTTAATCATAATATTCAAGCTAAAATTTGAAGGATTTGGAAAGCAAGGTTTCACTATTTTAAAATGAATGTAATAGATTAAATGAACTATTAAATCATAAGGAACAGGAACTTTAATTATATAGAGATTAATTAAAGAGGTAATCTCATTACAGTAATAAATAATGACTTAGATTTAATCAAATTTTACGAATTTTCATTCTAATAATCTATATATTAATTTATCGTAAATTATAATTACTTAAATTGAGACATTTTCTTTAAATAACTTAATGATAGCTATATAAAATAATTTAGTTTAAATTAGATTAATGTCATGATAATATCAATAATAATAATAACATCAAAACTATGATTTAATGACTCTAACTCTCTACCATAGTTTCTTTAATTGAACATTAACAAACTCCATCTATGCATCTTTCACAAACTCCCTTAGAAATATAAAAACTAATTGAATATATAATAACTATATACCCATAGGTGCATTTAAGACATATATTTGAATCAACACATCTTTCACAACCAGTGCCGCATCCTTGACATGAGAACCCATTAAAAAAATATGCAGTAGCACACTAATTACAAAATGAAGGTCCAGTACATGATAAACAATTATCACCGCAAGTACTACATGCACCATTTTTAATATATTAGCCACTTTCACAAGTAAGACATGTAGTTTCATTTTATGCTTAACAGTTTTTGATTGAATTGGCAGTGCAAACTCCATTTTTAATAAAGTATCCTGGTTTACATTCAACACAATGTCCTGGAGTATCACATTATTTACAATTGATATCACAAGCAATGCAAGTTTAATTAAGTAAATAAAACTTAGATGCACATTTAGTACATTTAGTTCTATCATCTTATTGACAACTTTCACAATTAATATCTGGACAACCTAGACATTAATTGTCAGTTGTTAAGACATAGCCTGTTTGACAATCGGTACAGGTATTCTCAGAGCATTTCTTACAATTTGGAGTACAAAATTCACATAGTTTGGTCTCCTTCAAGACATAAGCATCTTCACAACTAGTACAGGTGAAATCGTCATCACATTTTAGACATCCAGTGGGACATTTTGTACATTGTTCTCCAACAAGATAGTATCTATCAATGCATGTATCACAAACAAATAACTATTCTTCAACCTAAGTGCAACTTTTACATCCATATGGACAATCCTTACAAACTATACAAAATCATAATTATTCTTTCTTACTTCCTTTTTCTACATAGAAAGCATCGGCACATTGTGAACAATAATCTGCCAACGAACAAGAAACACAATCATCTCCACATTTCTTACAACTACCATCATCCTATTTGATATATCCTGTTTCGCATTTTGAACACTTAGAAAATAATCCATCAGGTTCACAGACTTCACAGTTAACCTAAATATGAAATCTTTAAGTACTGGACATCTTATGCAAGTTGAAGTGGTTGAATTAAATCTGTATCTGTCTTCACATTCATTACACAATTATGGATCACAACAACTTCTGCATCCTTTTTAGCAAGTAAAGCAGTAAGACAGTTCTCCAATTTTGTATAAATAATCTGTTCCCAAACATCCAGTACTTGTGGGTAAATATTGGCCTTAAACTCCAAGCAATAATAATAATGCTATCATTTTTATTAATATAAATATTGAGTTTTTAATTTATTCTCAACCTATTAAACATCCTTTAAAATTTAATAGAAAATCTATTTCATTATTACAACTGTAATATTATTCTTTAATGATGGAATTTTTTTGAACATTCATAGTAACTCAAATAAATGAAAGGAATTATTTTGAAAATTAATCATTAAAAATGAGGTGGAAAGTGTAGGAGAGTTTCTGATATATTTGTTCTTCTCTATATTCTTTTTGGGTGGTATAGAAGGGGTGAAGAATTGATTTCAAAGAAGATCTAAAAGAGGGAGATACATCAAAAAAGAAATTTATTACCATCTATTAATGTTAGTTCCAAGCACATTCATCATTCAAAAGATTCATTAAGAATTTAAGTTATGTTTAATAATTTATTTGATCATAGAAATTAACAATTTAAAATAGTTGGTAGATCTTTGTTTCTATCTAATTTATATTTAATGAGATTTTAGAATTTCCTTATATTACTTTAGACAGTAATCTAAATTTTCAAAAGTATAATATGAATACCATCAAAGGTTTAATGATGAGATCTTTCATATAAAAGTCAAACAATACTTGATGTAAATCGAATGAGAATTTTAAAATAAATATTTCTAAATCAAATCTTCTTATATTAAAATAAAGTTTATACGTAATAATAAAGATTTTCCTAAACATATTGTTTCTGAATCTAAATTGTAAGAATATATTGAAAAAAAATGAAAAATCCTATCTATTTTTATTGATGAAGTTATTCGACAGAGGAGAATCTTGAATCATTAATGAAACAAAAGAAAGGGCTTTCAGAATGCCGCATAAAAAACCAAATTTATCAAATAGAACCAATTAGAGAAGGAAATAAATAAGCCATACTATGATTTAAAATTAATGAAATTAAATACATAAAAGTTTATTCCAAGTTTTAAGTCAAAATTGCCTTAACAGCAGTAATCAAAATAAGAAGAGTGTTCCAAAAAAATATATCGTGGTCAATCTGCTGAACATAAAATCAATACAAAGACACAGTAACCCTTATTTATTAAATCCAGAATAGAATTGATAACAAAGCTAACACTCCAGAAATGATTAGGGCTTTAAATACAAACTTTAGTCCTCCAACAAAATATACAGATATTCCCAAGACCGGTAAATAAAACAACTATAATTAACCATCTAAAATTCAAATTAGTAATAGAACGTAGAAAAGTTAGTCCATATTTGTTGATTTTGATTAACCAAAGAATAGAGTTTCTTCTTAATTCAAATCCCCCAAAGAAGTGACTCCAACCAAAAAGTAGCCTTAAACAATTTTGTAATAATCATAGAGATTGACAATTAAAAATCAATATATAACTACATAAAAAAAGATGATTCAGGAAATATCAAATAAGAATTTAAAACTTAGTGAAGTAAATAGAATAGATCAAAGAATTAAAACATAACAAAATGAAAAGTAAAAATAAGAATAAAAAATCATTCAAAAGATGCCTTAGAAAAAATTGAATCCAAAAAGGGAGATAATTACTAAACCATAACTTGATAAGAATCCCCAAGTTATGTCAACCAAACAAATTCCATCAAGATAATCATTTTCTCCTTCGAGTCAACTAACAAAAACTGCATATAATACAAGAGGTCACTCTCCTTCGACTCATATAAGTGACGTCTAAAATGGAAAATTGGCAGCCTTTCTAGTAATCTTAATCTTATATTAGACTGTAATTAGGCCGATTTTTAAAGAAGCAAAGTATTATTAGACTTCAGTTATACACTTTTTGAGAGAAGAGTTTTTTCCAAATACATCTCCATATCAAGTGCAATATAAAATTGAGTTTCAAGAGCAAAAAGACTATTTTAAAACTAAATTCTGTGATCACTTTAATCTAACTTACAATTCTTTAAAACATTGTTCTTAAGTGACTTCAAAAAAGTCTTTAACTCCAAAATTATTAAATCCTCCAAAAAGGCCTCCCCTATCATCTGATACAATTAAAACTCTAGTTTTTGATCTTGATGAAACTTTAATCCATTGCAATGATGTCAATGATAATCCTACAGATTATAAAACTAATATTCATATTCCAAATGAGCCAGAAACAGAAGTATACTAATTTAAATATTCTTAGATACGCTTTAATATAAGGCCACATTGCCAATAAATGTTGAAGGCCCTATCTTAATTTTATGAGTTGATACTATTCACTGCTTCATACAAGGAGTATGCTGATAAGATTTTACAATTTATTGATCCAAAAGCAAATATCTTTTCGTATAGATTCTACAGAGAAAGCTGTTTAGAACTGGAAGAGGGACTTTTAGTTAAAGATCTAAGAGTGATTGAAGGTCGAAAGTTAGAAGTAAGCTAATTTTTTATTACTAGAACATGGCAATAATTGATAATTCTGCGTATTGTTACATTTATTAGTTGGATAATGGTATTCCAATTATTCCCTTTGAAGAAAACAAAAAGGATAAGGAGTTGATCTTCATGGCAGACTATCTAATTAAATGTGAAAAATAGTTAAATTGGCTTTAGTACCATAAGTAACACTTTCAAAACGAACTTTACCTCCAGTGTTCATCAATAGAAGAGTGTATACAAAAATTATTATAAACATAAAATTATTGATTTTAATTTATGGATTTATTTTTGAATAAACCTGCTGAAGCTCCACAAAGGCAATACATTCGTCTTTTCGTAAATACAGGACATAAACAATTCATTGCTACAGTAGATCGCACTTAATAAGTAATCGAGTAAATTTATCAATTAGAATCTAGAAGTTTAGATTGCAAATTCATTCGTGTACACTTAAAGAGAAAATCCAGACAATGAGGAAATACAGCAATTCTAAGTTAAAAATATCAAATAAAATGGCTATTTGGTTGTGATTCCTAAACAAATGTAAATTGGACATGTCCTTGATGATTAAACCTTTATCACTTGCGAAATCATTGAACCTAAAAAGAAGTCTTAAGTTAAAATTGAATAAACCGACAACTCAAAAAGAAGAAATAAACATTAAAAAGAACAAAACAAATTAGTAGAAAATTTACCAGACATTTCCCCACCTAGAACTATACCTTAATAGCAAGATGAAAAATAAACAAACAAATAGTCTTAAAATAATTAAAATCAAAAACAATAGCCATAGCAATAATAATAATAATAACAATAATAATAATAATAACAGTAACAACAATAATAATAATAACCATAATAAAAAGAATAGTTGACAAAAAAACAATAAAAATAATAAAATAAGAATAAAATAGAAGAAGAAAAATCTAAGCAACAACAAGCTTAAATTACATAAGAATAAATATAAAATGAAAACACAAAGGAAAATAAAGATACAAAAAATAAAGATCATTAAGCCAACAATGATTAGAAAAATTAAATTTAAGAGGAAGTTTAATAGCATCAACCAGCCAACTTGAAGGATCATCAAGAATAAACTGAGGCACAAGGAAAAAAAGAGACAAAAGAAACAACAAATCAAAACAGAGAAAAAAGCAAAGAATAAAAAGAGAATCCTTAAACTTCAGAAATCTAAATAGGACAATAATAAAAAGACGGATCAAAAAAAGAAAAATAATAACACTAAGCCTAACCTTAAGCAAATTAAAAACCATAAGAGAATTAATAAACAAAAACATCACACACAAACTAACAAAAATAGGATCTAGAAGAAGAGAATAATTTTGGAATAAAAAAGCTACCAAAAATTATTTAATCTAATGAGGATCAGATAAATAATACTTAATAATAGAATGTAGATAAAGTCAAATAAGATAAATAAACCTAGAATGCTTAATAATAAAAGCAAAATGAAAATGATAAATAGAAGTAAACTAAATAAAATAAATAATAACATCAATAACAATAACATTAACAAAATCAAAAATAATAGTAATAGTAATAAGCAGCATAATAAAAATAAAATTAATAGACAAAGAAAGTCAATAAAGTTATAAAAACAGGATATGATTCAGATGAAAATTCTGATGATCAATAGTTAGTAAAGGTCAAGGTTGTATAAAATTAGAGACAAGTTAAGAAAAATGATAAGAAATAAAGTATAGACTTTGATAATAATTTATTTGAAAACTGTTGAAATATATTGTTCTGTAATTAATTATTAATAATAATAATATTAATATTTAACTTTCCTTAATAAAAATAACAATATAATTTTTCATTTCTTCTTAAGTTCTGATAGTCTTTTATCATCTTTGAGTTTTCTATCCATTTCTTCATATTTAAGAAGTGCTTATGATTCAAATCTAATAGCTCTTTACTCCAAAATATCAATTCTAAATTGTATATTGATATATTCATTATCATCTGGATCTGCTTTCTTCTACTGCATTTATTCAGCTTGATCTAATTTAGCTCTCTCTTCTTCTAATTTTTTTTAGATAATAGCTGCTCTCGAGAGTAAACTAAAAGTAATATGTGAAATAAAACCGCTCTTTCAATTTAGTCATAACATCTTTTTATATATCCAATGCTTCATTGTAAGAAAGTACTTCCTTTCCTAATAATTTTCTTTTTTCTAAATATGGATAGAGATAATCTTTGTCAGCTTATTCTCGTTATTTTTCTTCTTCAGATTTCTTTAATGTTTCCTTATATCTTTCTCTGGCTTTGTCATGAAGTGTTTTCTCAAGTCTTAGATCTTAAGATCTCAATTACTCTTCATCCTTCTTTACTTCATCTTCTTGATTTTTAATGTGTGTTAAGCATTCCTTTTCTAAAAATGAAATTATATATACCTAAATTTGCAATTCTTTGATTCTCTTAAGAAACCAAAGCATCTTCATTTTTTTTCTCAACTCCAGTTTCATTTAACTTTCCTAATCCATGCATATTCTCCCTTTTTAACTCTTTGACTTATGGATTGATTTCTCCTTTATTCATATGATAATAAACTCTAAAATCATAATTAATGAATATTACCTAATAACATTTTTAACCAAATCAATAACAACCTTTTATGGTTACTCACTAGCAGGATACAATTCACTTAATTCATATTTTTATGTCATTTTAGTAATTTTGACTTATCCCATATATCTATCATTATGGATTAAGTCTCTTTATTCAAATTTCTTATCCTTAGCATCGAATCTAACAGATCTATAAATAACTCTATCATCTCTGTTCTCATATTCTTCTATTGTTTTTTCTCCAATTTTTTCAATTCTTTTAATCAACCCATCATGATTCCTTGTTGGATAATATAAAATGATTCTTAATTATCTGTCTATTGTGGTAATGGTCTTTCTTTAAGGTTTATTTCCCGGTTCATACTCTTCAATGGTCTTAAATTCATAGGGGAATCTTCTTTTCAAGACTAATTTGTCAGATCTATGTTTGTAAAAATATCTAATTTCATGGATTTTCAATCTTTTATAATCCTGATAAATAGTAAATCTCTAAACTAATCCATCTTTTTCTTATGAGTATGGAGCATAGGAGTCTATTTTACATTTCTTATAAAAGACGGTAGACTCTCCCAAAGGTGTTCCCTTGAGAAAAGACTCTTTATCTATGAACATCTTTGGTGGCCAAGGAGGTGGCATGTCTAAGATTTAAGCAATATCTTATAATTATTGTTATTAGGGATCGACTTGCTTCTATTATTGATTATGATCTTCCCCATAATTATAATCTTCATCATCTTATTAGCTCTATTCAACCATGGTGTCTAACATGACGTATTCCCAATTCATCGATGTGTCCATCTCATCAAAATTCAAATCTGCAACTTTAGATTCAAGTTTCATATTAATCCAGAAGTTTTTATTGTTGAAAACTGCGTCAACAGTTAAAAAGGGACTTTCATTAATTTAATAGATCCTACCTGTGGAAGGTTCAATAAAGAGATTTCTTTCGACTCCTCTTTTTCCAGCTTTTAAGAGTATCCAGCAATGAATTCTTTTGCCTGCATAATAATCCGCTCCCATTTGATCAGGTTCATCATCATCAATAGTGAGAGCTATTCTTTTTTATTCTTTTTCAAACTCCTCTTTTTGCTTTTATATTTTAGTATCATATTTTGAGACAATCTCTTCTTTTGGAAGGATGGCAAATTCATTATCTTTGAGTTCGTCATTGTCTTTATCCCTGTCTTCATCATCCTCTTTAATTCCATTATTGATGAAGATGTAATCAAGATCTGATTCATTCTTACTTGTTATTGAACGAGGGGCTGTTCCATAAACACAATAAGCATCATATCCGACTCCTATTAAAACACTGCAGAGTAGCATAGATAAATCAAAGCAATCTCCTTTTTGCCATCTTGCAACGTTAGTTGGACTGGGGATTACCTTAGGGAATTGATCAGGAGGATCCAACTATTCATAAGCAATGAAGAAGCTCATATATCGGGCGCACTATTCGTAATTGTAGAGTTCTAAATATCCAATTTTTTAAGGACGCAAGGTTGTGCATATAAATTTGTAGAGATCGCATTCATTTTTTGGATAGAGGAAGAGATTTCTTCTTTCGTCGTAATGTAATTGAAACTGTTTTTAAAATTATTGTACATGCTCCAATACTAATTCTTCTTTGGGGGAGTTTTCTAGGATTAATTTGGAAGTCATGAATACCTTTATAACAAAAAGGGACTGGAATGTCTTTGCCCTCTTTGAAATCTTTACACCTCTACAATTTTTCATTGACAACAGTTGCGTTACCAGATTTCAAGATGGCAAGTATATTATTTTGTTGCTGCTGGGCTTGCTTCTGAATTTCCACATCGCTAACGGGATTATTTGACATTACAAGTGCAATTATAAAATAATAATAATTATTATTATGATCTAAACAAATACACAAGAGATTCAAGTTTGTAATTTTTAGTTTCTTAGTATTTGAATTTGGGATAATATAAATAATTATGTTAAAGAAGCCTTAATAATAACAGCCAACCAAACCAAGTACAAGAGTTGCCACATTGGCCAATGATGAAAATTAGCAACAACAGGTTAATCTTGCTGTTCATATTGTAGAGATCCGAATAGGCCCAAAAATACGCTTTGAATCAAATTGTTGGAAATGGCACATTTGGAATGGTTTATTTAGTATGACTCATTCTTCATTGCTTTTAGGCCACCAATTCAGTGACAGGAGAAAAGGTAGCAATTAAGAAAGTGTTTCAGGATAAAAGGTACAAAAATAGGGAGCATTTGATCATTTAAGAACTCAATCATCCATGTGTCATTAAGTTAAAGGAAGCCTTCTTCACCTAAGGAGATAAAGTACATAAGCATTTGATTATTAGGGCGATGATGTTTATTTGAATTTGGTTATGGATTACATACCTGATACATTAAGCAAAGTAGTTAGATATTACAGAAAAGCCAAATAGCAATTTCCCAATGCCTTATTAAAAGTTTATGGATATCAGATGTTCAGAGCTCTAGCATATATGGAAGGTAACATCTCTAGTTTAAAATTAGGAATCGGTATTTGCCATAGGGATATAAAACCATAAAACATATTAGTTGATCCAGCAACTCACGTTCTTAAGATATGTGATTTCGGATCTGCCAAGAAACTACAAAAGGGGGAACCAAATGTGGCTTACATTTGCTCTCGTTACTATAGAGCCCCTGAATTAATTTATGGAGCTACTGAATACAGTACAGCAATCGATGTTTGGTCCATCGGTTGTGTAATTGCAGAGATGCTTATTGGAGAGCCTCTCTTTCCAGGAGAAAGTGCAACAGATCAGTTAGTTGAGATTATTAAAATATTGGGAACTCCGACGTAAGAACAGGTCAAAATGATGAATCCGTAACACAAAGATTTCAAGTTCCCCCTCATCAAATGTCACCCTTGGTAAAAGGTATTGGACAATTGTTAATGGCACTCTAGGTGTTTGCTAAATTCAAACCAGACGCCTTGTTTATTGATCTTATTTCCAAGTTGATGGTGTATCCCCCCAAAGAAAGATTGAGACCGTTAGAAGCCTTGGCACATCCTTTCTTTAATGACATAAGACAAGCAGGGTTCGGCATTCCCAATTAGACTTTACCAGACTTTTTTGATTTTACTAAGGGTAATTAATGAGTGAGTATTATTTATAGAGGAACTCTCAATTCAACCTGAAATCGCACCCAAATTATACCCAACTTGGTACCAAAAGAAATAATGAAATTACATAACTAATTATATATTATTTATATAATGAATCCAGTCAGAGTATTTCCATTGAAATTCAATGAATTACAAAATACTCAAAGCACTTCAAGTTCGCCATAGTTAAAGAAAAAACCAACTCAAAAACTGATAGAAAAACCATTTCTTTTAAACATGTCTCCCATATTGTAAGTAATTCAAATTTGATTGAAGAAACGGGCAATCGCCAATTAAGGGTAAATTTAATGTGAAACGACTTACTGTAATACCCAAACAAGAGGAAAAATTCTAATTAGTAGCTAATATTACGATTTTCATAGGCCCAATAATAAAGGCCATCTTAGTCAACGAGTTCATCCCCAAAGAAGAGAGTAATAAGTGGAGCAAACTATGCTGAAGTATATCGAATCTTTAAATAGTCATAATCTCCGATGAAACTACCAAATCTTAGAAGAGCAGATACTCAATTGAATAACAACATCCAAAACAAGGATGAGACTTTGCAAGAGATGAAAAGTTCAAAAAGAAAAGACACAACTACAGACGGTACTCCTTCTGTAAATCCATCGTTTAATTAACCTAGCAATAAATCAGAGGGTCAATAATCAAACTGATCTCTGAGTCTGCTCCTGACTCTAGACCCTCAGTATCCAGAGCTAAATTGGCATCTTAAACTGTAGAATAAGAAGTTAAGCCGAAGGTTTCTAGCCAAATGGTGATGTTACACGGCAGATCAACCAGTCAAGCGACATTAGTAAACACATTTATCCTAGATAATGAAATGCAAGATTATGTGAATTTGTATCATTCCAAGTATTGTTGCATAATAATAAGATCCCAAGCTGGGTAGAATGGATAAGGCTAAACTAAAACCAATTAAGACAGCATAATCATTACTAACAATTTGGGTGGAATTAAAAATAGATATATATTTTCAGTTTGCGATGGTCATGGTGTCTATGGACATTATGTGTCTTAATTAGTTAAGAAGTTGTTACCAAATATCATAGACTAATAACTTAAATCAAATATAGGAATGCAAGAGAAAGATATCGGTGAAAATCATTATGCTAGTATCACTAAAGCTATGACTTAAAGCTTTTAGAAGATGCAGAAAGATTTGTCCAATTGTGGTATTGATGTTACATTTAGTGGAACTACTTGTTCTTTGGTTTTGATTTCTGGACCTCATTTGTGGTGTGCCAATATAGGAGATTCGAGAGCAGTAAGCTTTCTTGAAATTATAATTTAGATTTTAATTTAGTAATAGAATAATTAAAAATGGAAGACCATCGAATTGAGTAATGACCATAAACCAGATCTACCTGAGGAATACAAAAGAATAATTTCTAGTAAAGGGAGAGTGGAACCCTACATTAGTGAAAATGGAGAGATGATTGGTCCACCCAGAGTCTGGTTATTGCACGATCAAATTCCAGGATTGGCCATGAGCAGATCCTTTGGAGATTATGTGGCATCAACTGTTGGAGTGAGTTGTGAACCAGAAATCATTCATTACAGAATGAATGCCAATTAAGCATTCTTAGTTGTAGCAAGTGATGGAGTGTGGGAGTTCTTTTCTAATGATGAAATCTAAAAGATTGTTGTTTCCCATTGGCAACCTAATATGACAGCCAAAAAACTAAGCGAGATATGCGATCAAATAGTCAAACTCTCTACTTAAAGATGGCATTAGGAAGATGAAGTGGTAGATGACATATCAATTGTCATTGCTTATCTCTAAAAAACATGATAATTTTTATTTTTAAATAAGTTTCCTAATCATGCAGGAACTCTTCTTTAATTCAACTATAGATCTTTTTAACCATTATCATTCAGTTGTTGATTAAGATGATACCCATCAGTATCGATGAGATTTATTCATCTCTTTACTTAATTCTTATTTTTTTATTTATTTTTTATTTCATTTTATTAAATGAAAAAGTAAGTTTAGTATTATTTTAAGTATAAATTTAAATAGTATCTTTCGTATTGAATATTATTTAATTAATCATTTTCCATATTGCATAGCTAAGTTTTATTATCCTGGGGGAAAATACTTTGCTAGGTCTTCCTTGTTTAGATCATCAAAGAAAGGGTGTTTCATTGCTTCCTTAACATAAATTCTTTTTGCTGGATCCAATGCAATCATTTTAGTAACTAAATCTAATCCAACCTTTCCTTTAAGATGATAAATTTACCTTATCAAAGTTCTTGAAAAATTATTCAGGAGGGGTTGGTCTAAAACGAGGAAAGGTAGGTTTGAAATCTGGCAAATCCGCTATGTTAGGCCAATCTTGAACAGTGGGTGTGCCATGGTATTAGAAAATCTTAAAGATCTAATCGATTTCACTATCACCACAAAATAGGCCATGCTTTTCAACCATTTCTGTGAGGATACATCCGACAGACCAGATGTCCACTCCCAAAGAATACTATTTTTATGATAATAAGATCTCGGGAGCTCTGTACCATAAGGTCTCTACTTCGTGAGTCAGAGTTTTGATGGGAACTCCAAATGCTCTAGCCAAACCGAAGTCAGCCAATTTAATAATGCCAGTTGATTTGTCGATTAGTATATTTTATGGTTTAAGATCTCTGTGGATGATACGTCTGGAATGACAATAATTAAGTCCATTCAAGATTTAGAATGTGAAATGCTATATGTTGTTAGTGTTCAAATGTTTACTTTGATTTGACTAAGGGTAAGATTGTGTTTGTTTTAATCAAGGAACTTTTTAAAATCCATTTCGACATATTCGAAAACTAAATAGAGTTTCTTCTCATTTGGTTAATAAATGACTTCTTTTAAACCCACAATGTTTGGATGAGGTTGAAGCTCTTTCAAAATTGAGATCTCTCTCATAGCAGTAGAGGGAACTCCCTCATCTTCATTTTCCAATTTGATTTTCTTTAGAGCCACTAACTCTTTGGTTACTGAATCACGAGCCTTGTAAACTACACCATAAGTTCCTATACACATTTGAATAATGCATTACCCTCTCCGATCTTTTCCAATTTTTCATACCTTTCCAATTACCTATTGTTGTTGGTGCTCATCTTATCACCTACTCTTAAATCATAGAAATTTTGTGCTTCAATATACTAAAATTCATACTTAGCATTTTTGTAAAATAAATTCAAAAATTAAAATATTAACTGTTATTTAAGTAAATCTAGATGGAGAAAAACTGAACTCACAAAATTTAAAATTATAGCATTACTAAAACTAAAGCAAACTTATTTTTTAATTTATTTTCTCTCATAATATCATTTCTTTAAATAAATCACACATTTATATTCAACACTTTACTCTAAACTTTCTAGTCTTCCAATTCTATACCCACCCTGTCCATGAAAGAGCCACAAAGAAAACCGTAAATCTCCTTCTTCATTATCTACGTCAGGATACTTTAAATCGACCTTACTCATAGGACTAAATCCAATACAACGATTCCTAACATAATACCAAAATATTTCTCCATTTCGACTCTTCCTTGCCAATTTTAAGTCCTATGTTTCCGTGTAAAACTCTGAGGCATAATCAGTTGCACATAAAATAAATGAGTCGGGATCATTGACACTGACTCCACCTATGCATATCTAAGATTAAGGAGTGCACCTTTGCTTTATTAATTCAATATGAGTTTAAGTAAATGGTTTGTTGAATAACTCTTCGTAAATTTTAGTGAACCCTTTCATTTCTAAAGTCTTGAACTTCACTTACTTCTAAATGCAAAAGGGTGATTATGTAATGGTGCCAAATACGCTCTACTAATCAAAATCGATTCTTTGCATAGATTAGGTTTCGCTTTTGTCATTTGGAAAGAGTCGGCGACTTTGCATCAAATAACTCAATGGTTTCTCAATTAGATTCGTTATACTATTAATCTAAAATAACAGATCTTGTATTTGCTCTGCAAAACTTTGGTGAACAATGTTAGATTTGGTAATAAGTGAAATATCTTTGCAAAAAAGTGTTGCATCAAAAATCAACCTTTGCGCTAGACTCTAGAATTTGTCATTAGGCTCATAATCGATTGGCTTAAAATCAGGAACACCATTATTATAATGGATAATATCACAAACATCTTTGGCTAATTATTCATAATCTTTTTCAGTTAGATTTGGCTAATCGATGTACTTGCGCTTCAAAATGCCTACTTTACTCTCCTACATGTCCTAATTAACAAACTATGCTATCTGGTCTTAAAGGAGTCTGGCCTTATTCAGAATCGCATTTATGCTCATCTGAATAGAATCTGTTAGATCTTTATTCTTCTAATTGTATTGCTTAATTTCACGAGTCCACTCATTCTTGATTAGAGAGTCCAATGTAGAGAGATTGATTGATTTATGGCCATAATGCTCTTCTCCAAGACATAGACCGCATAAGGCTTTTTTGGAAATCTAACACTTGGAGTCCAGACACAGATGGATAATCTTCTAGTCAACTTCTTAATGTTCTTGAACAGAACAAACGACAGTCGTTGCCTTTTTGAGTAGATTCATTAATTAAATAATTTATATTCAATGTTCTGGATGTCTTTAAATTGAGTTATAATGTTTTGCAAGAGCATTAGGAGTTTATTCGACTTTTTATGAGGAGACTTTGACTTCTTGTTGGAGAGGTACAATCTTTTGGGATCCCATTTAACTACAAAAGTTATCTTCAGGGATTAATTTAAGGATAAGGCATCCTAATAATGAGATACTACCAAATCCAATTCCAATCAACCATTGTTTTATTTATAAACCATAACAACCATATAATCCAATGGCTGCTGATCCAAAAGTAACCATCAACACCTAAATGCAGAAGATGAATGGCACTATGATGAGGAAGGCAGAATGGTTGGTTATATTATCAAGGAAATTGATTTCATCAGTGATCCTTCTGCTATTCAAGAAATTAAACAATTGCAACATAATAAATACATTGAACACATAAGTAAACTAAAATTAGATTATAACAATTACATGTCTACTTCCTTCATGTTCTATGTTGTACATAATGTAATAATCATAGTCTCCTTGAACTGTCATTAATCTTCCACTAGCCACAATTGAACATGAATCTGCATTATAAAGACAAGGAGGACATTAAATTTCATAGCATTCATCATTTTAACATACACATCTAGTTTTTAAGCATTTATCAGAATCATCTGGATCGTCCGTTGATGATGTTTCATTTAACTTGGTTAATCCCAATGATTTTAATGATTCAAAATCTGTTACACAATTGTGATTACTGTATTTAAACCTTATCTTTGGTCCACTAAATGCAGTTGTATCATAGGCATCTTGATATTCAGGTAGAAATTTGTCACCTACAAATACTATCACAAGAACAACTCCCACTTAAATGAGAGCTGTTCCCACAATAAACTTAAACATCTTCTTTGATATTATGTATTCATTTCTATCATGAGGTTTCCGATTCAACAGTTTCTCAGATGGAGGTTCAGTTGCCAAAGCCAATGAGCCTAATGTGTCCATAATTAAATTGACCCATAGCAATTAAATTGGTCTTAGAACTTCCTATCTGAGTACTGCAGCCCCGATTAAAGTCAATGATACACTTACTAGATTAGCAGTCAATTAAAATCTAAGAAACTTCTTTATGTTATCATACACATTTCTACCCCACATAACAGCTTTCACTATCGAATTGAAGTTGTCATCCAACAGAATGATAGCCGCAGCTTCCCTAGCAACTTCAGTTCCTGAGACTCCCATTGCAAATCCAACATCTGCTTTTTTTAGAGCTGGAGCATCGTTTGTTCCATCACCAGTTACAGCTACCACATGATTTCTTTCAATCAAACCAGTTACTAAAGCATATTTATCCTCTGGCCTACTACGAGCCAAGACATCAAGATATGGATATATCTTATCGAATTCTTCAGGATTAGCTATTGTGTCAATCCTTAACTTTTTGCCTTCCTTTTATGCTGTCTGACTATCCCTAACACAATTACAAACTTCTGGATGACAATTCTTACAAACGACTCCTCCAATTCTTCTAACGAATTCAGGTCCTTCCATTACAATACTATCATCAGGATTAGTGATGATTCCACATTCGTTTGCTATGGCCCTTGCTGTTGTTATATTATCACCAGTAACCATTCTGACTTTGATTCCTGCTTTCTTGCATAATTAGATGGCTCTAGGTACTTCTTATCTGATAATATCTTTAATGCCTAAGACAGCTAAGAGAATCAAATCATTTTATTCAATATTATATACACCTTTATCATCTTTACTTGTCAAATCAGCACTGTTTGAAATATTTTTATATGCCAAACATATTGTTCTTAAAGCTTTCTTTGCCATATTTTCAATAGCATCTTCAACTACCAAAGAATTGATTGTTGTGACTCCATTAGATTTTGAATGATATTAAGAACATGCTGCTAATACCATTTCTGAAGCTCCTTTGCATACTAATCTTTGCTATCCTCCGACATCTAAAATCATGGACATTCTCTTTCTTTGACTGCTAAATGGATATTTAACTACAATAGGATATTTATCTCTAAATTCCTCATAAGGCTTTTGACATCTATCCATAAACTCTAAGAATGATATTTCAGTCTTAGACCCTTTAGGTTCTGGTCTAAGCATCGCACTTGAATTTACAATGGCTGATTATATAAATATATCTGCTAAATGTTAAGGGAGATACTCAGTCAAATTACATGCTTAATAGGTTTCCAATTCAATTAAATTGTCATTCCAAATATTAACTAGAGTCATCTTATTCTAAGTTAACGTTCCAGTTTTATCAGAACATATCATTGATGCTCCTCCCATAGTTTCACATGCTGCCATTTTCCTGACTAGATTTTAATCTCTCAACATTTATTTGGTTGAATAAGCTAAAGAGAGTGTTACTGCCAAGGGTAATCCTTCAGGAATTGCAACCACAATGACTGTGATTCCAATAATAAAGAAATTGACTATCTCTACAATATACTTATTTTCCCATTCAACCTATGACTTTTCAACTGCAAATCTAATGCACATAACAACAACAATTATGATTGCACTGTACAATCCAAATTTCCCTATATCTTCTGCAATAGCAGCTAATTTGACTTATAAAGGAGTGGCTAATTGGATATTATATTAGGAGTACCTTCTGGTTCATCTTAACGGAGTAAAGCACTGATTTTGCCTGCACATGACAAATCTCCAACCACTAAAATAATCATCTTGCCTTCTCCTGTCAAGACCCTGGTGCCACTCATCATAATAGGAGAGGGAACTTCATGATGACCAGCTGTTGCGGAGTCAGTTTGATTCCTTCGAGCTATACAATAGGGTAATGTGTTCTTTTTTATAGGGTCGGTTTCTCCTGTCATGGCTGACTCGTCAGTTGTCAGATCTGAGGCTTCAAGTACCAGACCATCGGCTGGGATTTCCATTCCTTCAAATATCATTACGATATCTCCAACCATAACTTCACTCATATGAATATCACATTTCTATCCATTTCTTATTACTGTAACTCTTTTTCGTTCATCAGCTACTGCATTCAACTTTTGAAACTATTTCTCCTTTTAATAATCATTAATTGCATTAGCATTAGTCGAGATTATCACTGCCACAAGGATCGCAAAACCTAGCACTCTTACATTTCTATAGTTTTACCTTCTATCCATGCATAAGCACGATAATCTGATGATGCAGTGGCTACATCAACTGCAATACTCACCAAAGCTGCCAGACAGAGTATCCTCATAGTAAAGTCTTCCAAAGCCCCCCACAACAATTAACAATAAGATTTCGGAAGAATTAGTGGTTTGCGATTATGTCCGAAATTCTGTTCTCTCAAACTTACATCATTCAATAGTAACCCATCCTTATAATTTGAGCACAAAGCCATCTAAAGTTTAAACTATCTTAAACCTCTAGAAATTCTTGCCCTCCCAACTCCTCCAATTGATCTATCTCTTCAGTAAATGTCCTTTCCTAACATGCATAAGCCACTTGACACAATTACTCCTTTGATACACGAAAATTGGTTGTGTATGGCTCAGTTCTCTATGTAACATCTAAAATCATAATATATTTAATTAATTTTACCAATTCATTATATTACTTGCTATCTTAATTTCCCTATACACCTACAATTTCGAATTGGCATTTATTATTTTTATCATCAATAAATCAATTTTCACTAAACCTGAACTAATATTTAGTGATAACCAATTTCTACCTATGATTGTTAACTTTTCATAAAAACTAAACTATATCGATAAACTAATACACTCACATGAATACGAGTTCAATCATAATGTTATGGTGTTATTAATATATTAAAGTGAGTTTATTTAGAAATTAAGTTTAAATTATTTATCAAAAAGCATAATTGTTACAAAGTATTATAAAAATATAATAATAAAATAAATGAATTACAAGCCGAATTTGAAGATGGACAGTACCTCTGGGTCATTTAAAAAATAAGAATAAACTTTATCTTTAGAAAGTACTCAAAAGTCAGATTTTTCTGCCAACAATTCGAAACCCAATTTTGCCAGCAAACCATCCTTCAATATTCGCAACCGTTCCACTCAACCATAAGAATAAGAACCTTAGTTAACAAGCACTAAAGAAGATTTCTTTAAAACAGGTTCATTTTAAGAGAAGGTACCTCTTAAAGATAGAATCTAACGATCAGACGAAAAGAAAAATACTGCCCCTCTTAATCAAGGACTCTATTTACCTGGACAAGAGGAGCTTTTTAGGAAACAAATCCAAGTTGAAAAGAAGGAAGTTTAGCAGGCTTAAGTTTAATAGGCCAAACAAACTTAATCAGATTCCTATATGCCATCGATTGGGAATTAGAATAAGCGAGAAGCAGCATTATTAGGTTCAAAAAATCCCATTGAAAATAAAGTAGCAGTTGCTGATCAAACCAAAGTGCAATAATAACTTGGTAATCAATATGGTAATACAATTAGAGGAAGCTGAACCCATCGAAGATCTAGAATTAGTGCTTTGTCCTGAAGGTTGTGGAAGACAGTTTAAATAAGATGTTCTGGAAAAACATACTAAAGTGTGTAAACAGGTGTTTCAATAGAAAAGACAAGAGTTCAATTCCAAATAGGCAAGAATAGTCTCAAATGATTAATAAAAATTAATGCGACAAGGTTAAATAAAGGAGAAGCAATTACAAAAGAAATAGGGCAAAGCTCCTCTTGATCCAAATTGGAAAAAACAATCTGAAGAATTGCGCAATATAATAAAAGAATAGAAGTAATAGCAATGATTATTTAATGATTAATAATACAATCAAATCCCTATTTCATTCATCTAAGACAGCACAATCCTCAAATCAGTTTCACAACAGATGTGTCTGCGAAATATGTAAATGTGGAAAACATCATTGTCCAATTCACACTGATAATATGCATGGTGACTTCTAGTCTACATTCCAGTATATATATCCAAATAAGCTAGACATGACTATTAACCATGGAAATCGAGCAAATAAAGACCATTCAATTATGATAGGTAGCCCTAGTAACATTCCTATGATCCATCTACTTTAAAGAGTTAATATTAGAGTGAATACATCTAGAGACCATTGCCAGAAAGAGAAACGAGATAATTGCCTGAATTGCAACCTTCTTAACCTTTCTCCAGCTTATCAGACTATTAAACTAATTATTAGAAGTATATCAGTTACTAAATAGATTTCCATTGCCATTGAAATGTGCTTTATTAAAGCAACCTTACAAGTCAGCTCCTAGATAAGTACCATGGAATACTACGTATGGTGTAGATTTTATCTAAAAACCTGTTGGAGGATCTGAATAATTCAAACCATAGGTAAAAGATGGTCCCAATGTGAACACCGATTTTGGATCGACGACTTATAAGACATCCTATGTGCCAAAACCAATAAGCAAATAGGAAAGATGTAGAGATCCAGTTTAACGTAACATTAATGGAGACCCAGGATAAATTGGAAATTCTACTTATTAAATGGATTATATAGAAAAATAAAGAGATGAAAATTATTGTCCAATTCTTGCATTACCGAGAAGACCCAATCAACTAGGAGGAGGAAAGTCACATCTAAATTATGATGCTGTTAGAAATAGATGGGTTTGATTATAACAATTAAAGATTAATTTTTTTCCTTTCTTCTTTAATCCAAAAATCTAGTTGTAAAATGGTGCAACAAATTAATATTTTCACTTATATTTATAAAATATTTAAATAATGATTTTTCAAGTTCTAATATTAACTCTCAGTCTCTCTGATTGTTGCACTATAAATTAGTTGCAAAAAAAGACAAGAATTCTAAGAGGAAACTACAAAGATGTGATGAATTTTCATTAAATTAATTTAATAAGTAGAAAAAATACTTATTTTAATGGTGGTTAAATGAACTCTTAATTAAATCGAGATGCTATATATTATGTTAATGGTGGAATGGGCTATACATTTTGTTATCTTTAAGATTCTATTGAAATTCAATTATTTAAGAAATATGAAATCAATACTATTGTTCTTGAAATATGGGATCGTTTAGTTGATGTACAGTACGATTTTTAAATATATATTTCCTTTTTTGATGAGGAAAAACAGGTTTATGAAACTACCTCATTTGCAGGAATAATTAGAATTCGATTTGAAGATCAATTTGTAGATAAAATCAGAATTTACAATAGAGGAGGATCTAATTACAATGGATACCTGTCCATTATTAAAGCATAAGCATTCTACCATCGATATTATTGATGTAATCAATAAAGTACTTTGAATAAACCGGGTTTTGAGAATCTTATTTCATATTTTACTTTAAGTATTCATACAAAAAATTTATTATTCTCATTATATAAATAAAATAACAAAATGACTTTTCAACTACTATTATTAACAATTATTCTATCTGATTGTTGTACTATAGATTCAATTGATAAAAAGATTATAAGAGGTAATTATTAGGATGTGCTGAATTTTCGCTAAATTAATATAATTAGTAGAAAAAATACCTATTTTGAAGGTGGTTTAATGAACTCTTAATTAAATCGAGATGCCATATATTATATTGATGGTAAAACGGGCTTTACATTTTGTCATCTTTATTATTCAATTGAAATCCAATTATTAAAGAAATATGAAATCAACACCATAGTTGTTGAAATTTTCGATTATTTCTCTTTCTTACACTATAATTTCTAATTATATATTTCCTATTAAGGAAAGGAAAAACTGGTTTATTAAACTACCTCATTTGCAGGAATAGTTAGAATTAGATTTGCAGATCAATTTGTTGATAAAATTAGGTTTTACAATAGAGGAGGAAATAATGACAATGATTATCTATCCATTATAAAAGCATAAGCATTCTATAAATTAGATCATTGAGATAATATAAGTTGTATATTAAAAAGAATCAAGGCTGGTGATATTTTTCTTTCATTTTTCAATTTTTTCTCAATCGAAAGTTGGGTTAATAGTAAACTAATAAGGTTAAATATTGAGATATTATCTCTTTTAAGTCATATATCGATTTTTTAAATAAGATAATCTTTTCAGATTACCTTGTTTTATCTTTCCCCAATTCCCCTAAACAAAAGAAAGTTAATAATCAATAAAAGAAGCAATGGAGATTTTATATAAAATTATCCGATAATATTTATGTAGTAATTGGCAACTAATTTGATACCTCAGTAAGAGAGTCTATATATTGTATTAATTATAAATCTTATTGTTATTTATATTATCCATATTCTATTTAGTTTTCATATGTATATTATATTCTCTTTATACAATGTTCAGCATTAAGATTATTATCACTAGAAATTAGTCTAAAGTATTTATTATAGTATCAAATAACATATAATAAATGAATTAAAAGGAATAAATTAATCCATTTAAAGCGTATGGAACGAAGGAAGTTTGGGAGAAAATAAATGAGTCTGGAAAAAACAAGGAAGTAACCTTATAGTTAAAGAATTAGTACGTGAGATTTCCAGGGATTGGGATCGAATAAACCCCTTTTTATTAGATGCAAAAACAACATGCGGAAAAAAATCAAAGTAAGAAGCAGGATTTTCTTAGCAAACTAAATAAATTTGAATATTTCCCATCTGGAAATTAGAAAAAGTTAGACATTTAAGGAATGGTATTGTTACATAATATAAAATCAGTTTTCTCAAATTGATGATGTAAAGAAATACTAAGCTAGAATGGAAAGGATAGACCCAATTAACAAAAATTGTAATTCTTGGATGTAAATAAAATAGTGTTGTAACACAAATTGCACAAAGCATTAGAAACTGCTTCGTTTTTATGGGGTGAATAGGTCAGACATGATGGGAGTTTGGGTACATTGGACTCGATAAACAATTTATTGAATCAATCATAAAAGAAACTTGAATAAAGAAATCAGAGTTCAGAATTTATATTTACAAAGGGTCATCATAAGGTAAGGCTTGGACACGAAATATGAATATTAATCAATATGTTTTCTTATCTGCTTTGGTACCAACTAAATGATAGAGGATTATCATCACAACAATTCCTATTCCTAAAGTGTTGCATAGCAGCATAATTTCATATTCCATAGTTTAATTTATATATATTATCAATCAGATATAAAAGTCCAATTATCTATAGCCTTTCTCTATTGGATTTGAGAATCTTCATCAAAATTGACTTGCAGAGTCTGATTGGCTTGATTCATGATGCTGGGGGAGGGGACAGGTAATTTTTTATTCATAACATCATCCCAATTGAAACCTGAAAACCAGGGATGAGCTTTGACTTCTTCTGAGTCCTTTTTTGCGCCTAATCTCTTCGAAGGATTTCTCTCTAACAACTTGGAATAGATATGATATTACTTATTAAATGAATGAAAGGGCTTCCTTTGATAAATTATTTTAAGGGAATCTAAGTTATTTATTTTTGATATTTTCAAATAATTCTTCCCTGTTATGACTATAATAAGGAGGCATGCCAAAAAGCATTTCATGTGTTATAGTACCTAATTGATACCAATCAACAGAACGATTATATAATTTTTTATTGACAACCTCAGGTGCCATATAAGCAGGAGTTCCACAAAAAGACTTTGTATCTTCGGTTTCTATATCAGTTTTAGCTAATCCAAAATCGGTTAACATACAATGACCATTATTGTCAATAATAATGTTTTACGGTTTTAGATCTCTATACATGATTTTATTTTGATGTAGAGCTTCAATGGCTAAGATGATCTCAGCAGTATACATTTTGGCAACATGCTCTGCCAACTTGGACTTTAAATCTAGGAGTTTAGTTAAATCCCCTCCAGGACAAAAATCCATCACCAAAAACAGTTTGAATTGAGTTTAGAAAGCATAATGTAATTTCACGATAAAAGGATGATCAATCACTGATAGGATGGATTTCTCAGTTTAAATATAGGGTAATAGTTTTTAACTAATTTTCTCTTTTCTCAACACTTTCATTGCGTATAAACTATTGTATTCATCTTTTTTTTTAACGAGGTAAACAATACCAAAGGATCCTTTCCCTAATTCTTTGTGATAAGTAAAGGAATCTGGCCCAATATTCTGACCTCCTATTGGAAC
Organism: Paramecium octaurelia; assembly: GCA_905182995.1. Taxonomy (NCBI): domain Eukaryota; phylum Ciliophora; class Oligohymenophorea; order Peniculida; family Parameciidae; genus Paramecium; species Paramecium octaurelia. Next base: position 709,886 of record CAJJDP010000010.1, read on the forward strand.
CACAGATTGCCTTGCCTGATAAGTTTATTTCTACAACGAATTAGTAGGAACTGATTAGCCCAAAAATTTCATTATTCTACTTATACTTTTACGATAGGAAGAATTGGATTCCTTATTCTCATTATTGCTTGAAACCAGTCTTTCTTTCACATATTATTTTTCATATCCAAATTATTTGAATATTTGTTACTGTTCTGTATTTGATATTAACTAAAGTGCATTGACATTTTCACCATTCTATATGTAGGGATCAGCTTTGTAATTGAGTAAGAGTTTAATGATTTCCAAACAGTTATTGTCCAAGGCTATATGTAGAGGTGTGTTCATTGAAAAATCTTATCTGTCGACATTGGCTTTGTTGTATAAAAGTAAAGTAACCAAGTCTAAGTGATTGTTTTTAACACTGACCATCAAAGGAGTACATCCATCACAATCTTGTTCATTCACCTAACTTCCTTTTTAAATTAAGTGATAAGCTATTTGAAAGTTGCCAGAACTACAAGCAAAGTGTAAACATGTCTAATCATTTGAATCTTTAGCATTTATATCAATGAAGTTTGAGGATTACAATATTGATTCTACAATCGAAAACTAACCTAATTTGCATGCTTTAATAAGCTCCAAAGTTTTCAACTAAGATTCTTTCCAAAAATCCTGCCATGCATTTTCTTTTTAGAATTATATTTAGTCACATTCAACCGTTTAAGAAGTTCTTAGGTCGATTATATCCCCTGTGTCATTATCAAACATATAGAATTACTTCGTTGAAGCTTCCATTGTATCAAAGATCGATCTAGATTTGAATGACCTACTTACTACAATACTTTACTTTGATGGCTCTAAGGTTGTTGAGTGGGACTCTCCCTCATTAAATGATTGCATTAATATTAATAATCAATCAATTTTCATTAAAATCCATCAAAATAAAATAATGGATAAGAGCCTGCACGCTAATTAATTTTATGATTTATTCATATAGTTACGAAGTAACGATTGTTTTTAATCAGGTAAGCTATCCTATTCAAGTCTTTCAATTTGATTTTTTAATTTTACATAGCAAAAAATTAATAAAAATTTCTAATTCTCCTTTCTTAATATAGTTAGTTACACAACCTCAAATATAATCATTTTGAATTTATCAGAATCTAATTAAATTAATTATATTCAAAATATACATTAATAGAACTATAATTTTCATTCAACTAAAGAAGCCTTAATCTAGAGTTAATATTCTTAGAACCTATGCGCTTTTAAGAAATACTAGATGTAAAAATAAAACTCAATTACATAAATATGCTTTGTTTCTATATTCAATAGATAGTATGAATAAATTCAAAATTTTGATAATTAAGTGGTATATGAAATCTTAAATAAATTTTCATATAGATTAAATAATAATAGATCAAGCATATGAATTAGTTAAGGTTTCCATTTTTCGTTCTTCTTTATCTAACAGTATTAGACTTTAATTGAATCTTGGTTTTTCAGATTTAGTAAATCTTCCTTATACTCTCTCTCTAAATTCAGCAAGGTTTTTTCTTACAGGGTATCTGTGGATTATTAAATCAATTAAATACCTCACTTATTTCCATAAACGATTATGCTTTTTTTCTAAATATGCCTTGACTTTGGCAGCCCTTTCTTCTTTACTTAATTTTTAACCTGGGTTCAATAGTTTTTATTCAATCAAATAATCATCAATGTTTCTTTTTTATCTTTCTTCCTCAACTTTTATTTCACTTTGTAAGACATTCTTTGCTTCTGACATCAATTTTTCATAATTTGCAGGCATTCCAAATGGTATAAAATGTAGTCTCTGCTGCGGTAATTATTGAAGATTCTAGATTTACTAAAGATCATTATAAGGTTTTGTTAAGAGATCTTCTGCCTCCAAATCTTCCCCCAATTTCAGATATTTTTAAATTCCCATCATTAAAGAAGGGTGATTTAAGGGTCTTTCTGGAGGTCGAACTTAAGTTATGGGAATCTTAACAAAAGGTTGGAAAGAGCTTTATGGATTTCCAGCACTTAAAGTTAATCTATTGAAGCTCTCATTTAATTTTTCACCAGTTGAATCACTACCTTCACTTCCTATACTAAGTTTTCTTCTTTTATTTATTATTTCATTATTCTGAGCAGAATTGTACAGTTTAAATCCTTATGGTTGAGAATTCATTTTATTTAATATATTAAAGGTTATTTGCAAAATAAATATTTTATTATTACATAAGATTCTCCTTTCAAATAAGTTGAAGTATAAATTTAAAATACTTCAATTCGTTGATCGGCCTCATAATGGATAAGTTCATCATGTTGCCAAAGCCTATGTTGATCCTATAGCATATTTTCTATTTCTAAACCAAATAAATAAGAAATTATACAATAGAAATTTAAGAAATTTAAAACATTTGTGATAAACTATCCAAAAGATTATGCGCACTCCAAGGGTTGATCAATCAAAATATTAAGAAAGCTATATCTCTATGGTTCATTATCAAATGTTGAGATATCCAATTTAATCGTTTTGTAGAATTATTTAATATATAAGTAATAAAATTAATATGGGCTGCCAACAAAATTGGAGGATTATTATAAGACTGTTAATTTAATAAAATTGAGAATTATTTCATTTATATTATTGATTAAATATTCCTTCTTCTGTAGCTTATAATATATTATAAAATATTCTACTTCTTCTTATATATTTAATTATATCATCCTCCACTGTATAAAATCCTGACTTCAATTATGTCATCATCCTCAAGTTTAAGGGAAGATAATGTTTTATACCTATCCTTATTGGCATCACCTTTATAGTTTCTGCTTTTAATGACAATGCTAAACCCCACTGAATTTCTAGAATACATTTATTTAAATTACTCATCTAATCCTAAACAATTATATGCGCTATTTATGACTGTATTTAAGATGTCACTTTTTTAAAATTAGTACCTCCAGCTTTTTCCATTATCTTTGCATATTAGCTATAGGTTTATTAAGTTGTTGTCCAAAGGATAGAGAGGTTTAATTTTTATAGTCGCCCCATTTTCCACATTGAGATTAGCTAATTTTTAAATTCTACTTAAATTAAATAGGTTTTAGTTTTCATATATCATCTCTATTTTGATATCTAGAGGAATATCGAAGTTGCTATAAACAAAATCTATCAGTTCTTGAATGGTAATATCATCTTAAATCTTAACATTTAAATTTTTGAATTCTGATTGCAAACAAAAAGATAGAAATGATATTTCTGATTCAACTTCATTTATTTCTAAGACATCTTTTTCACTTATACAGGAGCTCACCAATTAATTGGAACTTCGAAAGGTTTGTCTCTTGTTTTTATTATTTAATTCTAGTTTATTTTTATTGTCCCCTTTGAAGAACCTGAGCTTAAATAAAAGTATACTAATTGAAATTATCATAGATCCAGTCAAATAATTCTGACATCTATTTATTCTGGTGAAACTTAATAGCATACCCTATTTTATTTGACGAAGGGATTTGCAAATTTATATTTATCATATATATATTATATTTATTTAACATTTCTATTATAACAATTTTTATATTCTTCAAGTTGTATTTTTTTAAATTATATTATCAAATGTCAATTTCAATAATTAATAAGGTCTGAAAACTCATCATCAGTAACTAATTCATAAAATATAGACTTAAATATTAAAATAAATATATCTTCTTCGAAATTCTATTAATGCTATTTTTAATGCTTTTGATTTTCCGTAATTTTTTAATATTTTATTATCAAATGAACCAACAATATGGGTAGGAATACTAATAATAATCTAATCAAGCACCTGACCAGAATTAATAAAGTAATTATTCTAAATAAATAAATAAATAGTTGGTAATCAATTCTAATTTCAGGGTCAGACACAATTCATCGCATAATAATAACAAATTATGGGATAACCTTAACAAAATGCTCAATAATACCAATAATTCGGTTAATAGCTCCCAAATGTGAATTAAAACCCTTAAGTCTAGCCTCAAATAATGGGAAACCCAAGTATCAAAAGTTGAATAATTATCATAGATGCAATGAACCTACCGAATCCAATGTATCCAATGATTTCCAATCATGGTTCATTTTAACCATTCCCTTATTCAACCCCATTTTAAAATTTTCCCAACCAGCCGATGCCAATGCAAAATAATAATAATGACAAAATTAAATAATTATAGGCTAAATTAAAAGAAAAGGATTAGGAAATTGATAAATTGAATGATGATATTTATGATCTAACTAGAATTAAAGCTAATGATATTAAAAAACTAGAAAATAAGATTACAAGTTTGAACAACTAAATAGATGAATTATAAAAAGATGATTAAACTAAAGATGCAGAAATATCAAAGCTTAGATATGAATTAGAATAAGCCTTATTAAAAATAAAATAGCTTGAATCGCTATGCAAAACCTAAAAGGAAGAATTGTAAAATAATAGTGAAGAAATACAAAATTTGAATGTTAATAAAAGAAACCTTTCATCATAACTTTAAATTTTAATGTAAAAAGATGATTAGAAAAAGTTGTAGCAATTGCTTGACCAACAATAAGGACAATCAGAAGAAGAGAAAAAAAGATTTAAATAATTGAATGATTAGAAAAGAAGTATTGAGGAGCAATTGTCATAAAAGGATGAAACTATTAGAGAATAAGTAGCAAAAATTAAGGAATTAGAGTATCTAAATTAAAAGGAACATTAGTATTTTTTGGACTCATAAGCAGAAATTGCTAATTGGAAAAAAAAAGAAATTATGTATTAAAAGCAACTCTCAGAAAAAGATTAATCAATAGATAATATAACTATGTAATTAAGAGAATAAAAATAAAAGAATAATGATCTACAGGATAGGTTGAAAGGAGAAGAAGAAAATATTAACTTATTAAAAAAGCAGTTGAAAGACATGGAAGCCTTATTTAATCAATACTAGTAGAATTCCTCAAATAATAAATCAAACGATCAAAATAAAAAATAATTTGAATAATAATTACAAAAATTAAAAGCTGAAGCGGAGTACAACATGAAAAAAAATGATGAAGAATTGGAAAAAAATAGATTATTGAAAGAATAATAGATCTAAGAAAGTAAAAAAAAAAAAGCAATGATGGATTAAAAAAGAATGGATGATAAAAAAAATGAAAACAAGATGATCAAAGAAATAATGATGAAGAAATAATAAGGTTCTCTAGAAGAATATGGAAAATTAGACATTTGCTATGTCATTGATTGTACTAAGTATCCATTAATTTATATATTTAGATCTATGGAACCATACGTTGAGCAGGCAAGATGCTGTGTTTAAGAATCCTTAAAAGTTATCAAATAACAAACTAACAGAGATACCATTGTTTCTTCTATTGCCTATTACGATATCGAATAGAAACCAAAAGATGGATATTATTGTCAATATCCATTCTCAAACGATATCTAAGGCTTTTAGACTTTTATTACAAGAGTTAAAATAGAAGGAGGCCGAGATATACCAGAAGATGTTAGAGGAGCCTTAGAATAAATGATTACAAATCTTGAATGGAAGAATAAATTTAGGATAGCAATTTTAATTACTGATTCCCCATGTCATGGAAGAAAATATCATTCATTCCCTGGTGATTTTCATCCTAATGATGACATCACAGAAGTTCTTCATCGTTTGATTGAAAAATAAATTATCTTAATAGGTTTTAACTTAAATGATAAAACTATTAAAATGTATGAAGAATTTAAAAAAATATATGAAGCTAAAAATGCTTCTGATTATTTTGTGTATGTTGATGTTGCAGGGCTTTAAGTTGCTCAGTTAGCCGAAAAAATGGCTGGATCCTTAGGAAGTGCCTCAGTAACAGCTACCTAAGTAAAATCATCAGGAACTAAATCAAAAAAACCATCATAGGATAGACCAAAGAATAAAGATGGTGCTATTGAGGCTTTATGTAAATAAGGAGATTTTTAGAACTTTGAAAAATAAACTTAAGTAGTTGACACTGTGTTTACAGTTTTAAATGTAAAAATAAATGATTAGGTTTTTGCTGATAATTTATAGACCATTAATAACATTGGAAAAAATCCATAGAACGATTATGTAATCAAAGTAGAAGGAAAGTGGGAATGTATCAGAACTTAGTTCCCATTTGCTTTTGGTATGATGAAGGATGTCTTTTTAATGAAAAAAAAAAATGGAGGATCAGATGAATTATATGTCATAAAAACTCCTCTTGGTAGTAAACCATATTCATCACAACATGAAGCTGTCCAAGAATGTAGATCTCATTTGATATGTTAATAATTGATGAAAAAATTTACAGCTGACATTGAAGAAGCTAAAGAATTATAAAATATTCATCGTAAATTTCCTAATGTAGTTTATAGTGACTTTTTGATTTTAGAGGAAAGCAAAGGTATTTCAAATTTATAACATTTTAGATAAATATTGGATTGCAGAAAGGTTTTTCAAAGGTGAATTTGTAAAATATAACAATAATTTTGGTTACATAAACGAAGATCCTTCAGATTTAAATAAATTTGCTCAAGCCTTCTCATATTATACATTCTTTATTAGTAAAGGATTATATATGATAAATGATGTTTAAGGAGTTGGAACCTATTTTACTGATCCTGCTGTAAATACAACTAAAGGTAAAAAATTAATCAATACTTTTAGGCGATTTTGATGATACTGATTTAGGATAAGAAGGATAGGATATGTTTTTAGTAAATTTCTAATCCAAGAAAGAATTGGCATCCGAAATTTTGAATCTTTTAAATTAGTTAAACCAAGAGTGATTTATTTAATCGAAGACAAATAATATAAGATTTTACCATTAAATATTTCTTTTTAATATTTCTAATTATATTTTTATAATTGAAATTTTATCTGATTCATTCTCAATATTTAAAATGAACAATAGTCAAAGATGATAGCATTAAAATTTAACACTGAAAGACATGAAATTATATAAAGATTTTGATATAACTCAACAAAGTAAGTCAATTTAGTTTTGTATGATAAAATAATCGTAAATAAAATACTAAAACTTATTATAAATATGTTGAGTTTTTGAATCGTTTCTAAATTTATAGCTTTTTCTAATTTAAATCCTCAAAGAATTTTAGGTTATTTACAATATTTTACAACTTAGTAATATTTTAATAGTTAAATAATAAAATTTCAATAATGGATTAAGACTCAGATAATTCAGAAGTTTACATAATTGTGTTTGTTATTATATTTCTAGTTTTCGCAGGGATTGCTCTATTCATTTATATTCGTAAAAAACAATAGACTAGAAATAAAAAACTTGAAGAGGAAATTAATAAATTGCAATAGTATGTCAATTCTTGTGATCGTAAATAAGAAAGCAGAACAGACAATGTTAATACTTAACCACAAATATTAAGCCAAACCAATTCTTTCACAAAAACTAATAGAATGTATTAATAAGAGTAAGCAGAATAAAACAAACAAACAGGAAAGATGTTCCTTGATTATGAAAAATCTGAAAGAGAGATAATCAATCAACAATCTCCATCTCAAAAATCCCCTCCAGATGAAGAAGAAAAAAAACAAACTATTGAGAGTGGAAGAAAAAAGGTGGTTGGAATTAAAAAAAAAAACCTTTAAATAGAAATTCCTTAAGATTGAATCTATAATTAATATACATATCGTCTTCACATGATAAATTCAATTTAACTTATGTATGTTTTCAGCATCTTTTGTTGCTTCTCCGTAAATTCATGTAGCTGATTACTTATATATATCTTCGATATTCCCTTTAGTTATTCTTTAAACTAATTTATTTATCTAATAAACTCATCTGATAAAATTTAACTATATCCAAATGAAATTCCGAATTCGGTCAAGTTTTTACTAGTGATGATTTTTAGAATCAATCTTAATGTTTAATCATTTGCATTTGAACCAATAAGGTTTATCTTAACTTTTTCTAATCTAGGCAAGTATTGCATTGCACTAATTATTTCTTCTAAAATTTGAGCTTTTAAAGGGGATTTGACGGCAGTAATTTATAAATTATTTAAAGCAACAAATTTTGGGAATATATTTCTTACACCTACCCAATTGTTTTCTTATCTAATTAATTTACTTAAATGAATACAATATTATCCGAAGTTTTGGAATGCTATAATTTATTCCTTTTAAATCTTCTATTCCCTTGACCTTTTAATATTTTGATGAAACTATGGGCTGTTTTTATTCTAAAAACTCTAAATTCTTCATGCCTTATAGAATTTTAGAGAGACTTTCGACAATTTATATTCCTTAAGACTCCCATGGACATTCCTGTTCTTTATAAGAAAGCTTGCCTAGATTTTATATTAGGTATTTTATTGATTCATTTTCACTTTCAAAATTAGCCTAAAACAATTTCTTTATCATTATTTGGTTGTCGTCCTCTTAATTGAATTCTTATAGGAAAGTTTCAATATTCTTAAAAATTAAAATATTCTATTACTAATTACAGAGTTAGAATGATATCATTAAATTTTTGTTATAATTTCCCTAAACTTAGTAGAATAGATTATGCATCCTAAAACCTCTTCAAAATTAAATACTATTTTTACTTTCTCCTTCATACATTGAACTCTTTCTATTTCTTTATACAAAGACTACAGAAATTCATCATACTTTTTAATATAAGCTTTGCAATCTTAATGATTGTTAAGTAGGCAATCAATGCAAATCAAGCCATGTTCCTTACATTCAGGATCAGAACAAACTAATTATAGTTTTTTATTATGATCTTAGCACATTTGAGGCCTTGTTAAACTAAACACATCATTTTTTTTTGAGTTCATAAATTTATTAATTTTAAATTATAATTACAGTCTTTTTTAATTTTTTAGTCAATTAATAGTCTCAAATCTGTTAATTAATTTGAATAACAAAAGAATAAAGCAAATTGACTTCTGTTACTTAAAAATGCTTTTTATTTTAGTAATATAAATTACTTATTACATAGTAAATATTGTAGTATTCAAATATTCTAAATTAAGAAATACATCTAAAAGTTCAAACTTTAGTTATTATATCTATATTAGTTAAATCGAAGGGCAAATATTCCATAGAAATTTCTAGATAATGAATAAAGAAAATAAATGTAATTTCTCCATTTAAAGCGAAAGGATAAATGCGTTTGTTCAATTCTTTTAAAGAAGCATCAAGAATATCCATACAAAAATTAAAAAATAAAATTAATTTTATATTATATTATAGCTCTGACACTTGTTTTTTAAAGAATGCTCTCATTAAAATTTCTACTCCATTATTAATTTTAATGGAAACAAAATAGAACTTTTATCAACTAAACTGTTTGTATTTTCAGTTTCAGTTAAAAATGTTTATGATTTTAGAAATAATTGTTTTGGTTACAAAGGTTAAGAAGTTTGATATCCATGTTATTTATACTATGTTTTCCTATAGTGCTTGTTATTCAATTGATTATGGTTTTTTAACCTTAAAATAACTATATTTGGAAATTTTATCAGATGTAAAATGTTTTGCAAAAATAATTTTTCATTTCATCAAGTTATCAGGAATCATAAATAAATTTAATTATTATGCTAATACGTGTAAATCATTAAAAAAAATTTGATGATGAAAAATCCTAATAGCTTCTCGTTATTGAAATATCATCTTATGTCTTTACTAATTAATTAAATGTTAAAATCTATCTTTCCACAGCTATAATTGATTGTATTTGAATCATCAACTTCCTCACTTTATTGATTAAGTGGTTAATTAAAATAATAATCATCAGCTTGTTTAGTGAAATTTATTGAATAATATGCATTTTTCTTTTCATTAATAATAAAAGAAAAAATAACATATTCGAAAAGCAACTTCTATTAATAATATTATTAATTATTGATAGCAATTGAGAAAACATTTTTCTTTTGTCTTATAGAATGCTAAATTTAATTTAAATTAATCAATTTTATAAGAATAATTATGGTTTACAATATATTATTGAGGTATACAAAAATTCTGTCTATTCTATATTTTCAAGTTTATATTAATCTATATTTCTTCCTTTATTCATTATATTTTATGGCAAAAATCATTGACCCAAAGGATTAAACGTCGTTATTAGTGTCTTAAACATAGGTGGAATTCAGTTCAAAAAATTGTGTAAAGGTTTTCTTCTTTACATGGATATATCGGTTAATGGCTGTAAAAATAATTTAAGCAATTAATAATAGATCGGAAAGAATAAGCCTCTTGTTCAAACAGACTTAGTGATCATTGATTAGGAGTCAAATATGTCATCATCCCATTCAAGATTTTTTGCTTTTTTCAAAAAAAAGAATTTTATAAATTCTTTATACTGCTCGTATAAATGTATGTAAATATCTTAACTAAAGGTTTGATCCTATATTGTGGAGTATTATACTTAATTGTTTCTGGGTTATCCTTATGTATGCCAATAATAACTTAGGAATCTTAAAAATATTTTATTTATGATCAACCTGAAGATAAACCTTCTTTTTCAAGCATGTTATTGTTTGCAGCAATTCAACTTATTTATATGATAACACTTTCTTTAATAAAGCCTTATTAATTGTTTTATTCTTCCCTGCTGAGTATCAAATAGTAAGGAGCATTATAATAAGAAATCCTAACAAAAACATTGAAATTTCCCATATTTCGTTCTCAACATTATTCAACAGGCGAACTAATCAATATGCTGTAAGTGGATATAAATTAGGCTGCAAATTATTTTTATAATGCTATAATTATTTTTACTGTCCCGTTATAGTTGATAAGTGCTTTCATAGTAATATTTATCACTTTAGGAAATCAAGCAATAGTTCCAGCTGTGGGAGCAATAATATAAGCCATAATTGGATTGATATTTGGATATTTGTATGGGATTGTTTAAAAGAGATATATGGTTGCAAAGGATAATAGAATGAAAGCTGTTGATGAAGCATTAATATATGCTAAGCAAGTTAAATTGAATTCATTTGAAGACTTTTTTGAGGAAAGAGTAATTATTTATTATAATAATTAATAGATAAAAAATTACAGAGAGAAGGAACTTCAATAATTAAGAAATTAAGTACTAATGATGATTACAATTCAACTGATTTATGGGATTGTATAAATATCGACATGGGAATGCATTTTTTATTTTTCAAATGAAGTTAATTTTGGAACTATGAGCATCATGATGTAAAATTATTAAAGTATACTCAACATTCTCACAAGCTTGCCTGATCAATATAAAAACTTCTAAATTTCAAGAAACTCAATGGCTAGAATTGATAACTATTTTTTATAATAGGATTGCAATATGATTGAAAGATCTAGTGAAAATACAAATTATGCTATAAAAATAAATAATGGTAGTTATTGTTGGAAATCAAATGATTAAATGAATAAAGATGTAATAGAAATAAATGATGAAAATTAAGAAATAACAGATTAGAATATTTTTCAAATTAATATAGATCTAGAAATCAAGAAAGGACAATTTGTTGCATTTGTAGGAAAGTAAATTAATATATTAATAAATACAGTTCTGCTTCTGGAAAATCAACACTATTGAGATCTATTTTAGGAGAGACTTATAAAAAGTCAGGAAATATTTTAGTAAATGGAACAATTAGTGTGGCTGCTTAAGAACCCTGGATTATTAGTGGAAGTATCAAAAAGAACATTACCTTCATGAATTCATTTGACAGTATTAAATATAGATAAATTATTAAAATATGTGGGCTAGAAAGAGATATTGCTTCATTTAAGAATGGAGATGACACCATTTTAGGAGAAAAAGGTGATAATTTATCAGGTGGATAATAAAAAAGACTCAATTTAGCTAGGGCTATATATAATGATGCAGATATCTATTTACTAGATGATCCTACTAGTGCTTTAGATATTAAAGTTAAATATCAAATACATTAGTAATGCATTTAAGGATACCTTAAGAGTAAAACTAGAATCTTATTTACGAATTCTTTATCCAATTTATAAGAATGTGATATGATCTATATTATTGATAATGGAAAAATTATGAAATAAGGTAAGTTCCATTAACTTGCTGGTTTAAATGATGATTAATAATATTCTTAAAAAGAAATAATTGACATTTAATTTGAAGAAAAACATTACAAAAGTGAGGATCCTGAAAATCTAGATGTAAGATCCAGTTTAATACAAATGGAAGATTAGGAAAAAGGTGATATATCGAGGTCTGTTATAAAATAGGTCTTTGCATACATGGGAAAATATTTAGCTATTTTAAGTAATATACTTTATTTTGGTATTGTCTTGGGTTGTTAATTGATTGGTAATCAGTTTATGGCCCAATAAGATCTGACAGATCAAGAGTATAGGAAATTGGCTATGACTTATTTCCCTATGATTTAATCACCGATCATTTTAGCAATGGTACTGTTAAATACATATTATTTATTAATGGGTTTATCCACATCAAGGAAAATTCATAATTCAGTAATTTAAAGCTTGTTGAATGCCTCCTATACAAAATTTTACAATACAATTCTTATAGGAAGATTGATGAATAGATTAAGCAAAGATATATACAATATAGATTTGTTGTTCCCAAATGAAATTCAAAATTTAACTATTTAAGCAACAACTCTCTTACTTCCATTATTTGCTAGTTTTCTGTACTTGAATCCTATTGCATTACCATTATTAATTGTCTTTTTCATTATTCTAATTTATCTAACAATAATTTATTATAGATGTTTAAGGGAAATTACGAGAATTGAAGCAGTCTCAAAAAGTCCTATCTTTTCCTTTTTTTAACAAATTGTTAGAGGAATAACATATGTTCGAACATGTTTACCAATTGAAAAAATAGTCATTCAATAGTAAAGAAATGTGGATGTAGATCTAGGTAATTAGATCAATCTATTTGGCTTTCAATATTGGTATTAATCGTTGGCAGGATCAATAACAAACATATTTTAAGCATTGTTATTTATTGTTTGTGTATATTATTTATTTTATCATAGTTTATATTTCCAGGAACTACCCAACAACTGACAATTCTAGTATTGAATTAAATGCAAACAGCATCATAATTGCTTTTAAACTCTACCATATCTTATGGGAACATTTAAATGTATCTTATTAGTTTCGAAAGGTGTTTGCATTTGGCTAAGTAAATTTTATATTGATTATTAAGTAAAATTGAATAAGAGAACAGGGCAATTTCTTTGGTAACCCCAAATGCTAATGAAACTGATAGTAGTGATGATAAACAAAATAATGAAGACAATATCGTATTGCAATTAGATAACTGTTCATTTTAATATAGACCAAATTCTAAGTGTGTTTTATAAGAATTATCATTAATATTACACAAGAAAGAAAAAGTATTTAATAGCGTAAACTTTATAGATTGGTGTGGTTGGAAGAACTGGAGCTGGAAAAAGTTCAATTATTTTAGCTTTAACTTAAATTCTTGAATAAACAGAGGGGTCAATAAATATAGATAGAAAAAATATGAATTGTTATTCCATTAATGAGTTAAGATAAAAGTTTGCAATTATTCCTTAAGATCCTCTTATTTTTATGGGGACACTAAAACAAAATTTGGACCCTTTGAATAAATTTGAAGAATCCCATATTTAGGAGATTGCTCAATAATGTGGCTTATTAGAAATGCAGAGTTTTAAATAACAAGGATTGCAGAGTGAAATTGCTTTGACTGGCAGTAATATATCATTAGGAGAAAAATAATTGTTGAACATTGTTAGATGTATTTTAGAAAACAAAAGTATTGTTTTAGTAGATGAGGCTACATCTAATATTGATTCTAAAATAGAGGAGCATGTTAAAAATGTATTTAATTGTTTAATTAAATTAGTTATTTGATACGTATTTTCAGAATGTTGCTATGATATCAATTGCTCATAAAGTGACTACTATTATGAATTCGGATAAAATAATGGTTTTAAATGATGGAAGAATAACAGAGTTTGATCATCCATAATAATTGCTAGCTAATCCAAATAGTGAATTTAAATAAATTATAGAATTAATAAAGAATTCGGAGGAACTTTGAATAATTTATTGATAATTGTATAAAATTTAAACAATTAAAATTAAACCAAAATATTAAAGAGACAAAATTTTTATTTCAATGCATATCTTATTATTTATTTAGTTTTGTTGCAATACAAATATATTAATTGGAATTGTATAGTTTAAATCAAATAAATTAATTTAATACATTTTGTAATAAAACAGAATTATAAGAATCATTCATATTTGCAATAACATTAACATTTTTTGTATGGACATTAGTCGTAAATGTTGAACCACTCCTAAATATGTTTCTCATGTCCTCCATGTCTACATATCAAACAAACAACATATAATTAATTTTAGATTGGGTTGTAACAGATCGAGCATTTTGGATATAATGTTAAGCAAGATAGACATTCAGGATTGGCTATAGAATTGCATTGGCAATATTAAACTATCTGTTATTATTTGCTTAATAGCAAGTCTTCAATCAAGAGTGGTGGGTTCTTATTTTAGAAATCCTTAATTTGATTTTCTATTATCATCCTTTCTTTGTAAAGTTGTTTAGAATTCAAGAAATTTCGATACTCTTAAAACCAAGTCAATAATTAAATATCTTTATTTTCAAGTAGATAAAGGTGAGCTGACAAGATACCAACTAATTAAATATCTCTTGTTTCTTCTAAATAAAGTCGTAAACAGTCAACTGATCTTTTATCTAGGGCTCCATAATTGATAATTTAATCGAGTGGTTTTTTCTTTAAGGAAAATTCATTCAACAGCTTATCATCACAATATAATAAAGTCAGAATCATTCTATCCTCAAAATGAAGTCGATTATCATCTTTTAATAAGTATTCCTACTCTTAATAAAATAGGGTACCTGAAATTGTTTATCATCCATTCCAATGAAGTTTAAAATCAATTACATATAAGGATCGGTGTGCTTAATATCCTTGCACATTTGTTAAATTTATTACAAGTTTTATTTATAATACGCTTATCTCAAAGGAGTTTCTAAGATATTTGAAATTTAACTTGTACCACTCTTGGCAAAATTATTGGATCTATTGATTCTAAAATAATTTTATGATAATGATTACTTTTCATAGTTTTAGGAACTGATTTAATTTATTTAGCTTAAGTTATTATCACTAGAGTAGAAGTTCTTGCAATCAGATCGATCTTTACTAATGTCAGATTGAATATTAATGGCAACTTTCAATATCGGTATAATGTCTTAATCTAACTTAGCAAAATCAGTTATTTTTGTGAATTAAAAAGTACAAACCAAAATAGCCACATTCCTTATGTAATTTGTAGACCTTTATTAGTTTATGATTAGAGGTTCTACTAATTTCTCGTGATAATCATAGACTAAATTAAATCCATTTAGTTTCAATTGGTTTTTTCTATATTTATTGTAATAAACTTTTCGATGCCACATCTAACAACTATCGCTTTATTCTTTTGGCTATTCCTTCGATTCAAATTGTATACGAATATCACTATTGATGCTGCTTCTATTATACTACTTATCTTTTTATTTCACTAAGTATTTGAATATATCTATGTAGATCTTCATGGGATCATCGTCAGAGAATTCAATATTGACAATATCTGAAGCATCAAAATAAAACTTTTTTTTTAATCTGTCCATAAACAAATCCACTAATTTCTACTCTTTATTTCCATTGCTTTCATCGAATTTTTCAATGGGTTAGTCGGGCTTATATTTCTCCAACAATAGATCAAATTCCTATTATGTAAATAATTATTAATAAGGTAACTCAATATTTAAACCATATTCTTTTTGAAGTATCTGCCTAACATTATAAAAGGTATAGGTGATTTCCTACTGCTAGGCCTGCGGATAACTTTCCTCAGGAATTGATTCTTGAATATTGGTTTAATTAATTCTGTCTGGGATGGTAGTGCAGCTATTTGAGGCCGAGTATTATTGGAGCCTAAAATCGCCTTCACTTTTAGGATTCTTTATCATTCTTCTATTAGTATGGCTGATCAGATTTATTATTAATATTAATATTTATATAAACATAGATTCAGGATAGGCAATTCACTTATATTGATTATTATAGAATAAAATGTGTGAGACCAAGCATCATTTGTAATCTGTATATATTGAATAAATAATTATGTTACTTATATTTAAAAAATTATTAATATATTTCATATCAATGAGAGCTTTTATAAAATATTCATACTTTAATTAACCAAAATAAACTAAACAACCGAAAAAGCCAGATCCTCAAAAGATAAGAAAAGGTTTGGAAAAATTGAATAATTATTATTTGAGAAATCTTGCAAGTGCTTATTAACCTTTGATGATAAATATGATTGAATAAATGAAAAGAGAATTTTCGATCCTTGAGCAAGTATCTAATAATCTCTATTTAAGTTTAGCAATAAAGTAAATAAAAGGAATTTAAAGGAAATATTTTTAGCTTGGAAAATTCAAAGTTAACAGCCTCAACCATATAAATTACAATTACCCTACAGTCCACCCAAGAAGGATTTAATTCGTAAAAGTGCAGGCAAAAAGTCAGTCTAATCCAAAACTCCAAGAAATGAAATCAAATTTTATACACCAGGCAGAGAATCTTCAAAAAGTGTAATTTCAACCATTACAAAAGAAGATGACCAGCAATCAAATAAAATAGCAGATCTCTTTAGGTTAAGAAAATACTGGAACAAATTCAAACTGTTTTCTAATTTCCAAAAGCATTTGGCATTCAAATCTAAACATTTTAGAAACTTTTGCATCATTAGAAAATATTTTTATAAGTTTTAAACTCTTGTATATCTAAAGAAATTGAGACTCGAAGGTACTTCTTGTAATCTATACTAGAATATTAGAAATCCAAAAATTTTTATACTTTAAGAATATCTTTCTCTAAATGGTACGAGTATGGACAAAAGAAAAAGCGACACCAATTCATTTTGGCCAAATAAAGTTAAAAATAGAAATTATTACTTATGAAGAAAGGATTAAAAGGTTTGCACTTGAACTGCTAACAAAAATAATAATTATAATCAACATAATTATCCCATAATTCATAAATTTAATAATAATAACAGAAGAAAATTAAACTTATTCCTAAGAAAAATTGAAAAATACTATATATTTTATTAAATATCTATAATTCCATAATACCTGTCATTAATTAATTATCTCTGATGAAAATCTAAGAATTCTGACCTATTCAAAAGTGATAGACTAATTTCTAAATACAAGGAAACATTAGATAAATAGACAAATTAAGATTTAGATGTTGCTTAGTAGAAAATCTATCTCAATATTTTGACATCGTCAAATGACTTCTATCTTAATAGGTTATTAACTAATTGCATTGATAATATGTTTAGAGGATAAAATTAGTAATTATTGGTAAATAATTGAGTTTACTGCATAATCAGGTTTAAAATTATTGGACATTAATATGAGACAAAGGATATGCTAATGTATGATCAAATCCATTTAATTCTGACTTATCTAAAAATGACTAAATTAAATCCTGTTTGTTATTAAATAAATGTGAATATTGAAGGCCTATCTGAAACAAATAATAAATCCATAATTTTATAATTTGAAATTCTATTCATATTTATATAAAAAAAAGAATAATAGATTAATATCAATTGTCAATACTTGGTTCAGTTTTAAATCGACTCTTACTACCGAATTCATGAACTGACTTACAGGAGCTAATTTAAAAAGACTGTAAAGCATTAAATTTGAAATTCAACTTAAACTTTTTCATCAAAATCTCTTTCATCTATTTATTTATTGGCGAAAGTTTTTGAGTTAAATAAGATGGAGATCTTGTTGTTTTAATGTTTTTCTCTTTGGAGAAGAATAAATCCTCTGAAATAGATTATTATTAATTTGTATTATTTGGCTTAGCTTTCTATTTATTGAACTTTGTAATGTCAAAATAACTTAAACATTTCGGTTGATTGGATCTAACCTCATTTTTTCTGGGAGATTTAATTACAAACATATCTTTCACTAATCTTCTTTCTACTGGCAAGCAAATTGGTTCCACATAAATCTGTCCTTTCTTTACTTCTTCTTTTCTTTGTTCAAGATATGAAGTCATTAACTTTGCTTTTTCTATCAATAACTTAACAATGTCTGGAGATGTCTTTCTAGAACTATTGAAATCCTCATATTCCATATAATAAGCAGTGGTGTTGTCTAACGTTTTGCAGGTATACTGTCTAAAAGGCATACATTCTAAGATCTCCTCGTGACCAATGAAGGAATTATCGGACACTTGATATAAGGGCAATTACTATTATTTGACTTCGACTCTTCCTTTAAGAATCAATAGGAAAAACTTGACTTGTTCTCCTTCCCTCCATAACCACTGTTGAGGAGGAAGCTCAATCTTGTGAAAGAATTATATGAATTTAGTTATTTGCATTCTCCCAACACTAGGGAACAATTTAACGAAGTAGTCTAGAGTTTAATTCATCTCCAGAACTGATTTCTCACACAAGATCTTAAAATCCTTCTTGCACATGCTAATTAGATAAATTTGATCAGATGTGACCAAGATACTTGCAGTCCTGGGTTTATCGGAAATCAGAGCGACATCTCCAAACGATTACCCAGAATAAAATTAAAAAACCTTCTTAAACATGCAAACATTCTCCTGGAAATACACACTGGAGTTCAACTATGATAGCATCACTTCTATATAAATTTATTTCAAAGGCTTCTTATTTCTCCAAAACGCTTCGAATTCAAAAGGTTGCTTAGCCTAACTGATCTCTTCCCTTTCTGCTTCTATTTCACTCTCGGATCTTGGTACTAAGACTGCAACCTCTCCTTTGAGAATCACATAAACTTTATCTCCCACATCGCCGTAGTGGAATATAATGTCACCATATTTGTATTATTCAAATTCAAAAAATTGCCCAGATTGTATACAAAAATCCTCCAGCTTTGTTCCTTCAGGGCAGTTACGTTTCATGAATTCCAAAGTAGCCAACCCTGGAGTTACTTATTCTAGAGAATGATCATCTTATAATTTTCCACATGAAGAGTAGTATTGCAATGCCACCCTCAAATTAGCTTCATTTTTTCTCCTTTGTGTTGTCATATCACTTTAACCTGATTATCCTTTTGCATTTGCAATTGACATTAATTTTTTATAAAAACTTCAATTATTTCATTTTAGAATTTTATATAGGATCATTTAAATACGTATTCTCCCATATTTTTATACTTTATATGCATACCTCTCTAATCCATATTACATAGATCACGATTACCTGATAAAACGGACTCCTTTGTTTTCTGACATCAATAGGAATAAAGTCTATTTTAATGTCATATTTAAATAATCGTTGATATATTCGAATTAAAGATGAATCGAAGTGTCTTGTCACGGATTTTTTTCAAGATTATTGATAGGTGATAAATTAAATTCCTTACCAATTGAAAAATTGAAGAATATTCATGAGGATTTTGATAATAATAAAATTAAAATTTTTGCATATTAAGATGCAATAATCATTATTCTTTCAAATTAGGTAATTCTTTTTACAATTTGATATGTTTGGATAGCCTCCAAAATTTAGAATTTTGGGAAAATGCAAATACAATTCAACTTTGGGGGCATTGTCAACATTAGGGACTATTTTCTTTGCTCTGGCTTATTTAGTCGTAGGGATTTAAGAATTAATAGCTAAAAATTCGCCAAATGTGATTTCATCAGAGAGATAAGTAGTAGAGACATCAGTACATCTCTGATATATTTAGCCATTTCTTCTCGAAAGGAATAATTTCACAATTGCAATTACCATGGCGGATCTTAATAGTCAACCTTTAACAACGATAAATAAATATTTTACTATTTCGCTTAAAAATTGTTAAACCACTAGAATTTATAATGAAACATCCTAAACTTCGAATGTTACAAGAAAGTAAACTGAATTCTAAATGATAGCTGCACTATAATCCCATTGGAAGCATGCACAAAGGAGCATTTTCTATCTGAAACTTAGATTGACTACTTCTCGAGGATTAGATTGGGATCCGTACAGTGTATCAAAAAGGATTATTGGGATAGTAATCCTCCTGTAAATAAATTAAGTTATTATTAATAAGGTACTACAAGGGATTAAAACAAGTCCTGCATATTCCTCTTTGACCATAACTGTTGCTGTGTGTAAGAACTCCACTAATAAAAGTGATTGTGCTCCAATTGAGGACATAAAAAAATAGCTCAGTTCTGGATTTTATGCAGTTCATTTAAGTGATTCACTATTATAGATGAATAGAGCTGTCAATATGTCCTTAGATGTCATAAACATCTAATATTACACCTTTTCAATTACTACATCTAAAAACATATTTTAGCAATTTAAAGTTGTGGATACTTACACAGATTCTGGAGTGGTGTTCTCAGATTTATCTGAATAGCAAGTGCTCATTTAGGATTCCCTAAGAGAGTCAACTGATCTATACAATGAAGAATATTTGGTGTTGCACAATATCAATTTAAGTTCAAAATACACTGAATACCAAAGGTCATATGTGAAGATTCAAGCCATTTTAAGCAGAGTGGGAGGCTTATATTAAATGATATTTCTACTGTTGGCCGCATTCATTAAACCTCTGGTTCAATTGATGTTGGACATCGATATGGCAAATGAATTGTTCAAATTCAGTGACAATAAAAAGGATAAATTAAATGTATCCGATGACAATAAAGTCGTGGATGCGTTGGCTGGAATAGTCAGAAGTAGGAGGAAGCTGTTATCTCCTAGAGACACTGGCAGATTGAACAGTGAAAATAATCAGGAAGCCATGATTGTAAGAATTGTAGACTATTTAGAATGAAAGTTTGAATATAATTCTGAGGAAGAAGAACCAAATAAGCAGAAACATTAAGACAATTATTTGGATATTCATTGGTTGCGATAAAAAGAAGAGAAAGATGTTAGAGCTGGCAAAGGAGAAATATATGGAGAAATTAGATGTGAAATTGATAATTCAAAAACTATATGAACTTGATCAACTGAGGGATGTTATTTTGACTGAAGAGTAGAAGAAATTATTCAAATATTTGCCTAAACCAGACATAGCTTAAGACTTAGAACAGGCAAAATGCTTGGATTAGTCAAAGTAAAATTAATAATTGCAATCTATAGCAATTTAGGAGGCATTTTAAGCTTATGAAAAAGTGGTGTCTTAAGGTTGGAAATCAGGGGTTAATTAAAAATTAGTTTAATCATTAGATCCAGAAATCTAATAACTTTTCTAATCACTCTAAAAGAGTCAACAAAATTAGAATCAATTCTTAAATGAGATTCCTTTGAATTAATCTAAGCTCAGATTTGACGTGGGTGATTTAGCAGATTGCTAGTCAATCTATGAGGATTGCAACGCTAATCCCCAGAGAATTTATACCTAGGTCCCCAAAAGAATGAACAAATAGCATGAAACATAATGATATTGTTTGAATTATATACACTTTGATATATATGTATGAAAACATATACTGAATAAAATATCACATCATCCTAAAAGTGGGTCGACTCCCCTTCTACCAAACTTCTAATAGGCAAACCAGCCTCCTACTCCCAAAATGGCAACACCAAAGATAACAATTAAAGTGATCCACCACCAGTTTGAGCTATAAAGATATGTGGGTTAAGGTACCTTCCTTTATCATCATCAGGAGGAGTGGGTGGGGTTGGTTCTGTGGTTGATAAGTAAGCCATTGATGGAACACTAACAAAGGTATTAGTTAAAAAGAGTTTGAACTCTACTTAATCAGCGTAGGCAGCTGAATTGGTTAGGATCAATTGAGGATCAGCTCTTAATTCATACTTTTCAATTAAATATTCATCAGATAAAGCATCATAATTGATATTTGTGTATAAGGTAGGCTAAATGAATAAGATTTATTATTACATATTTGGCTGAAGCATCCTTAGTTAAAACCAAGGCAAAATCAATGGGCAAAGCCTTGTGATAATCAGCCTAGATTCCATGGGTGAATGAAATAGTTTTGACAACACCTGGTCTGTCGCTAGGCATGTCATAAACACCGATAACGACCTCCTTATCATTACTGTAAGGAATGGCCAAAAATCCATTGACGTAGGCTGATTTGTCGATTGCATTCCAAGATCCATATGGAGTAAAGACATAATTCAAAACAGTATTAGCTTTGATGACAGGCAATCCAGAAGTTGGTTTTGATGCATCAAGATCAAATCCAAAGGAATAATGAGCTGAGTTACTTGTAGTGATAACTAGATTGATTTAGAGAGTGGACCCATTAATTTGACTGCTCAACACTTTGACTTGTAAGAATTAGGCATCATCTGCAATGTGATATTGATCGTTTGTAAATGATCTCAACTTGACTTGTTCATTGATGGTCTTAGAGTAAACACCTTGGGCATCATAAGCAAAATGAGCAAAGTAAAGACCATTGTTGACATCTGTGAAGACAATAGTATTGTAACTAACACTGTTGATTTGATATTTAATGACATCGAAATCTCCAATTTACAAGAGTTTACTTCCGACATATTGATCATTGATGGTGAATTTATTTGAAATGGTGAATTTAGATTGATCATAGTCCAAAGCAGTAACAATAATGTAACTGTCAGTGGATCCGAAGTTTTCTGGATCAGTATTTAAAATAATGATGTTCTTGTTGTCAGGCATAAGAATCTTTGAAATCTTCTTGGCTCCTCCAATTGCTTATGACCCTTGTTTGAATTGTTAACAATTAGCCAAATTTGTGCATTAATTAATAAAGATACCAGCTTCGTTTTTAATGGTTGTGTAGGATGACAATATAAAATTGTTGTCTGCTGAAACAGTCACTAATTCACAACTAATGGTTCTATCTTGAATTTCCTTTCTCTCTTTGAATTTACCAGCAGCATCTTGGAAGATCAAGGCATCCCTAGTTTGATATACTTAACCAGCTGTACCAAATTAGACTCCATCAGAAATATCGAAAGGCATATCTGCTCCATCTAAAACTCTATAAATGTTGTTTCTCACTTTCAGATCACTTTTACATGTTTCGCATCTAACAATGATTCCTACTTGTTGTCCGTAATACCAGTCTGTTCCCATATCAATAATTTACTATTGAGCTTGCTTAACAAATTTGAAGACTTTTTTCTTGGTTGTTAATATAGATGATTTGATGACGATGTCACTTTGAGTGTTAAGGACAGTCACTTTCGACACTAAATTCAAAGGTTTGTTTCCAGGGTAGTTAGACACTTGAACTCCTGTGGTTAAATCATTAACGTATTATTGGGTTTCTAATTCTGGAGTGATGTATAATTCAGCATCTGCCAAAATGCTTACGACTCTGTGGATAGTGTTGTTGTTGAAATAGGAAAACATTTACTTGCCACCGTCAACTGCCATATCAAAAGTCTTTTTGTCGAAGTCCATGGCTTTGGTTTCTAAGACCTTGTGCAAACAAATGTGAGAGACAACTCCTGGCTCATACACCAAGACTACGGTTTCCTTTCCATCAGTTGCTCTAGCAAATAACCAACCTGTTTGTGATGAGTAATCAACTGTTAAGGGTTTCTATAACTTGTAATTGAAGAAGGGCAAATTCTTGGTTTTGTAGATTCTTTGGATGTGTTAATAATTGTATTCTTCAATCACCTCCTAGTCATCTAATTGTTAAACCACAAAGAAATGATCTTAACCAATGGCAACTTCCACTTCTGCTGCGGCAAGAATACTGATTTGTTTGAAGAGGATGAATGTTGAGAAGCTTTTTTGATTTGTGAATTCTCCAACGTATAAATGATTTAAGGATTGTATAAATACAAGTTGTGCTCTTGCCTTCTTGTTACTGAAGACTCTTTTAGGAGTGAAATATCCTTCTATCTTGTATTCAGCAAGAATCGAAGAGTTGATTTCATAAATCTTTCTGAATGGCAGAGTAGCTTCATAAATCTAGACTGTTTTTCTGTCCTCCTAAACACAATAAATCGCACTTCTAACCATAGTAACTGATGTGAATTTATTCAGTGGGTCAGTGCTATCAACAGCCACCTGACCAACGTTTTTGACTTAACCTCCAGTACTAGTATAGATTTGAATTGAGTAATCAGTATCTTAATACATGTAAGAAATTTAATTGATGAAGATCCACCAGTAGAATGAGTGCTTCTTCTTATCAATTTGAACTCCCAAAGAAAAATTATCAAAATCTTTACAATTTGCGTTCTCATGATCTGAAAGATTATGGGTACATAAATAGACATAGATGATCTTTGTGGGTATCTATACCAATAAATAGAATTATTCTGCACTGTCAGTAACAAGAATGTCAGAATAGATAACTTCCTTAGCGTCTGGAAGTCTGATTCCATTCAATTACAAGTTCCAAGCAGATTTGATGGTCACAATGATTTTGGAAGCTCCTAATTCTGGGTGTTCCAAAGTAGCCAAAGAAGAATATTAGAGGTTTGGACCAGAGGCAATCAAATCAATACCAATAGGATCAGTGGGAACTCTCAAAGTTGATGGGAATGGATGGTTGCTTTGTTCATAGATTTAAGTGTCATCCTTCTTCAAGACTCTCACATTTAGTGTGACTGAGCATTTCTATGAGGTGTCATCCAATGAAATGGCATCTAGAGTATAGGTCTTGGTTCCATCATTTGTGCTGTCTTACTTCTTCAATCTCAAGTATCCATTGGAAATTAAGAATCTGTGTGCAGAGTTCTTGTTGACTCCCAACAAATCTGGTTCATATGGATTGATAATCAATTGATCGAATAAATCGTTTGTATAAGTGTACAATTTGGATCCATCGTCAGAATGATAAACATGTACTACAGTGTCCAATTTCAAAATTAAGAAATATTGACTCATTTAAACTTACACTTTTCCATAACTTGCATTCTCTGGCAATTTGATACCAAACTTCATAACTCCATTTTCATAAAAGTTTGCTTTATCTTTGAACACCAAAACCATATGTCTGGTTATTGTCCCATCATTGTTAACCAAATAATTGAAATCGAATCCGTAACTCTTTGTCACGTAAGGGAAGGAGATATGCTCCTTTAATTTCCATTCCAATGCTTAGGATGTGAATTGCAAAACATAAACACCACTGTCTCCATCCAATACGTAAATGTCACCATTTGGTTCCAGTTGGAAATCCATAATTGTAAATTTTTACTTTGTTGCGTCAGTACCCAATAATGCAGCCAATTCAATTTTGGTCAAATATGCCACAGGACTTGAAGAAAATTTCTTGTTACTAAATTTATACACTTCCAATTCACAATCATCATCCAACTTATCATTAGCCAAATCAGCAAAATCAGTAGCCCATGCAGGTTCTGCTCTGAACAATAATGATATCTTGTCAGCTCCCACACCTCCTTCCAAATCCTCTTCAGATGTTGAAAAACTGAAATTGTGAAATGCTATCTTTCTGTCTTCGGTATAATTATAAAGATATCCTTTTGGATGCTCATTTGGAGAGAGATCGTAGTGCTATGAATCCTGTAAATCAACCACGATAAATCCATTATGCCATCCCAAATGGACTGGGTCCTCCAAATCTGGCTATTGACAATCTATGACTATTAAATAGTTAGTCAAGAAATCCAAATCGTGGCATACAAAAGACACTGTTGTATTTCTAACATTCACCTAAGCGTGGAATCTAGGGACCTAATCCATTTTTTAAGGATCACTAAATTATTTAATCAAATTCTACATACCCAAGTGCGTAGAATACGTCGATGTCGGTCTTATTTTATTCTAAAAACACAAAGTCGTTCAACCATGCTCCATTATCGAAAGATCTATAAGCCTTGAGATTTTGTATCAGCCCAATCGAAGCTTTAATTTAATTAATTATTCATACGATCACCATGAGGCACTGGATCACCAATTTCGGACAGAGGGTCCACTGTTTCGAAGTAGGGACAATCATTGTTTATCTTGAACTTCAAATTCTCCCCTGTGAAGAAAAATCTTCGCATATCCCATTCCTTTGTTTCGTTAACAGTAGCGTACACATTGTAATGCTAATTGATTGTGTCTAAACATAATCAACACACCTCTTACCGCATTTCTAAGCCAAGATTGTCGATGACATCACAGCTAATATCAGAATTGCTCTCTTCATCACTTATTAATTATTATTAATTAAGGATATAAAGATTTTTTGTTTAAATACTTCCGAATAATCATGTTCTATATTATGTACATTTATTCATTTAAAATAAAATGTGTAAAAGAAAAACAAACTCAAATATACAAATTATGCGGATTACAATATATTAAATTATATAATTAATATATAAATCAATTAGAATTTGATTCTTCTTTATCATTTCTGGTCCATCAGAACTCGATTTAATGTGAAATTCGACTTGATTTCTCGATGATCATCCCTCTCTACATCATAGCTAGTAAGCTAATTTCGATGATTAAAATTTTAAGAAACTGGAAAACACTAAATGAGAATTATTCAAAATATTATTATCAATTGTGAGATAAGCTAATGAAATTGATCCATAATTGTTTTTCCATCTTGTTCAGGCACGAACTTAATGATACAAAATTAGGTTGGAAATGAGAACTTCATCATTAAAATTATATTTTTTTAAGTTTTATAAATACATTCTCTATAGATAAAATAAATTAGAGATAATATATTCTAGAAAATTGTTATTTTGAGGGGGTATTAAAATTTATTTTGCAAATTTTGAAATTTTTATTTTAGTGATTACGCAGTATAATTTAAAAATCTTAGCTTTCTAGAGAGGCAATTCTAATCCACAATTAATAATCGCATTAATTATTAGAATCTTTTCTAAAATTGCACTATAAATACACTATGGAAAAATGACAGTAATTTATTAATACTATTTTCATGAAAATTTTTCACATTTTGCTTCTAAGTATCTTAGTTTATGTTGCTAACGCAGCAGAGACAGCAACCACTTGCACAGATGACCAAGTGTTAGTAAAAGGAAAGTGCAAGGATGCCAAAAATTGCAAAACTTAAATTGGCTTCTTTAAGCAAACTCAAGCCAACGGCAAGAAACATATAGCCAAGAGACCTTAATTCACGGTGGATTACAAGGATGGAAATCTTCAATTCTCATTGACATTTACTAATGCCAAAGATTTCTAGACTTCTGCAGAAACTGGATCAAGCACCACATGTATTTAGGTCAATTTGAGAAGATTCGGTGCTGCCTTTACAAATGAAGTGGCAGATGCTTCTGTAATTACCTCGACCTAATAAGACACTTCAAGAATCTGGACCTTTAGTGTCAATAAAGAGTATTTAAAATTTTTATATTTAGTTAATTCGACTCATTATTTTTGAAGGACGAATCTAACGACGAGATCAAATACACTGGATTTTATGCCATATCTGTGACCTTGTTATTACCAAATGATAATGGAGTAAAGCCCTTGGCCTTCTTTGCTTTTAAATTCTCAGCTATTTTCAGCAAAGATTTAGCAACCCTTAAATCAAATGAGATCAAACCGAAAGTACAAGCCGAATAAGTTTGTGCTGATGATGCTGGAGAAAAATGTGTCAATACTGCTCAATCTACATTGACATTGTGTGCTGATGAAACCTGTGAAACACCTCTCGCAACAAATGAACTCGTGGTTGGAGACACCATTTATGTTAAATAAACAATCACTTAAGATGGATTTAAAGGAGGAAAGTGGAAACCCATGGATGCTGAAATTACAGTGGTTGCAGATGGAGTGTCAAAGACAGTAAAGCCTAAAAAGTTGGATAAAGGATAGAATGGGGAACAGATGTATCAAGTTAAACTAAACTTCTTGGGTAATAAAGTCACCATCGCTTCTGATGCCGCATTGGGAGAGACAACAGCTACTAGAATCTTATAAGAAACAGCTGATGATCCTTCAGTCGTCGGTTCTACTTCTGTTTCTTGCATCAAGGAGACTTCCTCTAGCACATGTCCATCCTAAGATTAAGTACTTACGTATAACTCAGAGAATTGTGCAGGAGTCTCATGTGATGATGAGGATCAAAGTTCAAATGCAATGATGTTCAAAGTCTTGATCGCATTGTTAGGATTATTGATATTATGAACAAAATGCAATATAAAATATCTAAATATATTATTGTCACTTATTATTTTCATTAAATACATTATCGAATATAAAATAATGAAAATAACTTAATTATCATTATTTCTTATCAGGTAATTTTTTTTATCCAGTGAGTATTTTTTCAAGATCCCCATTTACTTTGGCCTTTATATCCGCCTTTAATTAGGAAACAATATCTGCATGAGCTTCTTTAGTTTGCTGTCTTTTAATTTCATCTTGCTATTTTGTATCCAACAATTTTTATTCCAAGGATTCCACTTGTCTTTGCAATTCCGAACACTCCTAATCCAATTATTTAATTCTTAATCTATATTCAGCCTAATTCAATATTTTTGAATACTTTTTTTTCTTCTTCTGATAAAAATTTTCTCATCCCAAATGCAATGCTTGATGCGTACAAAGTTTAATAAGTTTGAATGACCATTCTCACTTCGTTTCGGACTGTTACTAAGAGCATACCTCGCTCTGCACAATTAATTGTAATTTGTCTTATTAATTCATCAAAACACTATGAGTATAACTCCTCTCTAATTGGACATAGACCAGTCTCTCTCGCCTACCTTTATTGTAACCATTTATCTAATTTATCTTATAATTCAAGCACATCTTGTTTGGTTGAGGGTGCAGGAGAAACACATTACATTTACAATTGATTCTTCTGATGATTAAATTCCCTGGGAAGCAGAATGGCATTCAAAATATCTTCAGTATTGCTTGGAGGTTGTTATTTGATTTATTTCTTTTGACTGTTTGAAATGAGAATGGGATTACTATATTTAACAAGACTTGGAGCAGGCTATATGTCGTTCATTAATTATAATAATTTTCAAAGCAATGAAAT
Source organism: Paramecium octaurelia (assembly GCA_905182995.1). NCBI lineage: Eukaryota > Ciliophora > Oligohymenophorea > Peniculida > Parameciidae > Paramecium > Paramecium octaurelia. The sequence goes on from CAJJDP010000010.1 coordinate 738,946, forward strand.
TACTTTATCATATAATATTTCCCTCTACTACTCCAGTAATTGGATTTCCCTATTCAAAATATCATACTAAGCCCTCATGCCTTGATAATCATTTTTTGTAAAACTATCATTTAATTTCAAATTACTTGTTATGCATTTCAAAAACTGATTCAATGGATTGTATTTATTAAATGTACAGAGATGATGCTTAACTGACTACACTCATTGCAAATTCATTTACAAGTTGAAGCACTACCTTGAACTTGTTTTGAACTTCATCTTTAAATTTTTTATTTTCCAAGACAAGTCCTTAAATTTTCTCTATTATGTTTCTTTTCTTCTTGTTATCTACTTGTAGTGCTTTATTTACCGAAGGCATTTGCTCAATTTATGGTATACTAATTTAAGATTTTGTTAATTTAGTTGATTGCGGATAATTGTATTATTTGCCATCAAGCTGTGTAAATTTTGACATCATGCGTTAGTATTATTGTTTTGAGAATACTAGCTCCTATTGCAATCTATTGATTTTGAATTCCTACAATCTAATGAGATTGTCCTATTCATCAATTTTAGTTCGCAATTCTTTGATAGTATTTTCAACCTATTATGAAAAGGAAGTATTTGAGATATTTTTCTCATATTTCCCATTCATAATGATTTGTAGTTTTTCAATGTCAATTTAAACTTTTGATGGATTTATAACTGGCCTTGTATTAACCTGCAAAAGTTATTTAATCTTTTTGCTTGATTGTTATCCTACATGTATTACCACCTTTCTACCCTAATCAGACTATACGTTGTTGTTGGTTGAAGGAAGGGCGAGGTTATTGATCGGTAATTTGAAAGGGAATGATGAATATTTGCTGTTTGTACGACGAGGCTGTGGAGAATGAGATTTTTACATTTTTATATTAACAAGACTTCTCGTGATATTACTTGAAGAAAAATGGCACCCCATTGTAGCTAGATTCTTCCTTGATCTTTTTCAATCAATTCTACACTGAACTTAGAAACCTATCGACTAGGTCAGAAATGATCTGATTTTTCTATCCACAAAATCTTTTGTAAATCTAAATATCGAATCTCAATATGTATTCTTACAGATATATTTAAATAACTCAAAAATGAGCTTCCCGCAATAGGATTACTTGGCAATGCTGAAAGCCAAACCTCCAGTTTACGCTCCAGTACAGTAAACTTCATAAACTCCTATGATTTATCCAAATCCACAATTCCTGTAAGCATCATACTTCTCTTTACTCCCTTATATACCCGATATACTTATTACTATACACTCTTATAATGTTTTAGACAACCATTAATGAACTACCCAACTTACTACATGATGATGCAACAATTGTAACAAATGCAGTAGATGCAACAACTACCCCAAATGGCAGCCATGAGAATTCCGATGATGCCTTAACAGCCCCAAATACAAACACTGCCCTAACCGACTATGCCACTCTAAAATTAGCCGCAGAATCCACCCTCACAAAAAATCGATCATGACATTGTCGTCTCTGTAAAAGGGACAAAGGTGAAACTAAATCTCAAAATCATAAAAGATCTGCCTCTGGAAGAGGACAGCATTCTAGATTACGATGAAATCAAAAAGTAAAGTGGAGATCACAAATACATAAGTCTTAGGAGAAAACGTAGAGTCATAGATCAGTAAGAGGCCCCCTTGATGTAGACCAGAAGGAGGAGCGAACAATCATAATGTACCTATAGAAATTATATTTATAGATTTAGAAATCCGAGAAATGTTGAAAGCTGATGACAGAGACATGTCCTTAATTTTAGAGACCTATCCTGATACCAAAATATTACTATAAGAGTTAAGGAAGGGAAACTTGAAAAGGGAAATTGAAAAGTTATTACTCAAATGAATTTGACTATACTTTTGATCATTTCTTAACTTAAATCAATCAAGTATAGGTCTTTTAAACATCCAATATTCATCACTTGCACTTACTTGTGTTTTGTTAATTTCAACTCATTCATTTTTTCAATTAGTCCTTATGGGTTTTTGAATTCAAATGTTTTCAACTTCAATTCTGGCATCACTTGCTTTGCTTCCGAATTTGTAATTGTAATCTAAGTCAACATAAATTATTTTAATGTAATAAATTTATGATGACTACAAGAGATTTCAAATGGACCTAGAATTCGTATAATTGTTGGCCAACCCCTAATACATCTATTAGCTTGCAATAAAATAATATTTTGAAGACGATCAATTTGTCAATTACTTGCAATACTTATTGTACTTCAAAAGACCAGAATTTTTGAAGTACATCAAATACCCTGTGTGCATCAAAATGCTAGATTGCTTATAAAACGAAGAATTTCGATTGTAATGCATCTAATTATTAATCTTAAATAGACAAATGAAGGACAGGAATTTTGCTGATAAAATAAGCAAACAAATTGAAGTGACATTTTAAATATTATAAAGTAAATGAATATTCATCTCCTTCATTTATTTATTTATTGCTATATTGAGATTATAATTAGGCTATCCAATCATTCCACCCAATTAAATTATATTCTACACTAATGAACTAAAATTCTAGCTCATCACACTTTATCACTAACTTTTATAACAAGTCTTAGACAAATCATTATTGGTTTATAAAACCATATAACTTCAAGTGGAATTCTTATACATTTTATCTATTGAAGAAAAAAGGAGTTTTTCATTAAAGTCTAAATAATTTCATTTCTTCTAATGTTTGTTTTAAGTTTTATTGATAATTACTTCTCTATTTTGAAATCAATAGAATTTCATATTTACATAGGAAATAGAGTATAATTAAGCAAATAAACGAAAAAAGGAGATGAATAAATTAAAAAATAGAGGATAATCACAATAATTCATACAATAATTCAAATCATATCTGATTATTCATGCACTTCTTTTTATTATTATTAGGCTGGTTGTTTTTATTTTTATTGAGAAGGAGCTTGATCCTTATCTCCTCCCCTTGTAAAAACATCCTTTTTGTATTTCTATTATTTCACACTAAGCTTTTCGTTATGCTTAACAGGTTAAGCCTTATAATCATGAGTATCTAATGTTGATTTTAAGGTATCTATCTTCTTTTATGAGGGATCAATCTCATTCATTTATGATTAAGAAGGGTCGAAATCTTTCATATTCTTAACAGTATCAGTTTATTGCCATGTTTAATTTGTAGGGATTAACTTTTATTTGGTGGCCGTGCTTTGTGTTTGCTTTGATTCACCTCCAAATACACTAGATTATAACTCTTGTTCTTTTTTGTTCTTTGCAAATGTGTCTGGATCATAATTCTTTCCACTATTATCAACTGCCTTAGTAGAAGTAGACCATTTTTGATTTTGAGATGTCAACTTTTCTTACTTACCTTATTATTAATAAACTTTCTTTTCATTTTATCCAAAAACATTAGATGAATTTTCCAATTATTTTCTTTGAGATGGATCAACATCCTACTTCTATTACTTTTTAACTGTTTCTTTTTTCTCTTCTAGTTATACCTTTTGTGTTGGTAAATGTTCCTTTCCTATCTCATTTCCATACAATTCCTTTACTCTTCTGTTGGCCGGATCATATTCCTCTTTTGGTTTGAATTCCTTCAATGTTTATGTTCGCTTGATTGATTTATACTCATCAAAATCTAATATATAGATCGTTATTTTAAAATACCGCTTTTTCCAAATAAAAAATCTTTTCCATGATCTTGATGTCTTGCTTCAGCATTCTTTCCTTTGTTTTAGGTCTTAACGGTCTCTTTAGCTGTGTGTGTGTTATTGGCAGAGGGATCGACCTAAAATATATTTGATTGATAAGTTTTGGTCTATCTTGTCTAGAAATTATAGAGTAACATTTTACTTCAACTCTCGATTAAGCAAGGGATTAAGTTGCACTCTATTCAACCCCAAAGATATCTGTTTTAGCACGTTACTATTGTCTGCTTGGTGTTTAGACCACAGGACCTGAATTAACACCAAAGATATCAGATCGTTATTGTTGACTATTTTATATCTTGAAAAATCCTACTTTTATCTAACAGATGGTGCTTAATCTAGAGTCTATTTTTAAGGTCGCGATCCAGCAGCAGGAATGTTCATTGGATCCATAAATATAATAATATATTTTATATATTCAAATTTATTAATCCACATCAAATATTTGCTGATTGAAATTATTGATAATGGTAATTGCAAACTCTAAATTTTGAATATGCTTCTTTCTCTTAGAATTTTCTACAACTTAAATACTAAAATTATCATATTCCTAAAAAGAAGTTGTTATTTTATAAAATTTCAAAATTTTTAATAATTATCATTATTCCAAGTTAAAAGCTGATGTCAATATTTCCTACTTAGATTATTCACTTTCAGACTCAAACTGTTCACTCACATATTTATCAAATGTAACATATTGATCTCCTCCATTCTTGTAATTATCCTTCACAATCTACACTTATTTATGATCTACTTATTCTTATTAATCCAGTTCTGATAGTTTCTCTGGACACTCTTCAATAACTGACATCTCAGGTTTTTAATTTTATTAATTGTTCAATTCAGTCAATAAAAAAGAGAGTTACTAATCTTATGCTTCCTTAATCTCATATTTTAGCATTTCCTCATAATTTAATGATTCAACTCCCTTACTTTCCAAAATTCCTTAAACTATCAAATAGTCCAACTCAAATTAATTCAATTCTATATTTAATGACATCAATGACTCATTAAATTATTATTTACTCACTCTTATACAATCCTTTCCATAAAGTTGCTTGATATTGCTTTAAATGAATGGTTTAAACTTAGTCAACACATCTTTTATTTTATCAGAATGCAGCAATTAATTTTTCACTATCTCCAATTTATAATTTGACAATATTCTCCTTAAAACCGAACGAATATAAGGATTATAATTCGAGGCAGTATCCAACAATTCGTAAACATCATTCTCACCTTCCATTATGTAACGAGAAACCACATGAGCTTCTTCAGTTGTTAAATTAAAAGGATAATGTCTTAACTTATCTTTTAGTTCTTTCAAAGTCATAGAGTCTCCTTCAAATAAATATTCGTCTAATTATGAAATGCTAATATCCATAGCCATCAATCTATATTTCAAAGTTTCTCCTATATTTTTGATTTCTTCAAATTTAACTGGTACAATTTTTCTTCTTTGGGGTTACTTTACTTATTTTTAGATTTCCTCTTAGATCACTACTGATTTTTTAAAAGGCAAAGCAATTTCTTGCATAATTTCAGTTGCAAAAACAGGAGATTAGATTTTAGTAATTTTTGATTTTGTTGATATATCGACTCTATGAGACTGAGGTTAGATTTCTTAGATATCTGATTTTTATAGCATAGTTAGTTCTTTAATTTGAGTTTCGAGATCTAAATTATATTGATTTAATCTATCTATTTCATTTTATTTTGCTTAATTTTCTTATTTTGCAAACATCAAATCTGTTAGCAATTACAATTCATCTGGTTTAGTGAATTATTAGGTTTCTTTACTATTTTCTTTTTAAGAATTATTTGTTTCATCCTTTAATTGGAATATTAATTTTTTAATTTCCTTTTTGCTTCTAAATTCTTATTCTATTTATTAAGACTAAAAATTATAAAAGATAGATTATTACTCTATATTTCAAGCATTCTTTTTTAAGTCTTTCAATTATTTTTTCTAATTCGCTTTTTTAAATAGCATTCTCTTATATTTATGCTATTAATTGAAATAATCTCTCTTAAATGGCTTATTCTACATTATTCTATTGTAAATTGTATAAACTAGCCTAAAATAATTACTCAATTTATTGTCTTAATCTAACTGTCTCTTCTTAGAAGGCAGTTCTTTCGATTTATAATTCGTTCATTTAAGTAAATCTCTAATTTTTTTTCATGTTGATGAGTTCTTAATCCTTTTTTTGCAATTCTAATTTCATATTATTTAATTCTTTTTTTAGTGCATTCAAAGCAGTTGCATAATTCATTGATCTTAACAGTTATGTTTTGACAGGCCCAATACGATCTAATTCTTGAAGCATCTTCTCCTGTTTTAATTGATTATCTAATTTAAAATTGGAAATGCTTACCTTCTAATTGATGGATTTTAGTTTTTAGTTTGAGATTTTCATTTTCCAAAGAATGTAAATTGTTTTTTAGATATTTGATTTCTTATTCATATTTTTCCTTGTCATGAAACCGAAATGAACTTGGTTATTCGAGCAAAGAATAATTGGCGTCTTCCAGTCGTCTTTTTCTACTAAAACTTTGTCTTCCAATAAGTTCCGAAGTATCAAGCATTTATTTATTTCTATTACCTCCAACTTTAGCAGATTCTGCTCTAATCTTTCTTAACTACTAAAATAAAGTTGCTTTCATTTTTATAATTAATAATGTCTGATATAGAGGAAACAATCAATAGAATCAAAACTCATAAATCAGTACAAGGAATAGTCATTTGTAACAATGACGGGCAAATCATACGCAGCACCTATGGAACAGAAAGCAAAGAAGGTGAAAATATTGCAAGAACAATCCCGACTTTAGCAGCCAAGGCCAAGTAAGTTACTCAAAATCATCTGCAGATCAACTGTCAGAGACCTAGATCCCATGAATGAATTGACCTTTCTACGCATAAAGTCTAAGAATAACGAGATTATGGTCGCTCCCGATAAGGAATTCTTGTTGATTGTCGTTTAAGGACCAAAAGAAGAAAAAAAAGAAGAAGAATGAAAAATAAACATTTATAATATATAAAAATATAAATGCAGCAAATCAACTAGATAGCAGAAAATCTCTACTTAATCCAACAAGGCAACAATTCCTACATCCACCGTCGAGTAGGAGTATCTGATGTAAAGTTTCATTCTAAGTTCATTAGACTGTAGTCATTAAATCAGTGTTTCATGGACAACTTTTCATTGAAGATGATCACACCTGCAACTCTGTTCATTAAAGAGAATGCCAAGATCTATAGAATGAATGGAAAATATTGAGTTAACTCAATCACCCGAACATCATTAAGCCATAAGAATTCATCCCTCATCATCAATTAGATCCTGCGGGAGGGAACCTCTAATGTTGTAGTCTACTCCTTGAGAATGCCACCTGTGATCTCCATACACTCTGTAAGACCAATGAAACATCACTCAAAATTATAATCAAGTACTTCACTTAAATTTCTATTGCTCTTGAATATTTACATTCATAGTATATAGCACACAACGACATTAAGCTTGAAAACATGTTAGTCTTTAACAGAAATTGCGTCAAGTTAGCAGATTTTGGCTTCAGCTACAGACCTTCATTTGAAGATCTCCTTTCAAAATGGCTACCCAGAACACTCACACCTTATTCAAGTCCAGAGATTGTTAACTTTAGACTCAATTTAGAAGATGGAGAACTTTAAGAATTTTGCTTGTTTAGTGCAGATGTTTACGCTTTAACAACAGCACTATTTCTGGCTATTTACAAAAGACCTCCAATTATGGGATAGTTTCCAACTAAAGATGATCAATATTATCAACTATTAATCAATCAGCCTGACCTGTTTTGGCAACTTGATTTTATCTAGAAAGTAGATTAGTAATTAATAAGAGAAAATACTCCAAAGGAATTATTGGAGAATTTAAAAGATTTAATAGAAGGGGGACTGGCAGAAGAATACAATCGAATTACTGCTACTGAATTTGTAAATCACGAATTCTTTAAATACGCTCAATAAATTCAGGGAAACTAATTTTGAAATATTCAATTAATATTAAATACTCAACATGGATAATCTTAATGACATCTAAAATTATCTAATCTCCTCATCTTTTTCTTTTAAAATTAATTTAAATCCTTGAGAATTTATAATATTTTTATAAATTTATTTTGGTTGTTTTAATTAATTAATTAACTAATTATTTTCTATTATTTTCTTTTAGCTTTGAGTCTGAGTTATAGTGCTCTTTTCTATCCATAATACTTATGTGTACCAATAATCGTTATAAATGGAACCAATTATTTAAAAATAGAACAATGAAAATGTCCTCAAAATTATTTCAAATCGAGTTCTAGTTATTTTATCTTTTGAAGATGGAATTAAAATTGATTTAAACTCATGATTAAGAAACATGAGAGTCTCATTGGAACTATATATACAATAAATTTTGAATATCTGAATAGTATATAAATTTCAATGAAATAGTTGTATAATATTAATCTATTTTTGGATTATGAATTAGGAGTTGATAAATAATTATTAATATTAATAATTATTTAACATGTTCTAATATTCATATGTTTATTTTTAAGGAGATTAACCATTGATAATTACTCTTAAAATATATTTATCTTTACTAATTGAAGTTTTTTGGTTAATACTACAATAATCAAATTAATATAATCTCAGACACCAAACTCCAATTTTTTTTGTAGCATCATTAAATGAGATTTAGAATTTGCAAATACTCAGAATTAAGTTTGTCTTTTAAAAAATTGAAACTATTATTATAAAAAAAATAGTTTCTAAATGAGATTATAATAATAATAATTTCAGAAATAAAATTTATTTATGAATTCAAGAAAATCATCTACCTCAACTTTAGATTCAGAAAAAACTTCTCCGAGGCTATAAAACATTAGACTGAAACCTATTAAATTTATTGGCTCTGATTTTATGAATAATTTGTTTAAAAAACCCAAGGAATAAGAGATTGTCCCAATAGATGTAAATTCAGATTCAGATTCGTCTGGGTCGGAACATGATGTGTTTGATAATGATGAGATATTGCTAAAGGGAATTCATCTTGGTGATTATGATAAATTATCTCCCACTGACTAATTGCAGATGCTGTATAAAATACGCTTTGAGACTTATCCAAAAAGAAGAGAATATATCTCTGAAGAGGAATTGGCATTAGAAACTCAAAAACTGGTTAATAAGATAAAGCTACATTTCTATAAATTCAAAAAAATTTTGCCCTTATAAAATTTGCCAGATTTTACATAAAAATATGATATAAACCAAGATTAAAATTACGATCAATTTTGGGATTATTATCGAAACCGAAATAATCATAGGAAACACAAGCAAATAATCTGCCATCAAAAGAAGAAGAGCGAACCAAATAATCCTGTTCTGAGATCTAATAGCAGAATTCGTAGTGATTGCAGAATCCGAACCTTAGCACACAAAAGATGATCCCCTTCCATTATTACTATTACTTAATTATTTTAATCAATGACTAGCATTTAATTAATTAATTTTAACCAGAATTAAGATGGCTATGCGTGAATAACCGTGTCCTTACAGAATCATCGATGATTTTGGAGGAGCTTTCTCGATGGGATGCTTTGCTGGATGCATATTCTATTTCTTAAAAGGCATGTCATTTGCTCCAAAGAGGGAGAGATTTTTCGGTGGAATCTAATTACTAAAAAGAAGAGCCCCAATTTTAGGAGGATCATTCGCTCTTTGGGGAGGATTGTTCAGTATTACAGATTGCACTCTTATGCATCTGAGAAACCAATAAGATTTTATTAATCCCATAGTTGCTGGTGCATTTACAGGAGGATTTTTAGCCATAAGAGGTATAGCCTTTGAATTATAGTTTAGCTGGTACAAGAATTGCAGTTAGAAATGCTATATTTGGAGGCATAATCTTGGGCTTCATACAATTGGCTGAAATTGGAATGCTTAAAATACAAATGAGAGAAGAAATGAGAAGAATGCAATAACAACAATAATAATAAATGTAAGAAATGCAAGAAATGATGGCAATGCAAGTCTAATAGCCAAGTAAAAAATAATAACCGAAAGTGGAAAAATATTGAAAAATTAATTTATATTTGTGCTCCTTTTTTATTTTAGTTTTTTCAAATCTTTTTAGGTAGAATATACAAATATTAGTGTGTGTGAATTTATACTAATCAATATGCAAATAATCATCTATTCAGATTGTATAATTCATACGACGACAAGCATTCAACCATTACATACCTTCATTATATGTTTTAGGTTGAACTTAAGGAATATCAATTCCTGGAACATTTAAAGTCAAATGAAGATCATTTGATCTAATTTTCTATTAATTTGCACTTATTTTATAACAATTAACTTCAACATGCATTATGGGATCCTTTACAGCTGTTATTCTGCTCTAAACTTGTAAAGCACTACCAATATCAACAGGCGCAAGGAATTGAATATCATCAATATGAATGATTTATGGGAATCCTTATCCTTTCACATGTAGATAGGCATTGAGCCAACCTAGTTCGAAAGCTTCTCTCATGACAAAGCCTCCAAATACTTTCCCATGGAGATTTCTATCTTAGATGTGCATCAACAATGTTTTTTCAATTTGAGTTTCATCAATAGTTTTATCTGAAGGAGGATTCATGAAAAATTTATGTAGTTCATTTATTTCTTCTTAACTTGGTGCCTTTCTATCAAGTCCCCTGTCCTTTTGTTATTTTCTTTTCTCTTGCATATGTTTACCCAAATAACATCTCATTTCTGCAGTTTCCTTATCACTTTCTCCATTCAAATCCAAGGTAGGCACTTTGTATGCTTTCGAGTGATCTTTGCCGTCTCTTGCTACCATTAAGAAATTAGCCGAAACTTTAACTACTCCTTCTTACATAACATCGATATAAACTTCTATAGAAGAATTGCCAACAAAAGTTACATATCCTTATATTTCAAGGTCTTAATCAGCAGATATCTTTCCAAAGAAATTAATATTATCTACCATAGCAGTAACTATAGTTGCACCATTACTAGGCAGAATATAATTGTAAGAAACTGTGGATGCTATGTAATCCATTAATTCCAATAAACGACCAATTCTTACTTGATTTGTGTAAAACCTACTAAATTTAAAACTCAGTTCGGGATTACTTTTTAATGGCAACACTACCTTATACCATGAATTTCTAGGAGAACTACACTTTTCATTAAGTTCTTTCTGAGAATGACCATAAACTTTTATTTACTCATGATTTTTTGTGAAGAATGCTTTTACTAATCTGTCTTCTTCTGAATTTTACTCTTTTTGCATTTCTAAAGGTACCTTCATCATAATCCCTTGGTATTGTAATTGGCCTAATTTAGATCGAGCAACCTAATTGCTGAAATATTATAAAGTTTTCTTAAATAGCATTAATATTATTTAATAAAGATGATAAATGATGTACCAGTTTAAGAAAGAAAGACTTTCACTTTGTCTAGCAAGCCTGATAATACTGAAGAAACATACTCTATGGCTCCTGTTTCTTAATTTGCTTAAAACTTACTTTCAAAAATGGGATTTCAATAAGGTTAACCGATTGGCAAAAATCCTTATAAAAGCTCAGCATTGTTAAAACCGATTGAATTTCAATCAAGAGGAGATAGAGAAGGGTTAGGAGTGAATCCAATGAAAACATATAAGTATGTTGGGGAAAAGGAGAAATAGGATAATGATAAATTTCAAGATGTGGTCATTTTAAGTGGAAAATACAAGAAAATGAAAGGAGTCAAATTAGATGTTATTAAAACATAAGGATAGAGTGATACTTATATAATTGAATTGAAAAGCAATGGAGAAAAAATAAAAATTGCAGCAGATTAAGTAGTAGAAGCTAAATTATATAAAGAGGAAAAGAGCAGAAGTAGATCAAAAAGTAAATCACAAAAATAATTAAAATGGATAACTTCAGGCATAGTAGTAAAGGTTAAGAATAAGCATTATTAGGGTGGTAAATTTTATAATAAAAAAATATCTATATCTGATGTTTAAGATGAATATACTTTTAGTGCTTTAGGTTCTCATGGAGAACTAATAGAGGATTTGAAAGAAAAGGATGTTAAAGTTACACTTCCAAAAAAAGGAGGAAGGGTTTGCATTGTCAAGGGAGAATTTAAAGGAGAATTGGGTTAATTTGTGGAGAAGAGGGAGAAGAAAATAGTGTTAGTTAAGTTGGAAAATGGTAGACTATTCGAATTTGAGAAGAAAAGTGTTTGTAGATTAATTTGATTTATTTTATAATTCTAGATTTTTAATTATGATTTCTAGATTGCCACGTAAGCAATATAGTAAAAATTGTAATGAGTAAAAAGTGCAAACTCTGTGGAATGCTAAGATTAAGGGTATTAATTTAAACTGCTTTCAATATTGTAATAATCACAAATCTCAAACTCCTAATGACATACCTTTTCCTGATTTTAGACTAATGATGTAATAGTAAAGGAAATCTGCATATAATATAGTTTAAACGATTCCTCCCAAAAGTGATGTCCAACAAACATCGCCAGTGAGTGAATATTTGTAAATCCAACTAACAATGTAGAAGAAACGATACACTCCCAAAGCTCCCACATAATTGGATGTAATGTTTTCAACCTAATAATAATAAATGATATTAACATCTTTGATTTTCTGTAACATATGTAATTGTGGTATTATTGCTAATGCTTCTAACCAAATGCTATATGACCAGCCTAATTCAAATGGTGCCAAATCAGTATGGACGAGTAGAGCCAAGACAGCTGCTCCAGTGTATATGAATTTATAGTGGGGAAAGTCATCACTAGCTGAATCATAGGACTATGGATTAGCAATATTAAATACTAGACAATATGGTTTCTTGAACTTCATGAGGTAAATTATGAACACAGTGCTGCTGATGTAAAGTAATTTCATTGAGGTATTGTAGACTGATACAAAATACATGAATAGATCAATATATCTGACACAGAACACTGCAAGATAGATTTCTTAAGTTCTGAATGATAATCCTAATACTTTATTTCATAAGTTACCTAAGCAATTTCTGGTTTTGCGGATTTTTAAAATGAGTATCAGAAATGACACCAAGTGTAGAAAATCAGCAATATATCGAAATGGATTAAACATTTAATTAATGCAAATGGATGAAGAAAATTAAGGATTAGTACATCAAGATGTGAAGAAACCTAAGGAACCTGAAACACGTGGCATCCTCTCCACCATTTGTTACATAATCCAACTCGTCATACTCATCTTATTAGTTTTCTTGGTTTTCAAGTATGCTCTGGCCAATCATAAATAATCGACTTAGATCCCTTAGATTTAATAGTTGAACGTGAATGAAACAGAAAATATAGATGATATTGATAATACTGTGGTGTTGGATAAAGAAGATTAAGACATCATGCAATTCTTGACTAGTCCTGAAGATGTTACTCAATTTGATAACATCATGCCAGAACCAGAAGAAGAACAATTTGAAGAATTAATATTCGAAGCTGAACCATGGAATGAAGGGCAATTATAGGGTTGGCAATACAAGAATGGTTTAACTTTGATTGTCTAAGAAAAATAAGTGGACATAGCTACTTTGTAATTTGTCATCTACCATGGTTATCATGATGATGAATACAATACATTATTCATGCATTTATTATTGAAGTAGTAGTGTTCCTAAGCACAATTGATTGAAAGAGCATACATGAGTACTGTGACCATTCACTTTAAAAACGAATAAATGGAAACTTGTATAAGAAAGTTCGCTGATTCACTTGTGAGAGAATACACTCAAGAGGATTTGGATAATATTAATAGTGAATCAATTTAAACCAGCGACATTGATCTCATTTCCAAAATAGACAGAGTCTTAGATGCAATATCATTAAATAATGAGATCATGACTGAACCCATACAGATACAAGATTTATAGAATTACATCGAATTAATATTGGTTTCCAATCCACTTAGGTTGACAATAGAATCTGCACTTTCAAATTAAGAAATTTATATGCTTGTCTCAGATACTTAATTATTGCAAAAAGAATTTGGAACTTCCATAATTGAATCTTGGGATCTAGAACCCATTTTGTATAATCAAATTAGAATCAATTCCAATCAAACATCCACTATTTTAATATATCCAGCAAAACAAGATGAATTTTTTAAGCATTTATTATTGCAGAAAACACAAAACTCTTTACAAACAATTCTTAAATGCTAATTTGAAATTCTAGATTTTGATTTCTTGGCAATTAACATTTAAGAATGCGATGTAGATAGTATCACATTAGCTAATGCAATTTACAATTTCGGATCATTTCTAAAAAGATAGAATGAAAAGACATTATTAAATTGTCATAAAGATTTTTNTAATACTTTATTTCATAAGTTACCTAAGCAATTTCTGGTTTTGCGGATTTTTAAAATGAGTATCAGAAATGACACCAAGTGTAGAAAATCAGCAATATATCGAAATGGATTAAACATTTAATTAATGCAAATGGATGAAGAAAATTAGGGATTAGTACGTCAAGAAGTGAAGAAACCTAAGGATCCTGAAACACGTGGCATACTCTCCACTCTTTGTTACATAATCCAACTCATCATACTCATTTTATTAGTATATTTACTCTTCAAGTATGCTTTGGCCAATCAAAGATAATCGTCTGCGATCCCTCAAATCCAATAATTGAAAGTCAATGAAATTGAGAATATAGATGATATTGATAATACTATGGTTTTGGATAAGGAAGATTAAGACATCATGCAATTTTTAACTAGTCCTGAAGATGTTACTCAATTTGATAACATCATGCCAGAACCAGAAGAAGAACAATTTGAAGAATTAATATTTGAAGCTGAACCATGGAATGAAGGACAATTGCAAGGTTGGCAATACAAGAATGGCTTAACCTTGATAGTCTAAGAAAAATTAGTGGAAATTGGTACTTTGTAATTTGTAATCTACCATGGCTATCATGATGATGATTACAATACATTATTCATGCATCTATTATTGAAGTAGTAGTGCTCCTAAGCACAATTGAATGAAAGACCATACATGAGTACTGTAACTATACACATTAAAAACGAATTAATGGAAACTTGCATTAGAAAGTTCGCAGATTCACTTGCAAGAGAATACACTTAAGATGATTTGGATAATATTAACGGTGAAGAAATAGAAATCAATGATGCAGATCTCATTTCCAAAATTGATAGAGTCTTAGATGCTATATCTTTAAATAATGAAATTATGACTGAGCCCATGCAGATTTAAGATTTATAAAATTACATAGAATTAATATTGGTTTCTAATCCACTTAGGTTGACTATAGAGTCTTCACTCTCAAATTAAGAAATTTATATGATTGTTTCTGATACTTAATTATTGTAAAAGGAATTTGGAACATCCATTATTGATTCTTGGGATCTAGAGCCTATTTTATATAATCAAATCAGAATCAATTCCAATCTAAACTCAACAATTTTGATATATCCAACTAAGCAAGATGAATTTTTTAAACATTTGTTATTGTTAAAAACATAAAATTCTTTACAAACAATTCTTAAATGTCAATTTGAAATTTTAGATTTTGATTTCTTAGCAATTAATATTTAAGAATGTAATGCTGATAGCATCACATTAGCTAATGCAATCTATAATTTTGGATCATTTTTAAAGAGATAAAATGAAAAAACATTATTAAACTGCCATAAAGATTTCTACAATTTATAAATTCTCTATTAAAAATATGTTGACGATAAGGAATTCTCCAAAAAGGATTTTAATGCAATTATTGATAATATTTAATCTGGAGTCATTATTATTGAATAAGGGTAATTTATCTACCAAGAATTAACAACTTTAAACAAAGAGGAATTCTTGAACTCTAATTTCGTGAATAAAAAAGTGCAATCAATAGAATACTCCAATATTTTGTTAGATTATACTACTGTTTCCAATATAGATGAGTAATTAATTTCATAGTTAAAACTACCCAATCTATCTCAGTTCATTCCTATCGAGCAACCCAATTACAATTTTTACACAACTAAAAAGATTGTCCCAACTAATATTACGTTACCAGAACCCAAGCTTCAGAATGATTCTCCTAATGACATAGAACCAATTTATAAGCCCATAACTCCTTATGTTCCATTAGATTTAGATCAATCTTAAAAAAATTACTAAATTCCAGTTTTAACTCCTTTACAGATATCTCAAGAATTGTGGTGGCAATACGATAATCGCACAAATAGAGTGTTTCTAGGAATTCTATTCTACAAACCAATTAATGGTTATAGCATTGCAAAATCTAAGGCAATTCTAAAAGTTGCTTAAATGTATATAGAACAATCGAACTTGGACGCCATTTCGGCTGGTTTCAATGTTTAGGTAGAAAGCAGCTTGAAAGGGATATCCTTGATGCTATCAGGATGGAGTCTAACATTTGAAGCAGTTAAAAATTAAGTGTTATAGAATTTAAAATAAATAAAGGATGAATCTAAGTTTAAGAATATCAAAGAAGATTTAAAAAATTAGTTTTAGGAGTATTATTTTTAAAAAACTCAGTTTTATTTAGTTCAATACTGGTTACCAAAATTGATGTTACGACCTGTGAATGATCCAGCAGACATAATTAAAGAATTTTAGGATTTGAAATTTAATGAATTCTCTTAATTTTTAACAGATATGTTTTCAGATATTAAGTATACAGCATTCATTAGTGGGAATATTGATATCCGAAATGCTAAGTAATTGGTTTAAGAGTTTCATCCTAATGAAATTGAAACTATTACGAAAACTTTATAAATTGAAAAAAATTTGGTTCATATAATCAAATTGCCAGCCAAATAAAAACAAAATGCTGTTCTAAAATACTTCTTGGTAGGATAAAGGGATTATCTTACATAAGCAGCCCTGTTATTGTTGTAATTGCATTTTGAATCTTAATAAGCAATTTAGGTTAGTTTTAAAAGTATTGGTTGTATGGATGGATTACTATTCTATAATTAAGGCACTGATAGCGTACTAAAATTAAATGAATAAATTCAGTTATTGATTGAATAATAAAGGTTCAATTTAGATGATCTAAAAGAACAATTGATATTGCATTATTAAAATAATGATGAATTTTTATGGGATAAAATTTACAACAGGAACTATGCATTTAATGTAAGATATCATTTAATAGAAATAGGAAATTATTGAGATTAAGAATCAAATTGAAAATGTCTAAATAAGTGATTTCCATGGGATACTTCAGTCAGAAACGCTGAGTATTTTTGGAGTAACAGAGAGCTCAAAATTTCCTAATTTACCTTCAGGCTAACATGATTATTCAAAGGAAAAGGAGAAATCATATTTTGAATGTGCCTATTAATATTAGTCTTAATGAATTTTGTAGATATGTCATTTTTTAAGAATGTATAATTGATTGCCTATAATTCTACTTCTCATAATATGTATTAAAATTGATAAAATTTGTTATAAGAAATTGATCGTTACTATCTATAAGGTGGATTTGCATTCTAGGTTCATACAAAATACGATTTTCACAAATAAGTGTTCTGTCCATAAAAATATGAAAATAATAAAGTGGAAACCGAATTCCTATTAGATATTGATGTTATTTAAATGTTTAACAAAAATGAGTATTTTTCTCAGGAAAATTCAAGACTGTCGTTAGTTGTACATGATAATTTTTAATCATCTTTCAACATCTTTTCTAGTTTTCTGATTCTTTGAAGGATTAGTTCATTTTTCTATATGAGGATGATAATTTACTTATTAGGATATTTGTAGCTCTTATCTTGATTTATGAATTTCAATAATGAGCATTACGTTCACATTTTAGATTTCAGCCTGCTATGCCTTCATTTACTCCAATTCTTATTCAAGTCGATGGATTTAGAGACTTTAGCTATGATTATGACGTATAGGTTATTTGTTCACTTATTGTTATTGGCTTCCACATTTTCTATGTTTAGGTTAAGCATCTTTAGCTGAGGGTGTAGCTAAGAATAACTGAATTCATTACAACTGCACTCTGTAATTGTGCTCAAGTCTAAAGATTGTTTTGGTTTATATTTCATTTGACCAAAATTAAACATAGTATTGAACAATCCATAATTTTAATCATCAAGTTTTTCAACAATCTAATGATGCAGAATAGGTTATTGTTATATTTTTTTAATAATAGCTCTCGTTTCATTGGTGTCATCATCATCATCTTAAACAAGAAATTCAGATTAAATGGGAAAGTAGTTTCCACTCGATTTTGTTCTTCGATGATGATTGCTTTTCATATTATAAAGTATATTTATTTAAAATATATGTGTAATTTAATACTTAATTTAACACAATTTGTAACTAAGACCATTCACTAATATTTAATAATATTTCTTGAGATAAGGATGATTATTTAATTAAAATATTAAAATGATTGATTTCGATCCCTCAACATTTGGATTAGCCCACACATATTAAAAGGAAGACAAAGATGAAATTAATACTTTAAGTATGCCTAGTGCACCTTAAGTGATTTACAGAAGCTTAAATGGTCCAACATAAACAAATGGAGGAAATAAATTAAATAATTTCAAACATGGAACAACAACATTGGGATTTGTATTTAAAGAGGGCATTCTTTTGGCAGTAGATTCAAGAGCTAGTATGGGTAGTTTTTTGAGTAGTGAACAAGTGCGAAAGGTCATTGAAATCAATGAGTATCTATTAGGTATGCGTATAATTCAAATTATTATAGGTACAATGGCTGGAGGTGCAGCTGATTGTTAATATTGGTTGGCATATTTAGCCAATCATTGTAGAACATATGAATTAAAAAATGGAAGTAAATTGAGTGTGGCGGCTGCCTCCAAATTCCTGTAAGGAATTCTTATTGGTTATAAAAACTCTGGTCTCTCAATGGGTTGTATGATAGCTGGTACTGATCTATCTGGACAACACTTATATTACATTGATAATGATGGGATGAGATTGAAGGGAGACATCTTCTCAGTTGGCAGTGGTAGTACATATGCTTATGGTGTATTGGACAATTATTATAGATACGATTTATCATTGGATGAAGCAGTAGAACTGGGAGTCAGAGCTATTTATCATGCAACACACAGAGACACTGCTTCAGGTGGTGTAGTTAGAGGTAACAATTGAAGATCATTCTAGTTTACCACATTCATTAGAATGGTTGGACTAAAGTACATGATGGAATCGATGTTGTCGATTTACATTATAAATTTGCATAATAAAAGGGATTAGTAGGAGATGGTGATGAAGCTAAATAGAGATTGTTTTGATTTATAAAACATAATATTAATATTAATATTAAATTAATATGTCTAAGAAAGAACCTAAGAAGTAACAAAAGCAATAGGAAGAATCCAAATCTAAAATCAATTTTGAAGAACTCATTATGAATAATCTATCAGGATTTAAGATGGTTTAGGATAATAGTGGATATCATTTTACGATCTTGAATTTAAATCAAAAGAATGTAGATGCTTTGACTCAAACCTTTGGAAATTACAAATATATCGAATCTATAGATTTAAGTGGGAATAACATTACTGAAATTGTGCAACGTATAATTCATACTATCTAGTTTCATAACTGCCGTATTTGATCAGGTTGAATGTTGAAGGCAACAATATTAAGGATTTGAAATCCCTTGCCAATGAGGAGGCTTTCAAATCTCTTAAGTATCTTAATGCTGCTTCCAATAAACTTATAGAATTAGGGCCCATCAAAGTTCCATTAATATAACTTAATCTGAATGATAATAAAATTGAAAAAATGGATACTTTTGATGGTAACCCAAAATTAAGGCAATTATATTTGAAGAGAAATAAAATCGCAGCTTTAACCTAGTTTTAAAATCTACCTGAATTGAAAGAACTCAAGTTGAGTGAAAATAAAATCAAGGCGATTTAGGGAGTTGAATTGCTCACTTCTATTCAAATATTGCAATTAAGAAAAAACTTAGTATTTACTTAATATTGATCTAGATTGAAGGGTTTGATGAAACATTCCCAGTCTTGGAGAATATTGTTCATTTTGATATTAGGGAGAACAAAATTGATAAATTCGATGAAATTACCAAGTTGCAAACTCTCCCAAATTTGAAAAGGTTGTTGTACAAAGGAAACCCTTTTGAGTCTAAAAGTCCCAATTATCTATTAGATACAATCAATATTATGGTAAGATTAGAAAAAATAAATAATATCTTTGTGACAAAGCAACTCAAGGAGAAGGCATTCTCATTTGCTAAAGATAAATACGACAGGGAAGTAGAGCAGAAGAGATTGCAAGAGGAAGAGGAGAGAGCTAAAGAAGCGGCGGCACTTGCTGCCTAATAGGAATAATGATATTGTATAAATTTAAATTATAATACATTATTATGATCATTTGGATCTTTTTTTAGATTTTAGTTCTCTGAATAAGAGGACACAGCAAACTAATTCCGCCAGTAATGTAATGAGACATAAAAATGTAAATAAATGTTCGTCACCAATCCTTGGAATGATGACCTGAAACATCGCAGCTGTAAGAGTTCCAGTACTTTCAATTAATGATGAAACAGTCGATATAGCTGCCTTATCATTTTCAAACTACTTAGTAAGTTCAATAGAGATGACTCCTGATATATTGTTGTAAGGTCCTCCCTGGAATATACCTATAGCCAAGATGCAAAGATAGTAGGGCCAGACTACTAAATCCAACCAAAATCTAATCACCAACATTGAACACATAGCCAATAACAAACTTGGTACGAAATAACAAGCACGTCGCTTATATTTATCGCCCAAGTATCCTAGGAAGATTCCTCCTACATAGCAACCGACATCAAACATTTATGAAATATAGGAGGAATGGTTTTCGAGCTTCTCTCCCTTTTGTTAAAAATAGAAAGGTAGCCAATCTAGGAATCCATAAAAAGTTCCTTTAAGACAAGCGTAGCCCACTGCATAGATGGCAACCCCAGGAACCATCCAAGCTGATAGAATATTTAAATTTTTATTTTTCTATTTCAATATCAGAGGGGCAGATTCTGATTCGTTCATACCTTAAATTTGATTTCTCGGTTCGCTCTATAGGAAAGATAATGTGGCCACGCTAACTAGGATTAGACAGCAGGACATAAAGTAAAAGCCCCAATAAACGGGCATTTCAAGTCTTTAAATGACAACATCACCAATTATCAATCCATAAATATCCCCCGCATTTACGCAACCAGACCATAAACCCATCATTAGGCCTACCTTGTGATTCTTAAACCAATTGCCCAATACGTTCACACATGCAGGGTAGCATGCAGATTGGATTAGACCATTAATAGCCATTAAGACTATGACCAAGGGGCTATTCCTTAAAATTTAAATCTTACAAGGTTAAGAGTTGGAACTCTTGCAATATTCCAAGGATCGCAAACAACATACCAACAGCCATACAACTAATTCCTATGGAATGTTTCAAACTGTTTTTGCAACACATTGGGCCAATTGTATTCATCCCTATTCCATAGGTTAATAAGAATGTCAAATATGCTTAGCCCATTTTGTTTTTATTGTAGTCATCGATAGTTAAATATTTTTGCATGTATGACCATAGAGTTCTGGCTGCATGCATTTACGCATAGCTAATAAATGTAAGAATCAAAACAGTCTTTTTTCCCATTAAAATAATTGTTATTTATAAGTCTATTCTTTATGTATTATGTGATATTAATTAATGATCTAGACGTACGCATTATAATTATTTCAATAACAAAATTGAATATTATATATATTGAAAAGTACAAATGATTGAGATTATTTTATATTTTATTATTTGTAAGTCTCATTATTATTTAAATGATATACTTAATTTTAGGGGTCATTTTTGCACTTGCAATAGGCTGTTTCATGAGTGCCAAACCATTAAAGTAGAAGATTGAATCCAAGATAAGAAAGGAGAAAACAGAAGGAAAAGAGAATGAATCTCTTGAGCATTCTTATGCTGAATCTAAAAGTAGTGGATTACTATTTTGCAATGTTTGCAAAAAGCTGCTATTTAGTCTATGGGGAGCACAATATCATGAATGTCTAATATGCGGAATTTATGTTCACAAAAAATGCAGAAGAAATCAAATATAATGCAAATTTATAAAATCCACTTAGAATGAGCTTGGTCATCAATGGCTGAGCGGAAATCTCCCTATGAATTCAATATGTTGCCATTGTGGATTAACATGTGGATACTTCTTTGATTTGGAAGGCAAAAGTTGTCTTTGGTGTTAAAAGGTTGTCCATGAAGAATGCAAAGACAAAGTAAATTAATAATGTGACTTTGGGGAATTCAAAGATGCAATCATTTTACCGAATGGAAACTTCACTAAACCAATAATTGTTGTTATCAATTAGAAGTCTGGAGGATAAGTAGGCGTAGACTTTTATAAATCTTTTCTTAGGTATATAGAGTTTATATTTAGATTTTTAAACCCTATCCAAGTGTTGAATATCTAGGAAATGCATAAATTAAAGAATTTCACACATATAAAGACAGCGAAATTGATCACTGCAGGAGGAGATGGTACAGTTGCGAGTGTGATAAATTATATCAAGGAATTTGATTGGAATCCTCCTATTGCCATTCTACCATTAGGAACAGGAAACGATTTGAGCAGAGCATTGGGATGGGTAATGATCTAGTAATATAAGATAAGGGTGGAACATACGAATAACTGGATGCATCTCATGTGTTATCAAAAATAATGAACAATGAGAATGTTACGTTATTGGATAGATGGAATGTAAAGATAGGGAATAAGAATTTTAAGCTATTTAATTATTTTGGAATTGGATTAGATGCAAAGTTTTGCTATGATTTTCATAATTTGAGATAGACATCGCCTTAATTATTTAAAAGCAGATTGGGGAATAAGCTGATTTATACATAGATGGGTTTGAATGATTTAATTAAGAATGAAAAGAGTGGTTTGGGAAAGAAAATAAAAGTCATTTGTGATGATTAGGTTATAGATATTCCAGATTAGGTTGAAAATGTTATTATTTTAAACATCAATTCTTGGAGTGGAGGGGTTACTGGATTATGGGAATAAGATGGAGACTTTAAGCAATAAAAAATGAATGATGGACTTTTAGAGATAATTGGAGTTACAAGTATTCTGCATTTGGGTCGAATTCAAGTGGGATTGGATAAACCATATCAACTTGGCTAAGGTAGAAAGATATAGATTATATACCCTTCAAATTCTTATGTCTAGATTGATGGTGAACCACTCTCAATAGGACCATCTATTATTGATATCTCTTTAGTTGATAAGGTACAAGTTCTGACCAATTACGAATTGACATGGGAGAATAGATTCCTGAAGACTATGGATTGGGCTGAAGAACAGAATCACATCACCAAACAAGCAAAAGATGAAATTGTGAATCGTATGTTACATTATTATTAATGAATTAACAAATATTAAAAAAAATGGGTATCACCGAACAAGACCTATTACCTCTTAAGAAAATCAAAGTACCTCCAGAATATGAAAATGATTCTCAATTCTATTAGGAAACAATCATGAAATAATACGAAAAAAGAAGATAGAGGTTGCTGAGCGAATATAATGACTTATTAAATAAAAAATCAGAAGAAACCCAAATTCACCAAAAATCATAATCTCCAGAAGACAAACAAGAGGACTTGACTACTTCGAGAATTAATGACAAATTGTTGAAGATGAAGAAGTTTTAACAAAATTAAAGAGAATAATAATTAATACAATATTCATATAAAGAGCAATTGATTGAAACCAGAAGGAAATAAATTAGCAGCGAGAGAGAATTACGTGCATTTTAAAAAGAAGTTTAAGATACTTCTCGACTAGAATAAGTCTAAAGAAATCGAGATATGATATAGAAATTAATAACAGATAAGCAAGTTAAAAGAAGAATGAGTTATGATGCTAAACTCTAGAAATGGGAGCTCCTTAAATAAGCTTAATATTTAATTCCCAGAAGTACTAGAGTAGACGAAACTTTGGCTCGTTATTAAAAATGTTTAGAAGATAAAAAATAGCAGGATATGCAGAGACTAAAAAGATTGGAAGAGAGTTTAGAGAAGGCTTGCTCCAAAAAAACTTAAAATATTGTTGAAATTAAAAGAAGAGGATTATTAGAATAGCTGAAAATAGAAGAAGCCTTGTTCAATAGAGCTAGGTCTTAAAATGCAAGAAATACCAATATTCTAGAAAAAGCACCTTAAAAAACTGTATTGATTCGACCATCCATGAGTGAAATACCTTAATAAAAACCATTTCCTTAGCCAAAATTTCTATTTTCTAAACAATAAATGAAATTACATTCATAAACTATTTCACATTTTTCATAAGAAATTATATCACTTGTAGATTCCGTTAATATTCACGATATAGAAGAGAAATTACTATAAGTATTTGCTTCACAGGACAAGACATAAAGGGAATTATTTGCTAAAACTAATTATTTATTTTTATATCACTGATTTTTATCTTCTCAAAATTCATTCTATTTTATTTATGACTTCATA
Source organism: Paramecium octaurelia (assembly GCA_905182995.1). Taxonomy (NCBI): domain Eukaryota; phylum Ciliophora; class Oligohymenophorea; order Peniculida; family Parameciidae; genus Paramecium; species Paramecium octaurelia. Next base: position 763,294 of record CAJJDP010000010.1, read on the forward strand.
AAATCCCATTCTATTTCATTGCATTAAATTAGCATCCAAAATCGGGAAATTTATCTGAATGAATTGAAATATATAAACATAAAACTAATTTTATTTTTAAAAAATTACAATAGATTTTCTTTAAAAAATGAATGTGTCCCAATCCAAATTTTCTTATATCATCTTATCACAAACTCATTAGAAAATGCCCATATATTTATCTCCTAAGTCTAAAACTCTCTTCAATCAAATATTTAATTATTATGATAAGTTATTAAATTGATATATTCTACTGATAATAAATAAGGTTTCATCTTTTTGTTTTATAAATCTTAAGTAAAATGTGTTAAAATTGAACGAGTGATGAAAATATTAATTTAATTAAAATGGTAAAATAAGTGATTCATAATTAAGTCTTACAAAGATGTATAAAATTTTAATATAGATAATAATTGGGATTAATAAATTTTATTGAACAAAAAACGAATATAATTAAAATAAAATGTTTGGTAAAGTGATTGTCTTAATCATGTCAATATTAAGTCATCTTCTCATTTACAATTTTATAAGGATTTCGCTTGTGTATAAAAATAAGTAAGAAGTTGAACAAATATTAACATACCTGAACAAATACTTAACAACAACCTATTATGCTCCTCCAGCCAATCATTCTGCAGTACAAATTTATTTGCCATTTTTAGTATAATTCAATTCTGGTCAAACCAGAATACGACTATTGTAAAAGATCAGACATATACAAATTTTATCACCCTGATGTCATTATGACCGACACGTATACTTTTCGTGAAGCCAGAGGAGTTATCAGAGATGCATTGAGATCGTCATATTATGATTGCATTCCCAAAATGTACTTTAAAATACAGAATACTTAAAGTAACCATCTATATTCTAATAAATACCTAGTCTTATCTAAATATGTGTTACCAGAACAATTGACTTTACCATTCACCTACTACGACTAATTGATACATAAATTTAAAGTTGGATAAGGTAGAGATTATTTTATAGATATTAGCTTCTCTATGCTTGTTCTAAAAATATAACCATTTGCCATCAAGACACGTTCTCTCTCATAAAGACAACCTTATGAATAACTAATATAAATACATAGACTCTCTACGAGAGAAAGGTGTTGATTAAGAGTGTATCAACAATGCAACCTTCATCCCGAAAACCTATCGTTTATTTTAGAAATAAGATTGCAAGGAATTTTTCGATTATTTGAATTCTAGTGAGTATTAGGACAAAATAGCTGAGGAAGGACCCTAATTTATTACCAAAGTAGGTTTAGAGGTTCATAGAGGCAGAGGTATAAAAGTCCTGTTTCCTGCCGAAACTAAAAAATTGTAAGAGACTTATCGATATGGTAAGAGATGCGGATTAGATCATTCACTGTTAGTAGCACAATAGTATATTGGAAATCCGATGCTCTACAATAAACATAAGATAGAGTTTCGAATATATTGGGTCCTGGCCTCCACCAACCCAATAATAGCCTATGCTTATGATAACACCTTAATCAGAAGGTGTATAGCTCCTTTTGATAAATTTTCTTTGAATAAGGAGGCTCATGTTTGTAATACAGCCATCGTGAAGAGTACTCTGAAATAGAGAGGATCTGATTTGGATATGGATGATGAAAATGCTGATGAATCTGAATTGTTTATTGATTGGAAATTAGATTATTTGCAAGAGTTGCTACTAAAATAGGGGAAGATTAAGGACAAAAAGTGGCTCTAAAATTATCTCTATCCTACAGTTGATAGAATGATCATCCATTCTATTAAGTCTGTGGAAGGATAGATAACAAAAGACAGTAGATTAGCAGAGTTCTTTGCTGCTGATTTTATTTTGACTGATGATCTGAAAATTCACATCATGGAAATTAATTATAACCCTTAAACACTCAAGACTACACCTGCAAGAGAGAAGCAACATACCAAGATGACTTAGGATATGATTGATATTCAAAATGCCTATCTTAGGAGCAAGTACTTAAGATTTAAGAAGATCATTCTGAAAATAGTAGCTAAGATGAAAAAAGAAAAAAGACCTCTCGATTAAACTCTTACACCTAAAATTATAGAGGAAATAAACGAAGCATACAAGGATAAGCTAGATTAAGGAATAAAACTATAAGATGACAATCTATTCAGATTAGTAATGGATGAAAACTTGCCAGGGACAAAACAATATAAGAATCTAATTTAGACCAAATGTTTATGATGTATTGAGATTGATGTTGTAATCAAATATAAATATTAACATAATTTATTTATTTGTTATTAATAGAAGTTAAATCTAATTATTATTAATATTTAAAAACCTCTCTAAAGTTAACTTTCTATTTTTAGAATTATAATTTATTGTGTTCTTCTAAATTCAGTTTATTAGTTGATAATATTGTAATTTATATTCAACTATTTTTCTTTAAATTTGATCCATCTCCTTCTAAGTCAATTACAAATAGAGATATATATATAATTTATCTTATTTTCCATATGCACTCCCATCCATTTCAGTAGAATAAGTAAATTATTATGTTATACAATTTCTCTTTCTTATTACAGCTATTAGGTATTAAATCATATATATAATTCAATTTATATGATAAGGATATATAATTAATTTATATAAATTATGAAAATACAAAAATAGAATATGATGTTTAACAAAATGTAAGGATAAAATATTAAAACAAATAATATATACATTTAGATGTAATTCATAATTAGGGTTATTTTCCGAAGACAGTATTCGAATTGTATTAATTGAAAACTGAGAATTCTGAGGTTTATTGTTTTGGAACTGGAGAAGTAAATCTAGATGGATTTTTAGATTGTTCATTGGATTGAACTCGATGAGTGTTTGATCCAAAACATGATTTGTGAGAAGTGGCAGTACTTCCTTCAGTCTTGGTAGCTGAATCTCTAGAGGTTGATTAACTCTACAATTCTTTAATTTGTTGTTTTAAAGTTTGTATTTCTTAATCTCTCTTGATGAGCATTTGACTTTGAGCTAGCGTCAATTTTTATTAAAGTTCATGAGCCTATCTCTTGAGGTCAAAGTTTTCTTCTAGTAGAGCGGAGTTCTCTTCTTCCAATTCTTTTCTTTTGTTCAACAACTCTTTGTTCTATTTCAATATTCTTTGATATGATTCGCTCAACTGTTTATTATGTTACTCGATGTTTTACGATTATTCATATAATTGCCTAGATACTAAGCATAGACTTTAAGGAATAATACTTATGACAACATCATCCTTTGGGAATTCTGGTAAAAAATTACTAGACTAATTAAGTTGGTTTGATTAATTCATTTCATCTAACTTAGGAGCTGAGAAACTGAGTTCTCTTTGGTCCTACATTTCATCCAAATAAAGTGATTCTCGAATTCCCTGATTGAAGAGAGTGGCGAATTGATCTGGAGACAGAAATATGGGGTTAGTGCTGCTTCGTTACATGATAATTTAATTAATATTATATAGTGTCATTTAATTAAATGAGAAGTATGATTATCCGACTCATTTAATCTGTCCAAAATTTAAGATTTAATGATTGCATACTCTTCTTTGTTGGCTAAAAAGTAATCTGCTTTCTAATTGCAAATCGGACATTTATCAAAAAACCCTTTGATTCTCATCCAATCCTCAAAACAATTATAGTGATAAACATGGCCACAAAATAATTGAGCGACGAATTAGGAAACATCAAATTGATCAAAGCAAAATGAACACTAATCCTCTCCATACAACAATAAAGAGGGGTCAGATGGATATTTCGTAATTATTTCTTAATCAATTAAATTCTGCATTACATTCTTCAATCTCTCATTCGACAAAGGAACCTAGTGTTGTAAATACGGGGCAATCTAAATTAGAAATACAAACAATTACGTAGATTAGATCATTGTCTATTGTTTGGGCTACCAAATACTATAGTCTTCTCTTAGCCATGTATCCCATAATACAAAATAGGAAAATGCCGCATAAGAGCCAAACCAACATCTACAGCAACGAAGATTTGAGTCGTTCTGCCATTGAAATTGGAGGAGAATTATAAAAGGAGAATGAAACATTATTGGCCAAATTATCTTCAACGAATATAATAGTGTATCTAAAGTAATAGGCTTTGAAGGGATAGGTCGTGGTCTAATTGAGATCCCAAGGTACAAAATTCATTTATGTGCAAATCTCATTCTTATTTAAACCTAAACAAATAGATATCTAAACATAAGAAGGGATGTTCACGAGGTTAGCCTTGAAAAATATGTTGAATTACTGAATTTCCTCAGCATCAAAGAACCAAGAACAAATTTACCCTTTTCTTATTTTCCCTTAATAGGTAAACTATTTATTCAATGAAAACTCAGTTTAATTGTAGTCGCAAAAGGCCGAGGAGGATTAGGATTGTATTTCCTCGCATTTCCATATCTTGCCATAATACCACTTAGAACTTTACTCATTTGAGGATAAATCAATCTCATACATTTGAGTTTCCTTCTGGCAAGAATCATTTTGCCAATTGCAACCAATTTGAGTGTTACATTTTGAGCAACTGCTTTGGAAACTGCAATAATCGGTAAATTATTAAAATAACTCAGAACTAATACACTATTATTCGTATGGAACTAAAGAGATCTCATAGTTATAATATAAAAGATCACAAGGCTTAAGACAAGAAGTGTAATTCTACAATTCTTAGAGAGGTGCAATTTTGGAAGAATTTTATTTTATGTCCTCTCCTAAGAATTGGAGTTAATATAGTAAAGATTAATAATTGGGATATGGAAATTAGGTAAATTCGTTTAAGCACTCCTCCTCTTAAATGATATTCTGTTATATATCCATTTATATTTTTAATATTTCCATGTTGTCATAAATAAAAACGAACTACCTTTCATTTAGAACAAATATGGAATCAGTAAAAGGAGCATCTAAGATCTGTTATTAAATAACTTATTGTTAAGTGAACCAATTTTTATTATTCTCTATGTAAAAGACTTGAGTTTAATTGTTGACTTTCTAAAATATCAGATTAGTGTTATGATCAAAATGTAAAGGGGATTTGGAGAAAAATTTTAAGAGTTGAACTTCAAAAATAATGGAGGAAATCGAAAATAATGCTTAACAAGTTTGTAATTCAACTAGTAAATAATCTTCAAATGATTTTAATTCCATAATGGTCTCATTTCTATCTAGGAAGTCTGAAACAGAATATTTCGAAACATATCTCAATTGCCAATCCAAAAAGGAGTACTCTAACAGATTTAAAATATTCGTTTCTGCAATTACAACTATTAGGCTATTTCTTTATTTATTGTAATATTGTGTAAATCCTCTGATATCACAAGTAGTATCACAAGTAAAGTTGAGTGCCTTCAATGGAAAAGAATTGACCCTACTTGGATGGATTGGGATAAAATAACACGTAAAATACTGTTCATTGATATGACTTACTATATTTAGAAATCATATAATTACCTAGAAGTCCAATCATGTTCAAGATCCCATCAATCACAGTTGCTTAGTAATTATAGAATGAGTATTTATGAACTGAAAGTGATGTAATCACCTACAGCAAATCTCCATAGTATGAGTTGTATAAAACTTGCAATTTAATTTGGTATTGTTGAGTTTCTGGATCTATAAGCAATTCGCTTAGAAGCATGTTGCTTAGTTACACATCTTCTGTTTTATTGAAGGAATATGCATAGATGAATTCATCATTCAATGATGATTTAGAAATTATGGCATTCATTTATGAACACTGAAATAATAGATTGTCTTTATTCCCTCCCTTAATTTTACATCTAGTGAATAGATCTGTAATGTTATTGTTAGTTGAGTTATCAAATAAACTGGAACTGTAGCATGTTTAAATCAGCAATAAAATTATCATTTCAATTATTAATGTTTCAAATTTCATCTATATTCCTAGCTTTCATTCATACAAAAATCATTACACCTGCGTTCTAGTACAATTATTTAGCGAGAACGAACTACATAAATTAATTAGATTCTCTAATAAAGGATAGCAAATTATGATATATCATATTAATAGATAATTTTGATATAGAACTGGATTAATGATAATGAGGTTAATCAAAATTCGATAGATTGTTAATATATCTGGAACCATTTTTAAAGATATGTAAATAGGATTATACTCGGTAAATTATTGAGTTAGAAGAGGTTTCAATAATTTTTGGATAATTTACTTTTGGAAATATGATAATATTTGTTTAATATGAGAAAATATACTTAAAATTTAATTAGAAATAACCCTCATGATGAGCATTTGTTTTCTTCTCTACTTAAAAGATAGATGTAATTCTATTTTTCAATTCATCATCATCATTTAAAGAATAGGAATAAATATTTTTCTTAAATATATGAAAAATGTAACTAAAAAGTATCTTTTAAGTTAATATTGCTAAAATTCAGTGAAATATAGAAAAGCAAAGAAGTCTTTTTATATAATTTAACTTTTAAATTCAGTTATTTAGATCTTTGTTATTAATTTTTCTAATTCTTTTTATGCTATCAAGGCTAAATGCCCAAAATATATATTCCAAGGTGTTGATATTTATAAATTGGTGACTTATATTTTAATTTTATTGCAAAATATTATATGTTTTAATTATAAAGACTTATAGATTTCCTTTTAAAGATGTATAATTATATATTGACGCATTAATATATATATTATTGTATAATTAATGTAATCATCAAATCCATAGATTATATACGCAGTTGTTGTAAGAGGTTCAAATGTTGTCTTGTCAGAGTACTCAATAGCCAAGGGTAACTATATTGCATTTGCTAAAACAATTATTTCAAAAGTAAAGTGATATTGTGATTAAAAGGTTAACTAATAAAATGCTAAGAAATCATTCAATTATGAATAATATGAGTTTCATATTTTAGTGGAAGACGGATTTTCTTTTTTGATAATGGCAGAAAGAGGTTTGAAGATGAGAATTGCATTTGCTTGTTTAGAGGATATGAAATAAAAATTTTTTTAGATGTTTCAACCACAACAAAGAGATTAAGCTATATCGTATGGATTAAATTCATAATTTTCTATAGTAAGAATATGTCTAAAACTATGAAAGGAATAAAAAAATAAAATTGAATATTATAATTCTCCCTAGGCAGATAAATTAAGAATGGTTTCTGATAACATTTAGTAAACCAAAGAAGTAATGATGGAAAATTTAGACAAATTATTGGAAAGAGGAGAGAAAATTGATATTCTTGTGGAAAAGACAAATGTCATGGTTAAGTAAAAAAATTTATTAGCCTTAGCATTTCAACAAGTATGAAGGAAAATGCAACAACTTTGAGAAGATAAATGTGGTGGAGAAACAAAAAAATGACAATCATTCTTGTATTAGTGGGATTGTTGGCTATCTACATTATTATGGTTATCGCATGTGGAGGATTTGCTATGCATAGATGCTTTGGTAGTAGCGATTGATCTATTATTAATAATAATAATAAATATAAAGTAATTAATGCAGAAATTAGAAAATCTTTTAATAATTTATTTGATTTACACATCCATGTTTTTATTTAAAGGTAAATTAAAACGAATTTGAGAAGATTAAGAATTCCCTTGAAACAAGGACATTTCAATTGAAAAAAAGGAAGAAAGTCCATTGAAGGACAATATTGAATTGGGAAAAGATTGAATAAAAAATGGGTTTGATTATATCTCATTATTATTCAGCAGCTCTTCTTTCAGCTAATCTTTCTAATTCTTAGACCAAAACTAATTCTTATCTTCTTCCGGTAGTGACGGCTTCATATTCAACGTCGAAGCTGTGGCACAAGTCAGCAGCATCATCCCATAAGGTTTAGTTTCTTTATTTCTTGTTGGTGGCGGCTTAAGCAACTGCGGTTTAGACAGAGATAACTCCTTATAAGTTTTCAGCCTTGTTGGCTAATCTTCCCTTTGAGGCATCAAGTCTGGCTTATGAGGCAAGATATAAATCCTTTTATTAGGCGAAAAGACCTAAGGCGTTGGTGTTTTCAGCAGTGTATGAGGCCCAAGCTTCTTCAACGTTGGTTCTCAAGGTTTACAATAATTGGGCAAGTCTTTCAGCAGCACCTACTGAGTCTTCTTCTTATGTGATTTAAGACAAAGCAGCCAATGGGGCCATGAAAGCCTTGTTCATCTTGGTGGCAACTGATGATTTCATCAATTTGGTTGTCATTTCGGCAACTTAGATCAAACTGGCTCCTCCTTTAGCTAAAGCGGCAGCCAAATCAAGTGAGTCATCGATGGCGTTGATGGCATCGTTGAATGTGACGGCTCCTCTGTTGTATGATTGGGTGTCTTCCTTTCTGGCATCGTTGATGAGTCCAATGTGTTATGAGACTGTGTTCAAGATGTTTTCAGTTTCACCGAGGGTGGCTTAGGTCTTCTTCAATAAGATGTTTGAGGTCTTCAAGATACCGTTGGCGATTTTGAGTGTACCAGTAGCATCTTCAACTTCAGCTCTTCTGTAAGCAATTTCGCTATCGCATTCAGCCTTTTAAGCTCCATAGACTTCATCGTGTGTTCCTTATTCTTAGGCGACTGCAGATTTGAAGTTATCAAGAACTCCCTTGATTGTGTCAAGTGGTGAGTGGGCTTTGATTTTGTTTTCGACTTCAACCATGATGTTCATGATGCTTCTCTTTCCACCGTATGTGAGTGGGAACTTTTGCACCATACCAGCGTTAGCGAGGGCTAATACAACCAATAATGTGATGGCAACTTTCATTAATAATATTTATGATTATTTCCCAATCAACCCTTGCCTTTAAATACAAAAACAAGACAACTAATTCAAAAACGGATATAATTTTTATACCCCATATTATTATTATTATCACTCTTCCAATCATAATTCACAAATTTGTGCTACGTGTAGTGACAATTTCAAACACTATTCTCAGAGCAAAACCATAAATAATAGCAAAAAGAGAAAAAAAAGTTAGAAATGGTGACTTATTTCAAAAAAAAGAAACCCCATTTCTAAATTATTTTTTTCGCAAAAGTCTATGCTTATCTCAAACTTAAAACAATGCTTATAGTCAAGTCACGAGTTAATATAATTTGTTATATTAAACTGTTGCTAAGCTGTTTGATATGATGTAGCATTGAAAAATTTATGGCTTCATTAATTTAATTTATTGCCCAAAAAGAAAATGAGTTCGAGTAATGTTTAAAATATTCAATCTCACATAATAGTAACCGTACCTTCCTTTATTTTTTTTGATTTAATTAAATTAAGAATTTAATATTTTATTTGTTATTGTTATCAAATTTAATAATAAAATGAATACTTTTATATTTCCTAAAATTTTGAGACACTTGTATTTTATAATAATGTGAAATATATTAGAATCACTATTTAGGTATATAGTTATGAATAGATTTTTATTTAAGTTTGCTATTTAGTTTTTCTTAAGTTTCTGGTACTTCTAATTTATTATCAGGATCCTCAACCGATTGTGTCTTGCTGGGAGTCTTAACATGCTCATCCCCTTTTTTATTCTTTTCAATTCCATCATTTTGCATCTCTATTTATATATCATTATTTTCTCCAGAATTCAATTCCTTTTACAATTATTTATTGACATAAAGATCAGATTCTTCTAAAGGTCCAAAATTTTATTTATTATTTTATTATTCGGCCTAAATCTATTCTAATTATTGATTGTCTTGCTCTATTGTATTGTTCTCTTCAATTAACTTAGCCTCCTTTTATTCATTCATTCTAGTTTTTCGAGATTCATTTAATGCACATTTATCTGCTAATTCTCTTTGCAATTTAAAAGAAGTATCCTTAAATACATTTGCATAACTGCTATATATTTCAATTTATCTCTCCCTAGACAATTCATCTAGGCAAAGAAAACAGTAGAAATTCATTTTGCTTATTTCCTCATAAGGGATTATTATTTCTAAGCAATCAAAATGAAACCATTCCTCACAAGATTCACAACAAATCATGGGATCTCCATCCTTAAATTTGCCTCTGCAAACACAATATAAATTGTCATCTCTTTAATAATACTCATCCCCTACTTATTCAATGAATATCTCTTTTTTCTAATCAGATTTTTTGCTTTTTTTGAATTTCTTTAACATAAGCATATCTATCAATTTGGCCTACTTTTTTTGTGGATTTAATTCTTGCATGAACTTACTTGCTCTTCTTCTCAATTTTTCATACATTTTATAAATGATATCTTTTTCAAAGTCTCTGTATTTGAAGAATTTCCATAACTCATCAGTTGCAGTGATAGTACTTTTATAGAATTACGTAATTATTAATCCATTTTAATCTACCTTACTTTAATATACTTCTGGTAGTTTAGTTAAGTAATATTATTTTTATTATTTCAATTATGGTTCTGTTAGAGACTCAAAAACATATTTACCTTGTTCTTATCTTAAATTTACTATGAATTTTTAATCTAATAGTTAGTCAATAAATTCTTTTAATTTTATTGCAAAATCAATTAAATCAAACTCATTCTCCTAATGATCCTAGAGTTCCAACTATTATTGAGATTCCTTGGATGATTTTGCTTTCTTAACTCTTTATTAAGACTTTTTGTGAACAGATTTGCATCTTTCATAGGCTCTAAAGAAATCAATAATTTCTCTTTCATATAATCGTTATTTCGATTCCAAAATTCGTTTGACTTTAAGTGGAACATGCTTTTAACAAAATATTTAGTAATCTGGTTTTGTATTTACAATAGTTTAAGTTAAAAATATCCCTGATCTTCTGGCGCATTCAACATGGAATCCAGTTTAACAACTGCTTCTCGCACATTAGATACACATTCCAGCCTTTTTGATGTTACATAAACTACAATTCAGAGTAAATCTCTTTTGATTAATGTTATCAACACCTCTCAATATGTCTTGCTTTTCGTCTAGAAAACATTCAGGTGACCAATAGAAACAGGACAAATGAATCCAAACCTTTTGTGGTTAAGGTTCTTTGATATCTTTATTGTTTTCAAGATCTCTAATGTCTCTATTTGGCAATTTACTAAAATCGTAATAAAGTTCTTCGTCATCATCTATTTATTAGACTATTTATGTCGTTAATATACTTACATAATTTAGACACTAAATCATTTTTCATCATTGTTTCCCCTTGGGATTCAAAATATGTTTAATTTAAGTTTTCAAAACAAGAAGCATCAATTTAAGTTGGCTTCATGGCTCCTCCTAGTTTAGGACATAAAGCACAACGTAAATATTATCCATTTGGTCCAAATGTCTAACAGACATCACAAATCCAATCTTCATTTGGTATTACTTCTATTAGGTAGCACTTTTAATGGACTGATATATTGCATTTAGAGCAGAATACTATTAAATTATCATCTGTATAATCTCCATCATTGCAAACTTAACAAAGAGCATCATCCAAAATTGGTTGCAAATGACTTCGACCTCCCTAGGTCTTCTTACCTGTTTCTTAAGTAATAACATTTTATCCATCTGTCTATATTTTAAGTTCTATTTTTTCTATGTATTACTTTTCAAACTCTGTTAATCCAAAAATATCTCTCAAAAGACTATTAGATTAATCAGTTTTGATTGATGGTTTAAGATCTGGAATATCATCTGTTAAAAAATGTTGTAGGGCTTCTTCATTTTCCTTCTAAATTTTTTCCAATTACAATCTTTATATATAAAATAATGCTACTCTTAATTGGCTATGATGTCGTCTAAATCCTGAATTCTCAACTGTCTCATTTCTAAAATGAATATATCATCATTCACATCATACCCTTTTTTATTTTTCTATTTTTTACAATCACTTAATTAATCGATAATTATACTCTTATTATAAAGTTCCATTAGTTTATTCAGTTTTCTTGAGCAATTTCTGAACTTCTTAAAGGTTATGTTGAAGATAGTCATGATCACAATTGAAATACATCGCTCCAATCATAAATTGTAAAGTAGATGCTTGCAAAAATTGAACTAGAAATCAGATATTGCATACTTGGGTAAATAACCTTGGGGTTGTTTGTATTCTCGACGTCTGTCCAATCGAATTCTCCCATTTTTTGAATGGCATGTAAATAATTTTGATATTTTTTCGTTACTTTCTATTAAACCTCAACCTAGTAATTTTCTTCACTTTCTTCATGTAAAGTCTTATTTACGAGTTATCTTCTCACTCTAGTTTATTTCCTCCTCTTCGTTGCTGGGTCTATATTCTGCATTATCACTCTGATAAATATGAGCCATTTATTATATACCTCTTAAAAGCGCGAAAAAGTTCTTTAAAATAAAAAATAATTAGCCCACAGCTCTTTGAAGAATCAAGACTTTATCTTTATTTTCACTAATCTCAAACAGACTTGATATATACTATTACTAATATAATCGCTGCTATTAAGATTAAGACATATCTTCATTTAATAATATTTACATAACTTGACTAGTAAAGATAAACACTATCCTCTAAAATCAAAATAATCTCAATTATAAAGTATTTTAATAATTAAGTAAGTGTTTAATAGATCTTCATTTATAAAATTTTAATAAATTAAATTTTCATATTACAACGAATCAATTCAAACAAACCCCTAAAGTATTTCAAACCATATCATTTTCAATAGAGATGTTCTCTATCTTGCATTATCGTTCTAAAATATATTTTAATAATTTATGATAATAGCAATTTAATAATATCTCTAAATTTTAACACAATTAACTAAATACATGTTAATTTAGATATAAAGTAGCGGGTGCTAATGAAAACGCCATAAATAATATTACATATCCATAAATTCTAGAATACATATATTAGATAACAAATTAATGAATTAGAAGGTATATAATATTCATATAAACAGACTTTAATTTGTTGATCAACTGTTGATATGCAACAAACCGATTCAATATAGTAGCACGAATTTTTGGCTGTCGAATATATTTTTTTTATGCATGTATTCTTAATATTCATTGCTTAAAAGTAAACTATTTTCGAATATATATGTCTGATTCTTGGTGGAGTATTTCAACATTTTCTTATTTACTGTATTTTGATAAATAAGTAAATAAAGAGACCTAAATTAATTTATTACATTTAAGCCGTCACATACTGTAACCATATTAACTTCTTGATCTTAAAAAATTATAGAACCATAATACTTATGAAATTCCTTCTCTTTATATTTAAAGATTTAATAATATCAAAGTGAAATTGATTTTTAAAACACAAAATTACTTGAGTTGCGAGAAATTAAATATTTTTCATATACAATCTAAATTGATATTTATTATAATTGAATTTATAAATAACTTCTAGTTATTTTACAGATGTTAATAGCATTCAAATTAATACGAAAAGACCAGCATTCGTTAAGTTGTATTTTCTAAAATTTTGAATTGCGTAATGTTTATAATGATTAAATTCCTGTTTCATATTGACTGTCTAATAAATATTAAGCCATAATTGTTAAGTGATAACCTGATGTTAGTAATATATTCAACATTTTATTTAAACTTTTGAATAATCTAAAATTCTTTCATATCATTAAAATGATTCATATATAACAAGGCTACTTAAACAATATTAGTGTAGATGATATTCTAATCCTTTGCCACTAAATTATCCTTAATATAATAATAACAATTTGGGAGTTAATGAAAATGACTAAAAGTTCTTATATTAATAATTGAAATGGGATTTCTAAATGGAGAAATAAAATGACTATGTATAAGAATTATGTAATATTTAATAATATTAAGCATAATATATATTCATTGATGAGATAATTTTATTGTAATTTATTAGTGTATATATATAAAGGAATATATTTAGAGAATAAGATATTAATAAAAATGTCATAGCTTCCATAAACGGGATAACAATCGAAACCTCAATCAAATTTACCTTAACAAAATATTCCACAAGGTCAAAACCAATTTATTCCTCAATAAGGAATCCCAACCTAAGTTTTACCTTAAGGCTAACCCTAATATGTGGTTCCACCTTAAAATTTAGGAAGAGCACCAATAAGTGGATTTCCAGCTCAATAGCTTCCATATTTGTAGCAACAAGGATTTTAACCATAACTTTAATCCTCGGTCATAGGATAAAATGGCGTTCCTTATTAGACAGGCCCTGTCTAATTAAGTTCATAATTAATGACAGAATAAGCAATAAAGGGAGAATCTAGAATAGAATATGTGCCTTTTGAGAGAGTAATCACCGAATATGAGGAAGTTAGAAGACAAGTTTAAGTGCCTATAACAAGATAAATAACTGATTATTATGCAGTCTAATATGAAGTTGAATATATTCCTTAAGTAATATAAGAGAAGTAAATTGGTAATATCTGATTCATAATAATTAGAATACGTGCCAGTTGAAAGGATCTAAGAGAGAACCGAATATTACACAGTGTAAAAATAAAATATATTGCCTGTAAGAATATCAATAATAAATTAAAGGCTCAACCAACTTTATAACCATAAACTCTGGCATAATCCTAAACAATATAAACTTAGAGAGTGCAATAGTAGATTGTGGTATGAATTTATTAATAAAATACAAGACTTAATAACCACAATAGTATTTGACAATAGCCTAATAACCCTAAGTTACAACCTATCAAGCTCCTCCAGTCCAAACAACAACAGTAATACCACAACCTCCAGTTTAATAACCAATAACATCCACATTGATCTAACCTCCAATAACTACAACAATTTAAGCACCAACCGTAGTGTAGAATACCATAATGCCCTAAACTCAATTTACTTCTACATATGTTCAACAACCACCACCAGTTGTAACAACTTAATTACAGTCCGTCCCTCAAACTATACAAACAACAAGTGTAGCTCCACAAACAATTCAAACAACCAACGTATTCCCATAGACAGCTAGTGTTATTCCATAAACAAGAACATTGACTAGACCTCCAACAACAATAGTCTAACCTTAAGCGTCAGTTCCTTTGGCCACAACTACAGTTCTACCCACTTAATTAGCTCAAACAACCACAGGATTACCATCTTCAATTTATAAAGACGCTCAAAGATTGCCAGTTTAAGGAAATTCACTTTATAGAAAGACTTTACCACCCATTTAACCTGGATAATTAGCCTAAACAGCTCCACCTCAGCAAGTAAAATATGTATTTATTTACAGATTCCAACTTAACCATAATTGCCATAAAAACAAGCTAAACCAGATAAAGATAAAACATTTTTGGAAAGGCTTTTCGAGTGAATTATAATAAAAATTTAATATTAGCATTATTTGTCTAAAAATAATAAGATTTCTCGTTCCTTAAACTTTTATTAAATAATCTAATTGTCCACATGTTTTAATTAATTAATACTTACTGTTGGTCCTATTAAAATAGATCATAGAATTAATTTTAAGAATGGATACAATAAAGAATCAATTATCAAAATGTTGGGTCAAATTGATTAATAAAATATTATAATATATGATTCTCTTATAAAATAAAATCAATCAATGAGGTTTATAACACTCATTCCTTTATTAGTGTTGGATCTCCAAGCACTGTATTCTTGATCAGGCTCAGTTTTTATTGTTTGGGTGTAGCATTTTAGATATTTATTTTACTGCTATGATTCACAATTTTCTATTCTTTCTAACGACTTTAGAACACATCTATTATTTTTTTTTTTAAACCTCTACATTCTCTCCAAAGTTATTTAATGTTTCTCAAAATCTTAATTCATAGATTTTATATTGATTTGGGGCTCACTTTATATACTTCCTAATTACATACATCGACTATATTCGTTCTCTCAATCGAGAATTTTGTTTTGTTACTTCCCGATCAAATTGTAGCTAAAACTACTTCCTAGTACTAAATAGTTTTAGGTCATTTAATTGTAATTTTGGCTCAGTGTTCTGAATCGATCTTATCCTTTGTGAGAGTAAGCTATTTTTTGCCTATATTTGTTGGTCTTGAATTTAATGATTTCTTTTCCTCATCCGTTGTTAAAACCCAGTTATCTGATTGATTAGCTTAGAATAATCCAAGTCATTGTAGCTTGAACCTCTCACTTAGGCGATCCTTCTTTAGTGGCTTTTGAACTATACCCTTTATTCAAAGACTTAATGAAATGACAAATAATCTCTTTTAATCATATTAATAAGGGTTCTATAACTATTTCATAATTGCTATCACATAAATCATCGAAATTCGTGTCTTAGCCAATTGAACTTGATTAAATACGCATAAATTAAGTTTAGAGAAATCTGTTCTTCTATTAACCAATCGACTTATAGCAAAGATATGTTAAAAATATTGAAGATTTCAAGAGGCTCCATAATAAGATTAAAATGAATATATCGATGTTATGATATTACTAAAAATATTAGTGGTTCCTATAAAATAGATTGAATTTATTAAGATCATTTTCATTGTTATTTAGTGTCAACCTTAAGAACTTAGTTTATTAGGAATATTATGATTAGTTATAACTTAAAATATAGTACTAGAATCTAAATAACATTAGTCCTTATGAAGAGAGATTAGATTTGATAAAATATGCAAATAAATTTAAACTGCTTTGATACAATCAGAAACAAAGAATAAGGATTCTTATTACGCTTATTTGTCTTCTTCGTTCAATAATATGGAGATTGAATGAGTAAGGTTTGGTTATTTAGATAAAGATATCTAGAGTTCCATTGTTAGATTAACATATACTATATTAATGATTGGTTAATTGTTGTACATATACACAGAAACAAATTTATATGTATAATGATCATTGAAATGAGGGTGGTTATAACTCAAGAACTTAAAAAAAGTTCATAAAATGTATTTGTTATGTAGAATTTAGTGAATAATATAATTCGCTAAAATCTCTTGCATCGACAAAATTATGTCTCACCCATTTCTTGAGATAGCAAATGGTTTTGAGTTTGTCTTACATTTTGTCAATGTCCTTCTTCAATTTATGAGTTAAGGCTCTTTTATATTTTTCACAGAGTTCTTGATTGTAATTTGTCATAACCTTAGGCTTGATTACCTAGTGTTTTCTATTGTGATTTTCTTTATTTAGAACCTTTTCAAACGGAACTCGAATTTTTTCTCCACTACTGATCAATTAATTTAACAAATGCATATTCTCAGTAATGAATTAATCTAATCCATCTTATAATAAGATATGTCTTTTCCTGAAAAGAATATAAATTGAAATACTTGCAACCAACTTGTGTACAATGGCCTAGGAAATTAAAGATGGCACAAACGTAAGAAAAAGAACTTAAGTCTTCTTATTAGGATTTACGCACCCTCTCATCACCATTTGTATCACTCTAAATGTTTAAATAAGAATTTACAAGAGAACGCAAAGAGGATTCACTATTTATGCGTTCTAATTTATCGCTTTTCTGGGTCATTATTTCTCCCTCCTCGTATTAAGAGTCCATAAAATGTATATTAATTTTTAATCAAAAGAACCAAATAAAAACCTTTAAAGAATGTTCGATATATAATATATAATTTCATATATTTATTAACAGAGACTATAAGTACACAAATATTCAAAATTATAGATTATGCCTATGACTTTAATGAAGGATGTTTCATATTAGAACGCTTGTAAATGAAATAGAGTAATCTTTGCATTACTTGAATATTAATTCAATCATGGATCACATAGTTCAATTTGTTTTTAACAAAAAATAATTCCCTTTAAAGGCACAATAATGCATGTAGCATAATTGAAGAATTCTTTGATTAACTTTAAATATTCACTTTTATTTATTTCATACACTTTTTTTGTTTCAATCAATGAACTAGAAATTTGATTAGGTTTTCCAAGCTGAATTATTTGTTATTATTTAGTGAAAGCAGTCACATATGTGATATATCTGAAACAAAAACTTTTACTTTTTTCAAATGTAATATTATAATAATCATTTTTTAACATTGGCTCCTGTAAGGAATTTCTCTAATTCTTCTTTGTATACTTTGTTTGCATTTTTTAAGAAATTGACTTGATCTCTATGTTTGGCTTCTTCATGTTCTTATTGTTCTTAATCTTATCTTTGCATATCCTCAATAGTGCTCTCTATTTTCTCAACTTGCTTCGATAAATCTTGACATTCAGTTTCTAATTACTTTATTTTGTTGTTATAATCAGTCTAATCATTTTTTTATAATTTTACTTTTCTTTGTTCTGCTTGTAAGGCTTTTCTCATCCCAAAGGCAATAGAACTCTCATACAAAGTTTAATAAGCTTGAATTGTTTGTCTAATTTCATCCCTGACTCTAACTAAGAGAAGTCCCCTTTCAGCACAATTAATTGTAATCTAATTGTAACTTACATATAATACTTGTCTGATAAGTTCATCAAAACATTAAGCATATAATTCCTCTCGAATAGGACATATACCAGTTTCTCTGGCTTGTCTTTATTGCAATTTTTTATCTAAATTTTCTTAAAGCAGAATAACATCTTCCTATTTTGAATATAAAATCGAATTACTCTTTTCGCTGGAGTGGAAGAAACACATTGAATCCATAATTATTATTTCTCCATTGTGTATTCCTAATTTATTACATAAAATAGATACTCTTGGAGGAAGAATTGAATTCAATATGTCCTCAGTTTATGCATTAGTAATTGACTAAGGAGCAGCATCTCTTCCTTTCTTTTTATCTTTAATGGGCTTTCCAGATGTAGACACCAAAGTGGCACTTGCATATTTGACCAAGGAATTAGGTGCAGGGATATTTGGTTTGTCTGACATTAAAATAATATAATTAATAAAGTCAAGCATTGAAAAGTGGAAATATATATTCTTAAGATATTTATGTTTATCAATTCAAAAACGCTACAATGCAAGTGATATCATCTATAACTTCATCCTCCTTTTTCCATGCCTCTGTGGCTTCCTGGACCAATCTTTCAACAGCTCCTTCAGCATCATTTTTCAAATAATACCCATAGACAACTTCAACAATCCATTTGTTATCGAGAAACCTTGAATATAAATGATAGGATACTCCCAAATTCCATCTGATGCCATGATTAAGAATTTGTCATTTTAAAATGTGTGTTTAATTATTTCTGGAATTGAGATTACACCTACTTAAGCAGCCACATAATCTCCAAAACTTCGAGACATTGCCAATCCTGGAATATTTTCGTCTAACAACCAAACTCTAGCTGGACCGATTGGATTTCCTTCTTCATCTGAATATGCTTGCACTCTTCCTCCATTTTGTATGATTCTTTTTTCCTCCTTAGGTAAATCAGGTTTTTAATCATGAGACAATTCAACGACGTGTAACCCATCCTTCTATCTTCCCAAAATAGCCCTTGAATCTCCAATATTAGCACACCATCCCACATGTTCAATAATCAACAAACAAACAGTTGTGGCTCCACTAAAAGTGATATCTATTCCTGAAGTATTTAATTCTTTTGTTGTTCTTTCAAATGCTTATCTCAAAATCACTTGTATCATCATGTCTTAATCATTCTTCCCAATTTTATGAGATCTTAATAACTAATCAATAATAATCGGTAATCGTTCTTAAACAAATTAAGCCACTTCATGGCCATTCACTCCATGTCCATCTGACACTTATAAGAGATATGAGTTATCTATGTTTCCTATTCCTTCATGAATTGCATAAGAATCCTAATTTACTTTCTCCTACTTTGTATGCAACATTCCAGCTTGAGTTCTATTAATATTCTAATGACAATATACTTCACTGCATATTTTGATATCAACCTTCTATCAGTTACGATTATATCTGGGTTGGATATTGATCTATAACCCTTGATTTTCTTGGCGGATTATTTCTTTATATATTCTATCAACTTATTGGCAATATCGCTTGTAGGCTTCAAATCACCATTACTCATAGCTCTATTATGTATTTGAGGTGGCGATTTGTGGGTTTATTGATGTTGCTTTTGTAGATCCAATAATTTCTGATATTGCTTTTGAATTAGATCATCATGATATTTAAGATTGCTATCAGGTTTCTTACTTTTAACTAAATGTTGGATTTATTGTCTTGAATTGGGTCTATTTTTTTTTAAATTAGCATCATATATGTCAAGAAATTATTTGCTACGAGAATTCTATTTTCTATCCAATTATTGACTATTATGATGACCATTCCCTCCATTCTTTATCAAAGAAATTAAATCATGTGACAACGCTGTCGATTTTGAGACTTTATTATCGGTTTTAGCTAGCGATGATACCCCTGATTAAACCAAATACCTTTTATTTCAACTACTTTTCTTACTTATTCTTCTTTATAGGTGACTGTCCTGCCTTCTAAGGAGTAGTCTATGGTCTGTTCATTGTCAACTTTTATTAACTGGCAGAATTAATCTTCATTAATATATATATTAACAACTGTTAGTTAGAAATAATCTAAAGAAAATTTGTAATGTATCATACTCATTTAACTTCATTTGCCAATTCAATATCCTATTTAATTTCAACCTAGAGCTTTCTTCGGTTTATTTCTATTATTTTGCCAATCCAGCCACTATATCCTAAATCAAGTCCATCATATCCACTGTTATTGTTGAGGTTATAAACTAACATAGGGACTATTAGTAATTTCAATTATTGAAAGAAACAACCTCTTTAAATAAGAGTTAAAATTTCAAATTGGAATATTACCACAGTTGCTACTCTATGAATAATATTAGATATGCTTGTATTTAGTTGATTATCAAATTAATGACCCATAAAATTAAAGTACTAAGGTATAATTAAATCTAAATCTTTGGGTTAAACTTAATTAACTTATTAGTAATTGCTTTAATAAGTTGCCACTAAAGTATGACTATTAAAGTAGAGATTAAGGAAATATAAATTATTTTTGATTTTAAGTGGAAACTTTTTAAAAAGAATATTTAAAGTACAAGAAACATATATTATTATTAAATTATTAATCATCATTCATTTTACTAATTTTTATCAACAAAAAATTAATTTAAAACAATTATTGTTTCTGTTATAATTTGTGAAGAAACATGAGATCATTTAATATAGTTTATGAAACTTTGATTTTCCAACAAATACTGCAAAGAAATAATGATATATTCAATAAAAATGCTAAATAATCTAATATAAAACGTACTTTAAGTTGATTAATAGATTTCCATTAATTTATTTCCTAGTATATAACTCTATTGATTCATTTACTTAATTCATCCAAATGATGAATACCATAGTTGCATTAAATGTATATACATTAAGTTTGCTTATTTTAAGTAAAGGCAGATTTATTATGCTTAATAATCTATAACTGACTATTTAATCTTATCACTTTAATAATTGCTTCCACCCCAGGCCATCGAATAAAATAGGTTATAAAGTTTAATTTATTTACTCATAGGATTTTCATTGTTCTTATCTTTTTTACTCTAATTAAAAAACTTTAGATGTGACTGTTATTATTTGCCTAGTATACTTCGGCATACAAAAATTTTAGACATCAGGATGGAAGAGAGTCAGACAAAATATAAATAAGACACTTTTCATGACAAATAATAGCGAGCGAGTAACATACTTTTAAAAGGACCAATATGAAATTAATTCAATTTATGTTAAAAAAAGAATTATGTCAAAAAATGACTAAAAGTCTTACAACTTTTATAGGTTTATTAGTATTTTTTCAAAATTCATTATTGATGTTGGTTAGGATTATCCAGTTATAATATTAATTAATCACTAAAGCATTCAAATAAAATATTTTAATATGAGAATAAAATTTTAAGGACATGTTGATTTTCTTATTTTCTTTAATTTTTCTTTAATCAAGAATTATACATTAAATAAATTTTATAAATAAAATTACTTAACAATAATGTCCGAATCAAGAGCGTAAGTAATACTTAAATGATAAAATTAGTATTGCTAATGCTATGGCAGCATTACAAAAAAAGTCCGCAATATTGGAGGAAGAAAACAGGATTTTACATAGTCAATTAAAAAGTTGTCAATACGAATTGCAAAAATTGGTGGAAGAATTATCAAATAAGGAAGGCATATTTGACACGTTGGAGAAAAAACTAAAAATCACAATATCTTAATTAGAAGAAGAGTTATATAAGAAGGATGAAGAGATTTTATAAAAAGATGCTTAAATTGAAAGTTTGTCTTAAGAATTACATTAATCTTTAATAGATTAAAGCAGAATCATGGATTAACAATTAAGTGATAGATAATAATTAAGTGAATAATAGGAATAAATTCAAAAATTGAAATAAGTCATTCATAAACTTAAAGAACCAAGGAAGGATGATCTTAGATTCACATAAAGTGAGAAGAAAACAAGTTTTGTTTCTAAGTTGGATAACGCAGTTGACTAATATTTTAATAATGAAAATTAAGGATATGAATAATTGATTAGGAGGATTTCTAAATTAGAGAAGGAAATAAAAGATATGGAAAATGAATAGAGCAATAAAATACTCTTGGATTAGAAAATACAACTACTTAAGGAATTACAGGAGTAGGAAGAATCACTTTTACAATATATTTGAACTTAATTAAAAATAAAAAATCATCCACTTGTATATTTGGTGACTGCTTTGGTTCCTTCTGAGATGGCATGTCTGGCCAATTCTCCTGGGAGTAACAATTTCACAGCAGTTTAGATTTCCCTTGAACTGAGGGTTCTTCTCTTGTTGAATCTGACTAATTTGCTGGCTTCAAGAGCAATTCTGTCGAAAATATCGTTGATGAATGAATTCATGATGTTCATAGCCTTTCTGGAAACACCAATTTCTGGGTGAACTTATCTCAAGACTTTGTAGATATATAAAGCAAAAGTTTCTTGTCTTCTTCTTGCCTTCTTCTTGTCATCTGTGGATTTTTTTGTTTTAACAGTCTTAACTGTTTTCTTTGCTTCTGCTTTTGGTGATTTTGTTGGGCCCATTTTAATTAATATTTTAAACTGAAAACCCAAGCGCTATTTTTAAAGAAAATTCTAAAATCTGATTGGCTGATTAAGGATAATTGTGTATCTAACTTTTCATTGGTTGTTCTACATAAAAAATGGCTAAATTGCTTCCAAAATAGTGCAGCACAATGGAATACACTTCATTTTTCATCAATTTTAGCACTTTCGTCTCTCCATTAGCCTTTATTAATAAAATAAAGAACTTAATTAATATTAAATTTTATAATTATGCACCCCCTCTAGCTC
Source organism: Paramecium octaurelia (assembly GCA_905182995.1). Taxonomy (NCBI): domain Eukaryota; phylum Ciliophora; class Oligohymenophorea; order Peniculida; family Parameciidae; genus Paramecium; species Paramecium octaurelia. The sequence continues at coordinate 786,527 of CAJJDP010000010.1, forward strand.
TACTCATTTAATATAAAATGAATAATAATTTATATGTCTAACGAATATGAATCAAAAATCTTGTTTGCTATTTATCGTCTATATAAGTCTGAATAAATTAATGAAGACCAAAGAGGAGAACTAAAAGGTAATTTATGAATAACCCCTTTAAGATCTCCTAATAACAAAGAATAATCAAATTATGAGCCTTGTTGAACCCTACGAAGAAGCCTTATTAGCAATATTTGAAAACCATTCCGATGCAACATCGTAATGCAGTTAAAAATCATACAAAAATTTGAGGCCATCCAAACTAAATATTAGACCTGCGTATAGAAAGTCCTTGTAAGACATCTCCTAGAACATCAATCACCAGAGTCTGTCAACCATGTTCAAGAAGAAAAAAATTGTTAATTGATTTACTTATTTAGACACTTATTATATAAATGTAATTAGGAATATTTTGAAAATTATTCTTTTTTTCTCTATGGCCATTAAAGAAGACAAAAGATTTTGGTTTAACAGATAAATTTGATTTACAAATCAGAGATAGATTTAATTATATATTTTGATTTGTGAAATATTATAAAGAAATAATCTAACTTCAAATCAATAGAAAAGTTGTTAATAATAGGTTAATTAATTATCATAATAACTTAGACCTTTTTAAGTTATAATCTAAATATTAAGATTAATCAATAGGATTTTGTCCATATATTTATGTAATTAGAGTCTCGACTAAAATACTATTAGAAATTTATTAATTAAATATTCATAAGTATAAGTAAAATTCCATTATATAATAAATGAGGATAACGTGACCTCAACTAGATTATATTGTTTCTATAAAGTTGGCTATGATTATAATTTGATTGAAATGCATTATATTAATTAACTAAAGAAAATTAATTGATATTATGTGGAACCTTATTTCAATTAATCCAATCTGTTAAAGAAAGAAAATTGTAAATGATCAAGAAAAGCTACTTTCTAAATTAACAAACACGAGGAGCAGAATAGACACATCTGCACCTTGGAGACCGTCTCATTCGCTTTCAAAATGGAATAACAAATATGCTCATGGTATCAACTTCAGTTAATTGAACCTTAGCTGAGGAGAATAAGATAGTTTATGAAAATAATATATTGTTGAATAAGATGGTTAATATTTAGAAATAGGGAAACAAAAATATTTCATCTATGCCACAAATACCTAAGTCGCAGTAAATAACTAAAAGAGTTGAAAGAGAAAAACTGTAAATGGAAAATTTAGTATTATCTGATAATATTGAAGTAACTACTGGACAGATTGCAGACTGCTTAAGCCACATACAATAAACAGTTTTGGGTGCCAGATGATCAGAAAAATCAAGCCTATAAATAATTGCATAGACCGAGTGAGATTGTAATTTATATATTAGAAATACAGCAGCATGATTACAGTGAATTAGCAAGAAAGCAATTAGGATCGAGATCAGCCGCAAGATTTAATGAATAACAAGATTCATGATAATGGATGTCTATATTTAATTTTCCATTCCTTCATATATTTTTTATTGCTTATTTTCAGTTTCATATCTTCGTCTTATATCTAGTTGATATCGATCAATTATTATAGAAAGTTTTGGCCTATAAACACCCAGGCAATCAGTTCTATTCCAAACAAGTACATCATCAAATAATTAGATTGGAAGTAGCAACCAATAACTTTGACAACCAGCCAGAGTCCCAAAGTAAAGCAACTTAATTATAGGAGGCTGTAAAGATATTTACCATTGCTGACCATTTCCTATTTAGAAACCATCAACATGAAAAAATCTCCAATATATCTGAATCCAAAGAACCATAAACCAGCAATCAAAATGAAAGGTGAGGTTGTGTTGAAGATGCATATGATCGTTAAATTAAGAAGCATCTGAGCTGATATGTATCCATACTGCACACAGAACTCGTTTGTCTTCTAATAATGCTACGCATCGTTTTCGTATAATCGCATGTAATAGGCCATGTATGAACTTAAGTAATTGAAGTAGAGTTCAGATGGTCTAATCAATTCCACCAAAAATGCACCAGTTCCAGAATAAAACAAAAATGTTATATAATATAACTAAAGTAGATTCTAACATAAATTATTACCCCATAATTAGTTTAATTATCGAATGCTTTCTACAATTAGATATTAAATCCATTATATGTGATATTAAACAGTGTCTCTGATGACTGCAATAAAAAGGCTGGAATTACCAAGACATTTAAAATCAAATAAAAAAACATTTTGTGGAAAAAGGAAATATGGTATTATGACCATCGTTCGTGCTTTTCCGCCTAAGCTAAAGAGATAATCACAATATTATTACTTATCACATCTAACAAATACAGGATGATTTGGTTGATTGAAATTAAAATTATTGGAGGAATATTATTCTTAATTATCCTACCAAATGGTTCTGGTATTAAAATAGTCCATTTAAATGAGAGGAACTCCAAACCAGGAAATTTGGATAAATACTAATATAATGCTTAAGGGGATGTCACAAATATAAGTAGTGTCATAATTAATAAATTAAGAATAATAGTTCTCCAAATTCTAATTTAATTACTTTCAATAGTAAAATTGACCCAATTAATATCATATAAATCAGGTGCCAATTGGATCTAATACTGAGTTAAAGCATTTTGATTGCATAATTTTAATTATGTTTACAGTCTATCTACACAGATAAAGCAGTGTCCTGATAACTTGAATGGCTTTTACAATTATTGATCAATCTATTCTTCTATAAGTGACAGATTTGGCAAAGGATAAAATAAAGGTTTCTGCAATTCCAAAATTCCCAATTGATATTTAAATAAAGATCTATTTCTCTCCAATTCTAATAGTTTTGAGTACTCAGGAATAATTGATATACCCATTATTGTTCCAAGATCACCCACATCATTCAAATATTTTAATATTTCTAACATCATCATCACTCCATCGTAGTCATCGTAATCCATTCCCCTTATATGCAGTGTCCTTATGGTATAATTAGTAAATTAATCTGTTGTGAACATTTGAATGTAAATAATTTGGAGTTCTTTTCTCAATTATATCAATATTGCAAATATTACCAAGAGTAACATCGAGCTAATGATGAAATCTTAGTTTGGTAAAATATTCAATTAGACAAATAGTTTTTAATAGTCATTTAAATAGTTCCACGATATTTTACATATACCCATAATGAGATAATAAAAGATGGTATAATAGCTGAGACCAATGAATAATTTCTATTCAAACAGTAACAAGGTCAATCCGTCAAAACCGCATTAACTTATTATTAAATTTATATTTGCTGTTTGAATTATGTTATATGCATCGCTTAATGATTTTATTTAAAATTCTTCAATAAATATTGGATATTATAGCCATATGACTTTCCACAAGAAGATCGTTATGGCTATTAAGGTAATGTTTATAAAAATTGATGATCCCAATAGTAAATAGTAATCCGATTATTCATATTCCATTTCAAATTTAATTTATAATAATTCTTTTTCTCATTTGGAAATAATCTAAACTCATCTGAATTTATTGGCCTTATATTAAGTTCATTTTACCTTTTATCTTTGCATATCTTTGGACATAAAATATGGAAATCGTTTTTTATCTTCATTATTAATAATAAACTCTAAAATATCAATAAAATGGCTGAAGAATCCGTCCCTTTAACTATTAGTCAAGGCCAGAAGAATTATAAAACAAGTTTAAATAATGAAAGAGAATCTTCTTAATTTTTCTGCAATAAGTGTTCAAAAGTTTAAGAATCATAGGTTGATCATAAAGTTGGAACTTGGACATTAATTTGCTGTGGTATCTGGTGCATATTGACGTTCATCGGAGGGTTGATACCCTTATGTTGTAAACCCTGCAAAGATGTTGTTCAATATTGTCCAGAGTGCAATCAGAAAGTAGGAGAAGCTCCATTTTCTCCTTGTTGAAATATTCATTGAACAATATTAATATAAATTTATTATAATCATAGACTCGACGAATCAACTATTTTTGATATTTCAGCCTTCTTATTAACTCGTAACATTTTTGAAAACGAAGAAATAGTTAAAATATATCCTAAAATGCAATAAAAAATAAAAGTTGGCTTTTGAGAACACTCCTTCTCCTATACTGCTATCACATTCATTGAGACCGTCTCTCCAGCTATTAGCAAAGTAATAAATAAAGCCCATTTGTTAAATTATTAATGTTGAAGTAATTATCTCAAAAGAACATTAAATATCCAAAAGCATATTTAAAAGTTCCCATACATATCACAATTGTATTGATTCCAATGAATAAACAGATGGCCTAATAATTGGATGATTAAAAGAATTAATGCTAAATCTGTTGTTCTAAAACAATAATTCATTAATTATAATATATATTTATATATTCCCTCTTGTTCTATATGGGTATTAAACAAAAAATCGTATACCATAGACCCTAATCATTATTGAAAAAATCTTTAATTTTTAATAATTTAGACTTAAATTGTACCTAAATTTGAATAAAATATAATTGTGCTTATGGTAGACAGAATATTATGATAATCATCACAAATTAAATTTGCTTCATATTTGAAGAATTTATAGACCATATATGAAAATAATGTACCTAGACTTCGAATAAGAATTTCTATGTATTTTTCTTTTTTGTAATAAATTTGTATTAAGATTCAAAAAGTGCTTTTTGATAATGATGTTTAATTCAATTTATAAAATAGCCAAGCAGTAATATCATTCTTATTCATTGTCTTAAGTTTTAGTAACAATCAAATCATAAGTATTTAATTAGATTTAAAATCTGTATTTTTCTTACTTTGAACTTATAAATCTAATAATTAAATGATAATTTCATCATCTAAAGTATATATACAAATGGATCTATCATAATGTAAATAAATCAAAGAAAATGGAAAGTTAAATAAATTTCGAATTTGAATATTGGATATTTTCATAGAAAATTGATAAAATTAATTTTGAATTCCATAATTTTCTTATAAATATTTTAGATTGTCATTTAAACATCTTTACTGTAAATAGTTTCAATAATAGAAGAACTAACTTATTTGAAATTAATTTTGATGAGATGCGAAAAAAAAAGAAATTTAGATTTAAGATGTCGAAATAATTATTAATTGATCAGCATATTCAAAGTTTAGAAAATAGTAGAGAATTATTAAAGTCCTTTTTATTTTGAATTTTTAGTTATTATGTGGCATAAGGCATGAAATATAATTTTAATAATAAAAATAGTTCGTTAAATTATTAATGTATTTGGCTTAGAAATAGATGTACTCATAACATCCATCTTACACTAATGGATCATCACAGAATGTTAAAAAGATGATAGAGAACTTTTCATATGGGCTTCATTAGTAAATCGGAAAAGGATTCAGCAGCAAGGTTTATAAAGGACAAAATGAAGTAACAGGTGAAACAGTAGCTATTAAGGTAATATGAAGTCTATTTAGGTAATCGACAAAGCCTTACTGAAGACACCTTTACATCATGCCTTGTTGCAGAGTGAAATCGAGGCACTTAGCACTTTAGATAGTCAATACATTATGAAATTATATAAAGTATGGTTTAGTCTTATGCCTATAGGTATTTCAAACATAAAATAACACTTACTTGATAACAGAATTTTGTGAAAATGGTGATTTGGGAAGTAAATTAACCAAGATTGGTAAGTTCCCAGAGCAACAAGCCCAAAATGTTATATTCGGAATGGTTAAGGCCTACAAACTACTGAAATAGAATGGGATAATACACAGGGATATTAAACCTGCTAATGTGTTATTGTCATCATGTGGAACTCCAAAATTAGCAGATTTTGGATTTGCAACAACTCCTAATTCTCCTCCATTGTTGCCTAACGTGAATGTTGGTAGTCCTCTATATATGAGTCCATAAGCCCTGAAAAACAATAAGTATTCTGATAAATCTGACATTTGGGCTATTGGAGTTTCAGCATTCGAAATAATATTTGGTTAAGTTCCTTGGTAAGCAACAAGTGAAAAAGAATTAGCATAAAAAATGGTGAGTGTACCATTAACCTTCCCCACATCAACTAAAGTTAGTTAAGAATGCAAAGAATTTATTAAACGTTGTTTAGTAGTTAGTGAATAAGAAAGAGCATCAATAGATGAACTAGAAAAACATCCTTGGATTAGAGGACCTGAATTAGCATTCTAAGTCAATAAATAACCAGCCTTAATGAAACAAAAAACTTTAGAGTAACCAAAAGAAGGCAAAGAAAATAGTGCCAAAAAGTTACCTGGAGATTCGATTCATAGAAGTGGAAAGAAACACACTACTCAAATCACTAAACCATTAGGATAATAATCTAAATAAAGTATTTTCATTTATTTATCTCGTAGCTGAAACTAGTTGTTTTGAAATTAAAAGTAACTCTACCAATATTGAATATACCATTATGTCTCAAATCAATTTTTGCAAGTATTTGTTCAGAGTTGCAAATTTGATTGAAAGTACTAATCTATTTAGAACTGATTTGCTGAGGGATAAGTTATTATTCTTTGCAATCAAAAATATCATGATCAAAATGTATAAACTTAAAGACATTGTAACTTATATTAATCTATTTTAGGATTCAAACTCTCTTGATATTCAAGGTTTTGATGCATACAAGGCTTCAAATTAGTTTTAATCAATATAAATTACAATCTAGTAAAACTTTACTAAATATCAATCATATTTTAAGAACATTTGGTCTTCATTATAATAAAACAAAAATGAATTATCAATTGATAAAAAGTTCGATGCTGTTTTTGATGAAAATTTCACTGAATTCGAATCCTTTTATATCATTTTCAATTCTGTATTGCGTCAAGCAATAAAAGAATTACAAAAGGAAATTGATAGAAAATTGGGCTCAGATGATCTATCCAAAAGCCTTCCAATTGACATGGAAAAGGATGTGGTCTTATTAGATTACTTAGTCACATACTTTTAATTATCACAATTGACTTTAGAGACCTTTAACAAACCTTATGAATTCGCTTAGAAATCAAAAATAGAACATATTGCTGAAGGAAGTCCTGTTAGATTGACTTATGGACACTTCATTGAAATCAAAAATAAAATGAATGACTTAGAAGTTTGATTTTTAATTTTACTTTATGGAATATTAATTTTATTTTGTCTACTTGTTATTTTTGTTATAAAATCTTACTAGATGAGTTATCATTTTCAGAACTCTGTTCAATATTTCACTTAAGATAATATTAAAATGATCATATATTTGAATTTCATGAATAAATATATCTAGAGAAATAGATTAAATTGATTCAGATTGATAGATCTCATGATTTGGTGTTTAATATTAAATATACTTAAATGATTTTCCATTATCAAATTAATTATAATTATTCTTGAATTTATTCTTATTAATTACTAATTATAATTAATATTGATATAAATCATATAGAATCAATTTGTTGTAAAATCAAATCGTAGTAAGTATTATCTAAATCAGCCAAAGCCATGAGACGTTTATCTTCTGTATTATTGACTATTGTTGAAGCTTCAAATCTTTTAATGCTATTATGATTAAATAGAATTTACATCATTTTCGATTCAACATTTTTTTAATGAAAACTTGAAAACATTGTTCTGCAATATGGACATTAGTGATTTTTTTCAGACCACTTTCGAATACATTCAAAACAGAAGGAGTGATTGCATTAATCCAAAAATACCTAACAATTAAGAATTCTGATCCTACTTAATTAGACATCAAGTTTAAGCAGATTACACATCTCATTTCTGGCTAGGCATAGTGTAGATCCATCTCGATTAGATTATTATTATATTAATAAGTTTGAATATTTGAAAATAGCTTTTATAGTCTATTTTATGGATTGCAACAAAATAATCAATCATTGTCTGAATCCCACATTTTAGGATCTAATTCGTTACCGCCGTACTCATCTTCAAATGCCATATCACCTCCATCTTGTAACCTATTTTATTGGATTAAACACTTACATGAGCTCTTATTCATTCAGTTGTTCAATCCATAACTAATTATATTCCGTAAATTTGATTTCTTTGATTTTTTCACATAATTCTTAATCATACTCCCTTAGTATATCTAAGACTTCTTCTGACATCTACTACACCTTTTTGTTTTTATCATTTATTTATTAAATTATCTAAATTAGGATTTCATCCCTCAAAATATGAATATTCTTACTATTCCAAAATTTGTGATATTCCTATTTTATGAAACAGAAATTAGTGTAAGCAATACAAATACTGTACAACAAATTCATCATCGTCGCTCTTTTCTACAAAAACTTAAGACAAAGCATTCAATATTCGACTCTTAAACAGTTTTTCAGCGGCATTTTGTTGGGATATAATAGATGATACCAACATCATCGTTTCTATCACAATGTCATCTTCAACCATTCCAACAGCTAGGTTATTATGGAGAAACTCAATAAATGGTTCATTCAATAGCTTTATCCAATTTTCTTATAAATCTAATGCACTCATAATCCCTATAATTTCAAATTTAATATCCTCTTCCTTTCCCTATGTAACTAATAGTTTCATAAAATGTCTCACAAACCCTTTAGCACATGTCTACACTTCTGGATTTGTAGAGTTTTCAATTACCCCTTTCACAAATCTAAATAATAAGGTATCTGAATTCGTTATAGCTCTCTAAACTATTTATTGAAATTCTTGCTCTGTAATATGATCTACATTTCTTGAACTTGTTGACAAATTAACAGCCAAAGCAATTAATTCCTTTCCAATCACAGGTTCAGGGAAGTGCAGCATTAATTTTACAACCAAAGTCATACATTCAGTAAAACCAAAAGTTAATCTGATTTTATCATCTAAAGTAAGCAAATACAACAACACTATTGAAACAAAGCGATAATTTGGTATCTTCAGCATCTTTACAATATCTGGAATAAATCCATTCTATTCTATTTATAATCGTGCTTCAGTGTCAAAACTTAAATTCTTAAGAACACCTAATATATTTATATCAATAAAAAACCTAAACTTAATTGTAGCAATACATTATTATCAGCACTGAAGAATCTCTTTAATTTTCTAATACAATTCTCTTCGACCATTTACAATTTGCATTCATTAACAATGCTCAATTTCTTCAGAAACAACAAAGTTACTATCAATAAATAGAAATTATTTCTTTCTAACATTCTCAGCAAAAATGTTATGATCTTCCTTTTCCTCATCTTATTCTCTATGATAGGATCTTCTGCCATGTTCATTAAGATTGTAAAACCAACATAAAATAACTTCTCTTATTTTGCTATCATTAAATTTAATTTTCTTAATTCTTATAACTGTTGGGGTTAACCTTGTTTTTCCATCAATTCTGCATATCTCAAATCAAATCTCTAGATTTAAGACTCTATTATTTTCATTGTAATATCTCCGATTTAATGCTCAGATAATATTTAATGAAATTCCAAATAGTTTGACACAATGTAAAAAACGCATAATAAATAGAGAGTAAGTTCTGTTGATTTTTTATGTTCATCTCTCAATGTTCTAGATATTGTTGATAAGAATTATTCTTATATGCATTATTATAAATAAATACCATGAGATATTAATAATTCTAGGTTTTCCTATCGAGCAGCCAACCCAAGTATTTTCTTTGCTGCCTCCTTTTTAGGCTCTATTTTCTCATCATAAAATGCTTCCAATAATTTCTCAAGCAAATCTTCAGAATCCATTTATTTATTATATTATATCAATAATTGCTAAAATGAATATTCATATCAATTAGCAGCAGGAATTTGATTAAGCTGGCTATTGTGCTTTTTTAGAATCCATGATCTCTTTCTACTTTTTATCGTAAGCAATTTTTATTGCCGTATCAAATAAGGGTTTTAATCCTTCCTATGTCAATGCCGAAACTTCAAATAATTGAGCATTGATACCCTTTACTAATTATTCGGCCTTGAATTACTAAATATTTAATTACAGCTGATTTTTTAATGTGTCTTGAATTACCCTCATCTCTCATATCAATTTTATTTCCTACAATTAACTTTGGAACTTAGGCTAATTTATCTTTGTTCAATTCAGGATACCACTAGAGTTTAAGTTCAAGATTACTTTATCGAGAGCATTCTAAAATGTGGTATTCTCAGTTACTGAATAAACAATTAAAAACACATCAGTTCCATCATAGCTCAATTATCGAACTTGATTATATCCTTCCTATCCAGCAGTATCCCTAATTTAATAATGTCATACCATAAACTTAAATTAACATCTTGTCCATTAACAACTACTTTAGATTAATAATTCTCAAAAACAGTTGGTACATAATCGGTTGGGAATTTATCTGTTGTGTAACTATAGATTATCAGGTTTTAAACTGATTTACCTCAATAATATGCAGGTTTTTCCTACTGATCCATCTCCAACTACTAACAATTTTATTGTTAAAGGTTCTGCCATTTTTTAAAAATAATTATTATTATTTATATGTTCAATAATAATATAATAAATGTAAAATATTTCCATAATTTTTGTACTGTTAGGAAATTATTCCTGTTTATTTTCAAGGCGATCTTCATGAAATAGTACAATCATTTATTAAAGTAAGTTTATTAAATTAATATTTATAATCATTTGATTACTTTTTTAGATTTCACTTGATCATTATATTTCTAAGAATGTTCTAATTTATGCAAAACTGAGGAATTGCCTTATTTTTTTGTCTGAAACTTTGTTTTCGTGCATTGAGTACTCTTCGTATTTGTTTGGGCTTCTTCCTAATACTCCTCTTTGATGATCAATTGATCATTTTAATTTGCACTTTAGTTCGTAAATCGAAGTTATTAACTAGTATTGCTGTATATACTTAACTAAAACTATAGTAATTAAGGAATATAGAACTGTTTGAGTAATTATCTAAATATTATATCATTCTTACTGCAAAGTTGAGCTTAATTACAATTAATTGCTGATCTGCATTTTCTTGTTTGTGTAAATGACAAATAATTTTATAAATTAATATAATGAATTTTTTTCTCCAAAATTTATGAATTATGAATTTATCATATCTTTTATTTTATAATATCAAACAAATCATTAATTGTATATTTTAATTCATTTTTAGAAAAATGCCATAAAGAAAAGGCAAATAAAACAATTTCAAAAAAATTTAATTACTTTCTTAATTTATTTGAGAAAAACAGTCCTTACGACAATCCCCTCTTAATAAGCGGCGACAATTATTAATTTTCTATTCTTCTTCTTAACAAAAAATGGAGATCAAGTGCATGATAAGTTTAATTAAAAGATTTTAGGATTTTTAAATTTACTATATTTTATTTTCTGAATATAAAAATATTAATTGAAAAATACTAGATAATATTTTTTCCTTGTATTTTGCTTATGTATATTTGAGGAAATTATTTAGTTATAATATTTACTTTGACTATTCAATATAATTTAATTAAAATTAATTTTGATAAGAACTTTTAGTTGTGATTATAATTTTAACCAATTAATTAATATGTTCCTTAAAAAATTGATAAAATAGGATATGGTAAAATATATAATATAAGTAAACGAGTAGTCTTAACCAAAAAAATTATTAAAAGACAAATAATTCAATAGAAAATAATAATTATGCCAGGCCATCATTGGGAGTAATACTACAAAACTTAAGAACTATTGATAAATAATTTAATACTCAAACCATGCTTTTATAGAATCTTCATATTAAATAATATTGATTTAAGAAATATTTAATATATTAATAATAATCAAGTACTTATTTCTAAAAAATTAATAGAACTAAAATACATATAATTAGCCTAGTACGTAGCTTAAATAGTTCTATCAAAAAGGAGAACTTGTTGTAATAGAATGCTATCCACACCCAATCCTTATCCTATATGAAAATTTCAAATCACAAGAAATCAAAAATTGATATTATGTTTTTAATTATCTTCCAAAATTCATTCAAAGAAAATATCTATCTATTTGATTTGATCAAAATGAAGGTTAAGAATATAGCGCTTATAATAGAAGTTTTAGATATCTGAAGCAATAAATATAAAATATTCAAATTTTAAATGGCTTAATAAGATATCTGGAAAATACAAGAGATCTAAATTATCCTAAATATTCTCTGCTTGAAAAATCTAGTCTCTTGCTTAAAATGTTTTTATTCAGATTCAAATAATCTATCTTAAAGTTACATTAAAATAGACTTTATAAACCCAAATATTTAAATTCTATCAATATGCAATGTGATTGTTTAAAATCGAAATCAAACTGAAATATTCTAGCTTCCCTTTTGGATTTATAAGTTCAATGCTAATGGGATTATTATAATATATTTTATTATTTCGAATGATAAGATTTTAGTGTCTACGATGCAATCATATACAAGACGATGATAGTTCATGTTAAAATTGTGACTAATGGGATAAATAGAAGAAACAAATAGAAGACTTTAAAAGAGTCAACAGAAAAATTGAGGAAAATTTATCAACGGAGATTGTGTGCTGCGGAGTTGGAGAATTATAGAGGAGAAAAATCATTATTGGCTTATTTTGCGTATTGATGTCAATTGGCTTTATTCTCCTTATTGGTGACTTTAGTGATGAATCTAGTGAAATAGGAATGACTTTGATTGGCTTTGGAATTTTGGTCGGTGTGATCGGATGCATCATTATAAAATGCTGTGGTTGAGAAAACAAATTAAGATAGATAGTATGAGAGTATAATATTTTTAAAACTTAAATTGAGTGACTTTTTTACATATTCTATATATTCTGTATGGAGTAACACTTATCTAAGAAATATATCTCGTTAATAGTTTGCACTTATTTGAAAGCAGGTTGCTGCTATTTAATAACATGTATCAATCAGACTTTATTGAGTCAATTTCAATATCGATTACCAAGTTAATTTTAATGTTCCTTCAATATATTTCCCATTCATGGTTCTAATTTATCAACAATAAAGATTAGACTAAATCCTTGCTGTTATTATTATTCCTTGAACTTTTAATCGTTTAGTTGGTATATAAACTCCTTATGTAATCTTAACTTATCTTTAAAGAAGGTTCTTTTATTCTACTGAAAATATTTTCTTTGGCAATAGTTATTTATAAATTACTTAATTACATGAGTCTCCTAGGATGAACATTTAATAAAGTCTAAAGATTATTTTTGCCATAATATATTAGAATATTTGATGAAATCTATGATTAATTAATTTCCTTCTAAATATTTCAAATAATTACTCAATAAAAATTAATAACAGCCTTATGAGATTATAATAGCCACCTCCAATAAGTTAGTAAACCTTTAGTTTCGGTCAAGCCAATTCATTCATTCACAGAGTTTAATAAACTTAGCCAATCATCAGAGTAAATTAACCATGCTTTAGAGTCTATACTTAACCGATGCAAAATAAGAGATAATCAAAGAGTCCATTCTAAAGAGGATATGATATGTAAGAAGAAAATAGAACCTTGAAAATATACATATTATAAATGGAACAAACTTTGGCAAATCTTTAGAAGAAGTATCTCTCTTTTTATAAGGTTAGCAATAAAAGACTCTTGCTTTCATAATAATTAAAAGAAAATTCTCATTTAAGAGATGAGATTTAGTAGCTTAAAACTGAAATATCCACTGAGCTTGCAGAAAGAGCGTATTTAGAAAAGGTTTGTTAGAAATTATGATTTGGTAAATATTATTATATGACTACTTAAAATACGCTTCTATAGAATTATTATTTTATATGTAATATATTTCAATTTGTACCAAATAAGTCAGTTATTTACCTTCTTATTATCTCCTTTTAAATTCAACAAATTATCTCAAGAGTTTTTAATATGAATCTAATCAAAAATTAAGATCTCTTTTGATTAATAATCTTAATTTTCTTTAAATTCATTAAATGTTCCTCATATTTATTTTAATAGTATTCAAATTAGAAAAACTAGTTTTTGTTACACTGAATCACTCTATTAACTATTTTTATAGTAATAATTATAAAATATATAATATTAGTATTCAAATTGAAAAACCATTCATCTTAAATCTATAGTTTCTGCTCTAGTAATCCCATGATTATTTTTGGAATTAGATGATGGAAATACACTCCAAAAGCGAAGACTTTCATCCCCTGCTCCAGTAACAATATTTTATCCACAAGGAGAGCCACTTAAATATAAGACTCTTTAAGTGTGACCAGTTAGAGTAGCAACCTTAGACATATTAGTATAGTTCCAAACAATTATTTAATTCAGAGAATAACCATGAGTTGAAACTAATTCATTTGAGTTTTTAGAAAACATTAAATTACAAACTTGAGAACCAGTATCAATGCACTCTACTTATTCAATAGTTTGAGTATTGAAGAATCTAATGCATCTGTCAGCAGTACCACCACCAGAAGCAACAATATTGTGTTAATGAGGTGACCAACCAATAGCTTTAACTGCTGCTTGATGTTGTGAGAAATGAGTTAATTCTCCTTGATTCTTCAAGGACCAAATAAATAACTTATTATCGTTTCCTCCTGATGCCAAGAGTTGTTCATCAAAGGACCACTTCAATCCACAAATTTCTTATTTGTGTCCAACATACTTTTGAATGGATTCATTAGGACATCTAACATCTCTAACTAATATGTTCCTATCCCTACTTCCAGTGGCTAATAAATAATTATTCCAAGCCAAAGATCCAATTCTACCTTAGTGGCCATTCCATTTTCGAATGACTTTCTATTTTACTACATCCCAAACATCAACATCACCCATAGTATTTCCTACAGACAGATGTTGATTGCGTTGAGACCATGCTACACTACATACCATATCAGGATCTTCAAGTGTACAAAGACGAGACACCTTTGAGGTATGGCCTGACCAAATTAGAACTGAATTTTCAAGTCCTACTGCTAATGCATTAAATGGGGACCAATCTAATAGGTTCAGGTAAAAATCATCTTATAGGTTTTCAGCCTCCAACACTTTATAAGGTCTTTTATTAATTTTGCGAGGAGGCTTTTCGGGTTCAACCTTAGTTGGAGTATTAGAGAAATTTAATCCATTATTAATTATCTTATTCATTTCATTTTGTTTATTTTCTGTTTTGTAATTAAATAGTTTTTAATTGATGGCTGGTGATTTTCCCAGTATTGAGGATTGGAGAAGATTGTTGTAGGTGTTGCCTTAGCAATTTTCCTCACTCATGAATAATTGATAGAGGTTGGATTGCACATTACGTGGGATGAACTTTAAATATTGTTATCAATTTATACACGATCACTTTTGTCTTTGGGACTGGTCCAAGATTGTTTGTTGAGATCAATCTCTTTGATGGGTGTTTAATCATTCATTGGAAAACAAATGTATGTTTATTTTTTAATAAAATTTATCTGTTATTTGATTATATTAATAAAATATATTTATACTATGATTATTTTCACTTAAAGTAAAATTTGTATTATTAAAATTATACACTTCAAGTAACATTAAGGACCTAAATGATGAACGAAATAAGCATTGTTTCACTCAGTCAACTCCTCAACAACATCCATCTATCGCAATCCCACATTGACGAAGCTGCCAGATTCTACATTAGACACAGCAATGATCAGAAGTCTCAGCAATCTTTATGTGAAGAGTGGTGCAATCACTTCCATTTTGCCAAAGGAAATGTGGATGGAGATAAAGTAATCATCTCATTACTTCACATGGCACAAAGAGTAATTGAATCTGTCATTAGATTTGAGGGAGCATGTATTCACTAAACATTATTCCTTTATTAGATGCTACTATGAGGGATGCTTTCAAGAAACAAATTATCAAGGCTTTCACATTACTGAAGGATCACAATTCCTCCTAGGACTTGAAACAATAAATCAAGGATCTTCTTAAGCAGTGGGAGGAAAAACAGATCTTCTCCAAATCAGACATTTCCATTATGGTTGAAACCATTGATCCAAATAGAGTTAGCAAAGACAAAATCAAAACACAATTTGCGCCACCTCATTATTTGATCAATTATGCCAAAAATTATAAGGTAAATTTAAATCACAACTAATTTCTTAAGGATTTACAAATTCGATTACAAAAGATGTAGGAGTATGAGACCAAACTGGATGACCTAATTAATAATGGAGCCCAAGATAGAGTCAATCTCTATGATCAACTATTGGATCAATATACCAAGTCTGTTGAAAGTGTTTAAAAATATAGACAGCTAGTCATCAAGGACATCATAGATGAATTGAAAGAACTAGACAAAATACATTCTAAAAGCATTATCGATTTGAAATATATTGCATAGAGAGTAAATAATTTGAAGGCAAAGAAAGAAAAAAGAATTTAAAATGAATATTATAATGATTAATGATAATATAAATATTTCATTAAGAAATTATTCAAATTTAAAAATGAAACAAAATATTAAATCCCCTGCTCCATTTGCAATCACTGAAGAAAAAAACACTATCGAGTCTATTTTAAACCTTGTTAAGCATCAGACATAATAACTGAAGGATTAGCAACTTCAATAGAGCAACGAAATTAAATTGTTAAGTAAAGCCTTTAGGGATTAAAACTAATCAATTTTATAAAGCCAAAATCAAGAGTACTTCACTTTGACATCCAAACTGATTGAAGAGATCGAGTCCGATAATTATTTTCAACTCAAATTGAACCAAATTTAAACTTACAATAAACAACTTTATAATCTAATTAAGGATGTTTAAAAAGAAATACCGGCATAATACTAATAACTTACAACTATCAATAGAATAATCAATTTTTATAAATGCATATTCAGAATCTCCATTAAATAATTGAATAAAGATGAGATGGCCATTATTTTTCATTAGACCCTTGGGAACTCTGATTATGGGCATCCAATAATAATTTAATTGAAGGATACTAAATAATAATAGAGGCAATAGTTTTGGAATCAATTTACAACCTTGATATGAGTATTATACTGTTCTTTCTATTTTTACTGCATCCTTTTAAGTTTAAAATATAATCAATAATAAAACAATGGTAAAATTATAAATCTAAATATTATTATATTCTTCGTTTTAACCTTCATCAATTTCCTTAACTCTTTTGAGAAACGATCTCTTAAATTTTATAAAATTGTAGAATCATAATTATTAATATAGAAATTTAAATATATAATATAAAAATAATATCTCAACATATATTGAGTTCAGCAAAAGCAAAACCAACCGCGCTTTACTTCTTCATCCTCTCTACGTCTAATTTAGATTCTTTCAACTACTAGATTTGGTATGATTATAGTATTTTCTATATTTCTGAACACATCTTTTACACCTTGGGGGTTAGAAGCAGAAGTTAAGTAAAAAGGGTATCTTTTCCTCAATCTCTGTATATATTCACTTTACTAATTTGATGCTTTGTCTGTTTTAGTGCCAATAATAACGATTGGAGTTACTGATTTATGGGTTCTAACAAAATTCAACCATTTTTCCACATGTATTTCAGCACTCCTGGCTGAAAAATCAAAGCAGATAATTATTAAGTTTGAATCCTTCATGCATTTAATTGTGGATTTTTGAAATTTATCCAATCCAGTCGTATCACAAATCCTAAAACTTCTATTTTGATCGGTATATTTCCAAAAATTATTTTGAAAAGTTTAGGAAATGTGAGGATTAAAAGGTTTATTCTGTAAAGCAGCAAGAATAGAGGATTTTCCAGATGCGGGAGGTCCAACTAAACAAATCTTAAAAGGTTTCATTTTATTAAATACGTATTTAAATTAATTTCTATCATCCAATATTATAATATATGAATTATATAAAACAATTTTTTTAACCACCTAACTCACTTACGTATTTCGCATTCAAAAATGATGGATGGAATAATGAAAATTGCAAAACCTCTAATGAAAAGATAAATAAAAAGGAGATTTCATTCCTAACATATAATGTCTGGTTTGAAAAGCATAATTTTAACGAAAGAGTTATAGAAATCTTAAAAATAATATAACAGAGCAATTGCGATTTCGTATGTTTGCAAGAAGTAACCAGAAACTTTTAGATTATGATGTCCAATGATAAATTTATCTAATCAACTTATTTCATCACCGGAAATGTTATTACGGATTACGGGATATTAATACTTAGCAAATTTAAACCTACATTTATAAGAGAATTGCCATTCAACTCTAAATTTGGAAGAACGTTCTTATATTTAGAATGCGAAATTAATGGGCATTCATTAGTTGTTGGAACTTCTCATCTTGAATCAATGGTTTATAATGAATAAACAAGATGTGATTAGCTGTA
Source organism: Paramecium octaurelia (assembly GCA_905182995.1). Classification (NCBI taxonomy): domain Eukaryota; phylum Ciliophora; class Oligohymenophorea; order Peniculida; family Parameciidae; genus Paramecium; species Paramecium octaurelia. Next base: position 804,890 of record CAJJDP010000010.1, read on the forward strand.
AACTACATACTAAGAATTAGAAAAATATAAGAATGTAATTATCATGGGGGATTTTAATTTGGAAACTTAAAAGGATGAACAATCTATCTCACCATAATACGCTGATTTATGGAAACAACTTTACCCTGACAATACTGGATACACTTTTATAATTGATGATTTCAAAAGAAGATTTGACAGAGTATTGTTAAAAAAAGGGTATATCATAAATTTTATTAAAGGGGTTCGTATCAAGCAAGCAAAGTAGAGATTTTAGGCAAGGAAGAAATACCACTCTACAAAAAGGATAAACCTTCAAGGAAGGGAGAAGTTAAGACTCCTTCCGATCATTATGCATTAAAAATACATTTATAACATTTATTATGATACCATTTTTAACAATAATTAATTGATTACCTAAATGCTAGAGAATAAACATAATTTATTATGTTTGTTATCTAAGAAGATATAGCATTCACAATTAAAGAATCTTATTCTAAAAACATAATTGTTTTAATAAATGATTGGACTTAGAAAATTCAAACTAATTACATTATAATTAATGTATTAGATTTGTCGAATTTTATTATGATGGTAATTAGAATAATGGTTTATAAAAGTATTATAAATTATAAGATCTATTCCAAAGGACATGATAATTTTACTATACATTAAAATAGTCATCACAAAAATATCCAATAGTTATTAAATAGAAGGAACTTAAGGGTTTTCTCAATATTATATTGAAAATTGGAGGCTAAGTAAAATTATTTTTCATGATTAATTTATAAATTAATAATCAATTTAAGCTCCCCATATTATTAAAATGAAATTAAACATTTAAAAAGGTTAAGATTTAATAAATAAAAGGAAATATTGTTTAAATACACAACAATAACAAAATCAAAACCTGTTAATCAAAATGTTATCTAGAAAAAATGAATAAAAATTTGAGAGTTCTAACCCTTAACACGCTGAGTAATACTTAATTCTATTAATTTCAATTAATAATAATGCATATTATACTTTAAATCTTCATGTAGAGTTTGATTTAAATGATTTAAATAAAAAAAAATGCTGTCCATTATCAGGATGATAAAAAATTATCTATTAAGTAGCGCATTTCCAAAATATAAATATCACTCTCGACTTTCAATTTATTGCTGTTTTAAAACACATGTCTTGCAAGTAGATATATTAAGGGAATTTATTTAATTTCACTTGAAATAGTTTTGCATTTTAGAAGGAGTATTTGTTTTTGTTACTAAATTTTGGTTTGAGAATAAAAAATGCAGGCACCCGAAAGTAGATTTTATCAGCTAAAATAAATAAACTAGAATTTAGAAGAGAAAGAGAAAAATTACTTTTAGAAATGATATAGTTAGAAGAATTAAATACTCATTGAGAATATTTCGGGAAATATTTCAACAAGCTATTTATAAAGCGACTTATATATTTATAGAACATTTATTACTAATAAATTGTAGTTCTGGATACAAAAAGTTAATAATTGAATTTCAATTGATTATTCTTTTTTATCCACCTTATTCATATTGAAAAAGTGTTACAATACTTTTGCAGAAAATTGATACAAAATCTAAAATTCTAATAAGTAATAAGATGAAGGTTAAGATTTGGTTTGAGTCGATATTTATAAAAATATAAATTAAATCATTAATTGATATTTATTGAGTGAAAATTTCAAAATATAGAAATCATAATAAAATGTATAGTTCAAAATTTATGACTTATATTTAATCACTTTTTTATTGACACAATAACTGAATTTTTCTTTTAATTATTATTATACGTCACATTATAATTTATTACCTTGCCAACACTTTATTATGTAAATAATCTTTTTTTAGGTCTAGTGGTTGATACTTACTATTTTAATTCTTTTTCCTCCTAATCTTTTAAATCACATTCTTCTTATAATTTTTTTTTTTTTTACATTTATTCTTGTAATTGATTCTCTAATCTTTATTAAGTTTTTGTCAAGTTTTAATATATCACTAAGTAATCAATAAAATTTTACAATCCTATTTAGTAATCTAATCCTTAATTAAAGTTAGTTAACTATTAAATTACTAGTTTTGCTATACTAATTCCAACAACTGCTTCTATAATAATTAAGTTTCATCTTCTTTAGGTTATACTTATGGTGTGGTAGGTTCTGATAATTGAAAGGATTCATTATTTAATATCTTCATCAATTACTCATGACTAAAACTCATTAATATTATATTATAATTATTTATAATTCTACTCATTCTCTATTCAAATATATAAAACCTAATCAAAAGTCACTAAAAATGACACTAGAAACCTTTTTATAAGCTCTTTTGATTTAAACCTTCATCCCAGGACTTGGAGCAGTGGAGCAATCTGAGGGTCTATTAGGATTGTTTAGATCTGGAATTGAGACTATTTATTATTGTTTGTTATGATTTATGATTTATTTTTTTATCTCAAAACAATCTTCGTGTTTTTTTATGTAATTAAAAGTTAATAATTTATTTTGAATAATTTCATTTTATATTTATTTTTCAATTTCTTTGATTTAAGTTTATATTACATCATTATTCTCTTTATTATGTAACAAATAAATACTTATTTTCAAATTTAATTCATTCTAATGAACTTAGATTTAATTTTGAATTTCAATATTTTATAGTCTCAATTCTTCAATTTATGAAATAAGAAAATCAAATTTATCTAAAGAACCTGCTTTTCCATTAAACATTGGTGTGTGTGGTTCACTTTTATCTTTATCCTCAAACATCAACTATAATTATTGTATACTAAGACTCATAATAATAAATTATTAATATAATATTAATAAATATAAACATGAAAAAGTTCCTTTACTCTTTCTTTTATTTAGAAAAATAAGGAAATTTTAATAGGCTATTTTGATGATAAAGATTGTAAAAACAAATTATAAGCCAGGATTGAATGTCTCACATAATAGAGAATTATCAGAAGTCAATATTATTGACAAGGTACTAAATATTCAATAATATTGCTATTTTAGAATACAATTTTGAGCCAAATATGTATTTAATGATCAAAGAGTTATGAAGAAACTAGATGGATGTCAAAAACTTTTAGAAGAAGAAGCAATAACTTCATCTTTTTTTTAATTTATCTATCTTTATTCTTTTAAGACCAAAATACTATTAAGCCAAAATTTTAGTAAACTACAAGTACCTGTTATTTATGCACTGAATAATCATAATTATTGATTTAAATGCATTATTCATTATTTACATCTTAGTTCATAAATTTAATTCTTGACTAGGCAGGCTAAAAATAAAATTAGATATATTTTTGTGTCTAATTCAGTCTCGATATCAAGCCTGTTATTGATGCAATCTTCAAAGAAAGCCAATACTTCCTCCAAAGACAAAATTTTTTCAAGCAAAATACTTAAAATAATGTATGGCTTAGATTATATGATTTTTCCATGACTTTATTATTATTTAATTATGTACTACTTTTTTTCTGCAGCGTTCGACAACAAAGTTTGAAAGCAATCAATAATATTTATATATGATTGAATGGTTTTATCAAACAGGACCTAAAATATTTCCTAAAATCACCTTGAATATAATATTATACTTATAGGTGTTCCTCATTATAAAATTGTCTTAATACGAATTTTACTAGGCCTCTAAGTCTTTTAGAATTAAATCAAATTTAATAAATTTCCAAGATGATATGAAATAAAAATCATGCTCCTTCTTCTATAATCTTGACTGTTATGTTAAGTAGTAACCCTTGACCTTGGGCTTTAAAGTCAGATGTAATTCCTTAATTTTGCAGGGATTTTTAAGAGGACAATATTTTATCTTTAAATCCTTTAACAACATGGAATTCTAGTCTTTTAGCGAAGAAATCTGTTCTTAAGATGCTTGAAAACCTGAATTTTAAATCTTCCAATGGAGTGCTGGTTTTGAGTTCCTTTCATAAGATTTATTAATTTACCATGATAATATACTTTTCTATTCCAGAGAAGGTAAACTTGATTTTTTCAAAGTCTTTAAAAGTTAAAGGCATTTCTTATTTAGGTTTTGCAATGTCAACCTTTGCTTTCTCATTCATAATCCTATTATGATAAATAAATAAATAATGTAAAGTAGAATTATTTCTTGATCAATTTTTATTGTGAATTACTCTTAATAAAAAGTAACAGATGATTCAAGTTGCATTTCGAAATTAAATTTGCAAAACTCATAAGAGAAGAAAGAATTCAATTCTTTAAATTACTATATAAATTTAGCAATCTTTACAACCACACATTACTTTTTTATTTAAATTTAAAAATGCTTATTTATCTTGAAGTATGAATAAAATTGTATAGAGTGGCATAGAGACATGTGAAGATTAAGGCTTAATTTTTGGAAGGAATCTTAATTTATTGTTTAAATAAAATATATATTTATTTATTTGATTAAATGCCATCGCCAGAAAGAAAGAAGAATAAACATAAGAAAAAAGACAAGGATAGCAGTCATAGATCTTCTCCAAAACACAAATCGAAGAAAAAGGTAATTTAACTTTTAACTTAAATTAGAAATCTTCGAGAACACCCAGCAGAGGTAGAGAGAAAAAAAAGGATTATAAAAAAGAAATTAAGGAATCTCCACATAATACATAAACTTTAAGTGATAAGCAATTAACAGACATGTTTGGAAGTCTTCCTGGATTCAATTTAGAAATTTTAAAGAAGATTTAAGAATAAATGAAAGATGGTAGAAGACCCTCAAATGATGATTAATAATAATTAATGGGATTGTCAGGTAATGAATGAATTAAATGTTTAAAGCATATGGCTTTCTTCCTATTGTTAATCAGCAAATTCCAATAGTTTTACCAACACCCGGAACTAAAAAGAGCTCGCGACAATAAAAAAATATGAAAAACACTTTCAAGTAGAGAATGTTAGTACCATTTACCTATGATACATTGATGGTAATCTTAGAAGATTAGTTTTATTAAGACTAATTACCCGATGAATTAATAACGTAAATTAAAAGAAGGATAATTGATCTAATTAAAAAAAGAGTTCAAGACCAAAAATAAGAAGAATTTAATGAAAAAATTGAGAAATTGGAATAAGATCTTAAAAAACCATTGATATTGGACGAACAACAATAACAATAATAGCAACAACAACAATTAAATTTAATCAAGAGTATATTCACAGTGCTTCAAAATAATAAAGAAGATGGACCTCAACAAAGTTAATTAAGTACAGATATAAAAGATTTACTATAACCTATGGAAATTGAAACACCAAATATTGTGGAAAAGGATCTTTATGAGGAAGCTAAGCTCTTATTTAGGTGAAAATGATTAATAAAAGTTTACATCAAAAAAGTTATTAATAAATAAATTTAATTTATTTTTATTTTATGCCAACCCCAGAGAGAAAAAAAAACAAGAAAAAAGAAAAAGCTAGTAGCCATAGGTCCTCTTAAAAACGAAAATCCAAAAAAAAAGTTTGATTAATCTTTAATTAGAAATCCTCAAGAACTTCAAGCAGAAATAGAGATAGAAAAACCTATAAACGCGATAACAAAGCCTCAAATTTGGGTATGCAAATCTTCGGATAAGACATAATGAAAAAATTACAAGAATTTAACAATGGGAAAAGAACTGAGGATTTAATGGGTAATCATTAATGTTAATTAGCCATGTCATTACTTCCATATATGAAGACTTCTTCAATTAACAGCGAAGCCAATGTCATTGAATAAAAACAATAGAAAGATAAAAAAAGTATGTAAAAATAAAGATTACTCATTCCGATAAATTATGATACTCTGATGATAATTATAGATGAACCTTTTTACAAAGAACACTTGTCTGAAGAAATGATTAATTTTATGAAAAAGAAGTTGATATCTAGCATGAAAAGATAAGTAATAGATCAAAAGTCAGATAATTTTTTGTCAAAGATCGACAAACTAGAGTAAGATCTAACAAAAAAGGGAGATGTTGAAGAATTAGAAAACTAGATTCAATTAGGTGTTGTGAATAGCATTTTTAGTGTTTTGAATAATAACAAGGAATTAGGAGATAATTTGGATCCTGCAATTAAAGATATATTTTAAATGATGGAAATAGAAAAGCCTGATATTATTCAAGATGATATATATTTTGAAGCTAAATAGATGTTTTCATGATAATATATAAAATTTCATTATCTTCATCTACTTTCTTTTATAATTAATATAGTAATAACTAGTTTAATCATATACTTCTCATAAAGTCTTAATTGATAATAATAATTTTGAATTCAATTTTTTATAATCTTACTATTAAATATTTGCTTATTGAATTATAATCATAAGTGGAGATACTACATAAATTGTCATGATGCTCATTAAAAAATGTTGCAATACAGGATTCAATGCTGTCCTTAGTGAGTTTAAGGTAATTGCAAGTAATGATAGTATAGTGAGAAAGGAATTTGTTAGAATATGATTATTATTATAAACATATGGAAATTTGAAATTTGGATTCTTTAGTCTTTGGAAATGAATAAACACATTTGTTAACTTATGATTTCATTATAAATGTATCAAATTTGTCTGTTTTTGAAATATATGAAAAGAATTGATTTATTAGGAGATTTTAATGAAGAATAAAATACTACATAATTCTTAATTGATTACTATTTCAATTTAAAAAGAGTAAAAAATTTATTTGGACTTGTAAATAATTTAAATAAATCATGTGAGCTAAGATCGTCATAACTCTGGAATTAATTGCTCATCGTTATCCTCTTTGATTGCTTTAGTTTTTAGGTCAAATCTACAAAAGGGGCAATATGAATTTTTTTAAAGCCATGTTTCTATACAACTACCATGAAACACGTGACTAGATTTATAGGGGAATATTAATACTTGCATTGAATTTTACAGATCACTTTAGCTGTTTTCAATGATTCCAAACAAATTCCACAGTTATCTTATCCATCTTGGAGATCCTTATTAGATATAATTTCAAGTGCATCATTATATGGTTTTTGGGTTTACTCTTGATAGGCTGGGATTTCTAATTCTTTTTCTTTAATTTCCAAATCAATATTGGGTGTTGCAGGAGTCTATTTTTCTCTTTATCTTTTTAAATAAGCTCTTCTTGAACAAAATCCTATTAAGCATAACAATAGAGATCCTCCAATGCTACAAACGATGATTATGATTAATCTGCTTTTTTTCGAACTGTCATCTGAGATGGCATCCAACTTTATATAGAATGAACTTCCTTAAACAAGAAGAACTAACTTGTCTGGAATACTTTCTACTTGCCCATCATCATCATAATCGTCATCGTCTTTTCTACGATTTCTCTAATCTATCATGACTGAAAATGGATATCCATTTGTTATGTTTGCTCCTTAATTATAAACTGAAGGAGTAGGTAAGTAAACAAGGTCAGGAACAAGAAGATAAGCGTATACTGAAGCCATCTAGTCAGTCTTATTGAATAGTATAAATAAATACTGATATTTCTAATCTGAGTTTTTGAGATCCATCCTATTCATAAAAGAAGTAAAATGATTCTTCGGGTCCACCAATTCCAAGCATAGAGTCTTTTTCAATTTCCATAGCTCTTATTGAACAATCCCTTCCAATAAAAGGCTTGATGCACTTGCATTCACCATTTATACATTATCCATTCTAATTACATCTTTTTGGGCATAGTTTTTCATGAGATCCAGAGACTATTATGTCATACGAGATTGAAATATTAGTCAGTATAGTAAAGTAAGCTTTAGAGAGTGAAATGGGGACCAATAAAAAGTGTTCCCTCTTTTTCTAAGCGTAACTAATGATTATTTCTTTGAATATACCTATCGTAGTCCATATCATCATAGTTCAACTCTCCATCTTTTACATAAGGAGGCTATGACTCCATATACAAAAAAACGATATCTGCAATCCCTGGGGATGTTTGCATCAATTCGACAGCATAATACTCGAAAGAAGAATTGGAAAAATCAATCTCGAAAGTGGTGTTTGCAGATGTTGTCATCGGAAAAGCTAATTTAAAAGATGGCTTTTCTTCAGTAGTGGAAACTTAAAAGCAAGAAACTTCAAATGTGATTAAGAGTAGTAATGCTAAGGCGAAAGTATTTTTCATAGTAAAATAATTATCTCCAAAAAACAGAATCTAAATATCCATAAAAACTATAGATTGCTTAAATAATTCTCTAAATATAGAATACTCCATAAATCATTTAATAGTTTTTATTAATTATTCTTTAATTGAGGAAGGAAAACTTCATTAATTTAAGAATTACTACAGAACCAGATTGTCCTCCTTAGTCTTAGCCAGAATTCTAAAATTATAAAGGAAATATTATGATAAAAATGAACTTTTTAAAAGAAACACTCAAAAGAATTATTAATTATTGTAGAATTTGTTAGTATTGTGGATATAGGATTTTCTTAATCTTAATATGATTATTAGTGAATTTGAAAGAGTTAAGAGCAAAATAAAAGTCAAATCTTAATTTAAAGTTTGTTTATTAGTTTTGTGAAAATTGAGAATAAAAAATGTGAACTCGTAATAAGAGTTGGATAATTTATTTCTTGATTAGTTATATTAATCACAAATAAATAAGGAAACAATCATAAGGTGAATAGACTTGAACAATTTATGATTATTTTTAAAGGAGATGATGCAAAAAACAATGAAAAGGAAAGGCAAGGCAGAATATGAAGAATTAAAATAAATTGTGTTTTATTTGTTATTTTATTTCTCATTCATTTTTTAGGAAACAATCTGATTAGACACCATACAATGTAAAGTTCTAAACTAAAACTGGGAATCCCCAATTGTTGTAATAAAGGTTTTACCAATCTCCTAATAATCCGGCGATAGGAATTGGATAGCAAACCTTAAAGAATCCAAGATGTCTCTTGCATTTTTCCTTAGTTGACAATTCACTATGTTGGTATTAGGCAATAACGATAGCTCTGAATTCTTCCATATCTAAGTTTAAGTTCAAAGTGTATGAATTGGAATTAATTGATTAGATCTTTTGATCATATCCAAAGGCAACATTGCTTGTTACATTTCCTGTGAAGATATCAGCAACAACAGCTGTTCTAACAGCAACCAAATCTGGGATTGAGGATTCTCCATAGACTGTCAATAAGACTGGAACAAGGAAGGTATCTTTGACTGCAAAGATGGTTGTGTTTTATTGGACATCTTATTAAAGAATGAATCCATAACTGAAATCAGCTCCAACTCCAACTGTAAAGCCTTAGACAACCAACTCGGTTTCGAACAATGAGATGTTTTACATACCATTAAGTTCGATGTCTCTAAATGGTTATCCAGTATAATTTAGGTTTGAATTAATGATTTCAAACAAACACATTCCTTCCATAGCAACACAGAATTTGACATTCAAATCAGCAATTCCATTTCCTGCAGTTCCTTTAAGTGCTAAATCTAATTATAGTTTAGTTCCCTTGACTGAGAAGGTAAGAACAGTCTTTTAGAAATTGATTAAACCATTTGATGGACAATGTAAAGAATTGTTTGGAAGTGATTCTGAGATAAGTAATCTGTGTTTCTCAGCCTTTTGTTTCATCTCATACATATTCAATGATCTCTTTTATTTGTTCTTAATGAGTCTATCCTAAATTGTTGTCAAGGAGTAAGTTTGAATGTTTTGCTTGGACCTAATTTCTGAAAGAAGTTATGAATATTGGACATCAATTTGGGAGTTACTTAAAACCAAATTGGATTCATCTGACACTATGGTTTTATAGGAGTATTCAACATCAGCACCTTCAGGTTGTACAGAGTGATCCATAACAATGTTTACTGAAATGGAGGATGCAACAATTTGATTCTATCTGCTTAATGATGTGGTCTAATTCTAAGAGAACTGATCTCCAATTAAAAAGTTTTCATTCAAACAATCGTCTTGAGTGACGTATTTGGTGACCTTGGTATTTCCGAACCAACTTGTTTCGATGTTTCTTGATGCAACGAATTCGTATTTTCCAACAATGTATGGGTTAGTTATTGTGTCTTAATCAACTTGGGTTTCTTACACATTTGGCCCCAAATGTTATACGGTTGCGATTAAAGTTTACAACATTAAACCATTTAATGATTATGGTACACCAATATCAATAACTTAACCATTTTAATTATCAGTTACAAAGGTGACGACAGGCATTTCTTCATAACATGGTCCATAACATCCATCAGCTTAAAGTTGAAGTAGACGTAAATTTCTCGATATTTCTGAGGAAATGTTTGAGTTGGCATTGAACAAGTTGTCGCGAACCACTGTTCCATTAGAATAGGTAGTATTCTAAGTCACTTATAATCCGTCCAAGATTATCATATGAGTGGTGTTTTATTGGTTAGAATCCACAGTTACAGTAGTTGTGTTTGCAGCAATTTGAGTGCAATTAGTTGAGCCTGTTGAAACTTAATATACACATAATTAATCTTAAGTATAATATGAATTTCTTTAATTTAAAGTGTAAGTTGGAACACTCTCACCTTTAGGTGCGAAGACTATTGTAAGACTTAAAACAGCAGCAAGAATCAAACCAGCGACCAAAGCCTATCTGAATCGAACCTATTTCTTTTATTACGAGTCTTTTAACAGCATTGTTTCTGCAGGAGCAATGTCGAATGAATTTTTTGTTTACATTAAATTTTAAATCTTTTTCTCAAATATTATGCTTTTTATAATAAAGAAAAGGTGCTGTATCTTTTTTTATATATATTTATTTTTAATTAATTATTTTTGTGATGTTATTTTTCTTTCAATGCTGAAAAACCTGTCTATTTTATGTTTCTTTAACTATTAGTTGTAAACCTTACAATAATCCAATCTAGATTATCACTCATTTTTATAAAAAATATTCAAAATCAAAATTAAATTGATGCATTGCAAAAAGATGATTCCTTATTGTAATTATAACTGATACTTAACAAAATCAATATAAAAGCTAACTGGAAATGACTTTCTTGTTTTTATTTAATAATATTATTAATGCTACATTATATAAACAAATTGCACCATAAATTATTTTTTATAAACTACTAAATTAAATTTAATGTATAATATTAGAATTATGTAATTGTGGAAAAATTACTCCTACATTGCAAGCTATTTTAACTACTAATTGTAAAATCTAGACAAAATTTAGTAAAACTAAAATTCATTATTTCATTATTCAATTATTGAATTCGCTAATGCTAGCATATGTGTCGTATTAGAAACAAGCAAAATTAATTGCAGAGCAAAATTATCAACTGGGTTGTTGGGGGTGCAATGATTCTGAAATTCTTATAAAGCAAACTATATTGTAAGATAAATTTCGGAAAGATGGTATTGTTTAGATTTTCAAAATATTTCAATCAAAATTTTAGAATTACCGAAATTCTTAGCAAAACCTTAATTTAGTTATTAATTCCTAAGAAAAATGTCATTGCGTTCCTTTTTATATTAATATTTTTATAATGAATTGGCATCAATATTTACTAAATTCCACAATAAGCCTAATTTAACAAAAGTTTTACCTAAAAACAACTAAATAAATAGGGGATTCTGGAAATACTATTGCAATACTTGCCACATAACTAATCAGAAGTGAATCAAATGAGTTTTGTTTCAGTTATTGAGAAACGAATCAAAAAACTACAAAATTTTTTGAAAAAGGCATTCTTAAATCATTCAAACCAAATTATTAAGAACGTATATTATAGACACTTAATCAGAGATTTGAACTATGAGGGGAAGAGATATAATAGTGTTATTTTAAGAAAGACATTCAAAATGTGGAAAATTATATATTCATAAATTAATATATTTTATAATTGTTCGAAATATTATATACACGAAATTATAATAGATAAAGAACTTGAAAACAGGACTAATTCAAACAAGGTAATAAACACTAATATCTATTTTTAAAGCTATTTGGTAGATGTGGGAGTAGAGAGTAATATATTAATTTGATTAATATATAAACGAGAATGAAATTATTTTATTTTTTATAATAAACCCGAAATGGAAAATTACTAATGTCCCCAGGTCCTAATACTTTTGATTATAGCCTAATGAAGGAAAATGCATATTTGGTTAAGCTGGGCTAGGGATGTCAGAATCAAACTTTCAGATTGCTAAAAACGACTCAAATGTGGCAAAGCATATAAAATTCATTACTGCGAATTGCTTTGTGAAATCTTAATGAAATAAAGTTAAAACAAATCTTAGTTGAAGAGTCCATATATGAAATGATAAAAAATTTCATTTTTGTTGACTCCATACTTAACATAAAAACATCTTGAAATCTAGAAATGACTCTTCCCTTTTCACAGATTTACAAAAATTTGATTGCAAAAATAACAATATTATTGTGATTTAGTTATTGTTGGGCAATATTGGAAATATCAAAATTATTGAAATGAAGATGTATGTAGCTAGTATGTTTGCTAAAACTTAGAAATCTCCAAAATCAAAGAACCAATTAGAAGTATACAAAGAAGGCGTAGTTAAAACTATTTATTAATATAATTGATATCATTAGCCTCATAGACTAATTGTTGAAAATTGTTAAAAAATATATTTACCATAATGTTAAAAATACTACTCATCAAGAAATGTTAGATAGGATATGTTATTGATATGATGATTATATTTTAATAAATTGTTTGAAAGTTGTTTTACTAATTAAGTCTACACACTATTAGTGATTAAATTAGCAAAATTTAAGAAATCAAAAAATAGAAGGACTATATAAACTGATTATGGAGGTACTAAAGTCTCTCAAATTGATATACTAAAATAATGATTATTAAAATTGATTATGTTGGAGTAAATTGAATTTTTAGAAAATTCAGGATAATGACAATACATGTCATCAAAAGCAATTGAAAAGACACTATATTTTGTTAATACAAATATATATATATTTTAATTTATATATATTGATTCACTAGTCATAGGCTCCTTTTTCAAGAAACAAATTTTTTAAATTAATATTCTCTTAATTCACAAATATAGATTGCTTGATACTACAATAATCAGATAAAATTGGAGAGCTTATTGCTATGCTTTTGAAGCATTTAGGCTAGAGATGATTATCTAATCTAAAAAATAAGATTGAGCCATCATTCATTCCTAAAATAAGGTTTTAACCACAGGGAGTAAAAATTGAGCAATTTATTTAATTCCTAAATTTATTAAAACTATAAATTAACTCCCCTTTTTCTACACTCTTAATTTATAAAATTTCTTTATCTTCCTAAGTTATAATATGATGTTAAGTCTTTTTTATATGCTTATCTTAACTTACCTCTTCTTAAAGAACTTAACAAAAATCTTTATAATTTGAAATAGAATCCAATTATACTTTTTCATCCTTTCTAACCAATTATATTGTATCTTAATCATCCAAAAATGAAATACTAATTATCTCTTAGTCATTTGTTTTGTTTAGATTATTAAGTTTTAATTTTATTTTTTCCAAACATGACAAATCCCATAAATTAATCTCTTTATCTTTTCCTAAGGATAATAAGTAACTCCCACTCTTGGAAAAAGATAAGAAGTTGGGATTAAATATAGTGAACCAATTATCATTCAAATTAGCAATTTTAGTTTTACTTCTTAAGTCATGTAATTGGAAAACACTACATAGCTAAAGAGCGAAATGCTGCTTTTCTTCACAGTATGCAGATAAAAATTTTGAAATTCCGTAATCATTTTCATATAATTTGTAACTTTATTCAGGATCTGAAGTAAATGCTAATGCTATTAGTGCTCTCTTCACTGGCTAGATGAACGAATAAACAAAAAGAAAGTCATCATTTTTCACAGGATAGCACTCTAATTATTGATACTGTAGCTTATTGACTTCTACAGGGTTTAAAATTTGAAATTCTTTTATGACTTGATATGAATTAGTAACATCAAAACATTTAATTGTGGCTTCATAATTTGTAAATAATATCGTATCATTATTGGAAAATACCAAAATCTATGCACATCCAATTGAATTAACAAAAACATGGTCCACTTTTTATGCTTTAAATGACCATAAAATTATTTCATTTTCATTTTGAATGGCTAGTTTAAGTTTATCATGGGATAAGGCAACAAATTTTTCAACAGAGTTTGATTATAAATGATCAAAAGGATACTAATTCTAGTCATACCTTTTTTATAAATCAATAATTTCAAGGGGGTTGGTCTTAATCAATAATTACTTATCTGAAGAAAAATAATAATCTATAGGGGGAATATCTTCTTCATTTATTATTCTTTATGATTCATATAATGGGTTCTACTTTAAATCCCAAACTAATTGGAATTTGGTTGCTCTAATTTCATATTATGCTATTAATTAGTTGCCAAAATCGTTAAATTTTAGATTATATGAATAGGAACAGCAGCTAATTCTTAAGAATTTTTCAATTAAATACAAAGTTTTCAACTTCCAAACATGAATCTAGTAAGGCATATAATCAGCCGCAGCTATATAGTTTGCATCTTTGGAAAAGCAAAAGATGGAATTTAGATTTTTTCCTTTGATTAGTACGTCTAATTTTTAAAATTTGGTTAATTCCCATCTAATTATTCTAGATGGAGAACCAGAGATAAGTTATAAACCATCTGGAGATATTGCAATATCGTTAATTGAATCAGAGTGTCCATCCAATTCTAGCTATTAGGATCTTAGGGCTTTTAAATTCCAAAGTTTGATAAGGTCACCACTTGTTTACGCCATGATCTCTTTACTTGAAATAGAAATTAAATCAATTTGATTAGTAAAGCTATTAAATTTTGATAAGAGTTTGCACGTTTTTGCATCCCATAGTTTTAAAGTTGAATCTATGTACTAAGTGATAAAGTAAGAATTATTTTCTGAAAATGCTGCATTTTCACAAATTATATCTTTCCATTATATTTACCTATTTTCTATAACTTAAATTGGCTTGAAGGTTTCAAAGTCAATTAATTCTAATTTTTCGTATCGCCCTCCTTTACTATAATCATCAGTTATAAAAATTAATTTATCCTATTACTTATTAAATGCAATGTAACGGAGACCAATGTATTCTCCATCGCTTGATTTTATCTCTAATTCCTATTTTTAGATAGTTAATTTTGCGAAATAAAATTATTATGTGCTATTCTTTCCAAAAATCAAAAATGTTTGGCTATCTAATGAAAATTCAGAATAAAGCAAAGTATTTAATTAGGGTCTATAATTAAAGTTAAGGGTAATTTTAATAAAATTAGAAATTGGAATAACTTTAATAGCATCATCGATAGCTATCCCAATATATTTTTAATCATCTAAAAGAATACAGTTTTTTGATTAAGAAACTTTATTCCGCAACCAGATTAATTAAGCACTTCCAAATTATTTTATTTAATGAACAGCTATGCACTTTTCATATTATATCATTATTTATTCAGAGTTTCTCAAATCTTAAATTCTTTATGGTTTACTTCCTTTTAGGACCAAATTTTTGAGAGTTTTTGGATTATTCAAGTCCTTCAAATTAATAATACACAATTTGCTATTTGTAATTGCTACTATTTGTTAACCTTAATCAATAAAACAAACGGAACGATATTTATTATTTAATGTATAAAAAATTTCTTCATTAGTGTTTAAATTTTTAATTCTCAAACCCTTGTTGGTAGCGAGTACTAATAAAGATGAATCATCTGAAATCGAGAAATCATTAACATAATAATTAATATTTTGATTTAACTCGACTATTTAATCTAGATAAATTAATTAAAATCCATTATTTAAACCAAAAGCAAATAATGTATTATCATCTGAAAATGTAGTATATAATAGAGATTTAGCTGAGAAGATCTTTTAAGACTTATTTTCATCATAAGCCTCATCTCCATCAAAATAGTCGATTATTCTATAAATGTTTTCACCATCAAATAAATACAATTATTCCTCTGAAAAGCCAATTTATTTCCACATAAAATTCTCCAAAGAATCTGCAATTAATTTTTCAGAAAAATTTAAAGCATTTCTATCCCAAATGGTCCCACACTTTCCAAAAGTAATCATAACTCCTCCTTTAGAATAAAATTTAAAATATTCTATCTTTTCTTTAAATTTTTAATCAAGTTCTTATTTTTAATTTTCTACATTCCAAAGTTATAAAACTGATTAATTGGTAATCTCCCCATTTATTGCCAGTTAATTTTCAACAAATTAAAGTCCTTAGCAAATAAAATTTTTATTAATTTTTAGGAAATTAATCTCTTAATTGTTTGGTTGAGAGTAATTCTTATATAATTCTACCCTGGTTTAGCTACATGAAGCAAAACAAGTAATATGTTCTGAAAAAGCAAAATCTATAATAACATCATGTTGTGTTTCTATTTTTCGTATTAGTTCGAATTCTACCATGCCCCAAACAAAAATAACATTAAATGAACAGCTTAACAAAATATCTCCTTTTGGAGAAAACTTCAATTAATTAATCTCATCTTAATCCTCAATCAAGGTTGTAACATGAGAAATTGATTTTTCATCAGTAATCTTCCAAATGCTTAACTTACATTTATTGTTTTTCTCTTCAACGCAAGCTATTTGACGTAAAGAACTTATGGTAATTTTTTTAACACAAGCTTCTAAATCACATTTTAGTAAGTATTATTTTTAAATTAATGATTTTGTGTCGTATTTCTCTATGAATATAGCAGTTCCCTCTTAATTATATAAGCCAAAACTATTATATTGGAACAATTCAGTCAATGTTTTTACAAACAAAAATTTGTTATTTTTTGAAAATTCTATTTTATATATTTCTTCATCGAGCTATATTGACTGGAGCATACAAATATTTGAAATATCAGTCATTTTCCAAATTTCTATAATACCATTTTAATTACCAATCACTATAAAATTACAATCATTTGAAAATGCAATACAAGTTACATCTTTTAGGTTTGTTTTCAGAGTGGCTTTCATTTTAATATTTGACACAGAATTAAATTCCCATAAAATCACTTCTTGACCTCCTGTAGCTAAAAATTATGAGTTACAAGATTTGGCAATATAATTAATAGAATTTTGGCTTTAAAAAGAGAACTCTTAAGGTTTATTTGTATTAATTAAATTTTCTGTTTCTAAAATAATTAAATTGGACTTCTCATTTTTAAGTGCCACATATTAGTTGTTTTAAGATAGAGAAACCTCATTGTAGTCCTCATTGATCAAATTCTAATAATTACAGTCTGATAAATCTTTTGCATTAAGAATACGGAGTTCTTTATTAGTTAAACATGCTAATGTATTCTCAGTTTTACATAAAGATAAACTTATTATTTTCTAGTCTTAAAATTATCTTTCTATAGGTTTTTAGATTTGATCAATATCCAAAAGTTTAATAGTTCCATCTTCACTGCCCGAGATTAATTGAGCCTCATCTCCTTTAAAGAGAATTGAAGCTATCCTCTAATTTTTCCCTACAAAAGATGGAATTTCTTTGCATATCAGATTCTTCCAATTGGCATTTTCTATTTTTGCTTATACAAAATTGCAGGAATCTATGGAAACGTTATCAAATACTGTGTTATTCAAATTGCTTTTAAAAAAAGATAAACCCACTAACTTTGTATTTGAAAGTTATATCCCACTCAAATCTACTCCCTCTAAATAAACTCCTAAATAGCTCAAAAGGAATATTGCATTTGATGTTGATCTAAGTAAATCCTTTTTATTATCTGGCTAATTCGTTTATAACTTAATTAGTTATAATATTTTTTCTTCTATGTTACTGATTTGTTTCAATTTAGGCTTTAAGAGTTCTAAACATCCAGAGAATTATTCTAATGATAAATTAAATTTATTTCTATTGTTAAAAGAGCTTTTTCTCAATAATTTTTCATCCACTTCATTATCATCAACAAATAATTTATCGAATAAATTAAGTATGTAATCTGCAACAAAAAACTCTTAAATAGATTTATGATTAAATGAGAATAAACTTCCTTTAGCATTAATCAACATACACTTTCTTAATTGGGTTTTATATTTTGAATCGGCTTCATTTTCACTAAAATAATGATCTTCCCAAGAAACATCTTGCAAATCTTCTTTTTCAGACAGTAATTTTAATTTACCCTTCTATTTGTAATTCACTTAGGTTAATTCTCTCAAAGTCATCTCAACAGCCAAAGAAGCGCAAAAGAATTGGAGATCAATTAAAAAACTCTATTAGTTAATATTTTTTCCTAATTCCTTCCACTTCTACATTTGTTAGGCGTGATAAAAATCTACAAATTGCTTATAAAAATCAAATGCAGTAAATTAATGCAATTGGAATGCTGCAACTACAAATTTCGCATCACACTTCAATGTATAACTAATTTTTTTCTCATTAATGATTTGATTTTCTGTATAGATGAATTACTAAGTAATAGAATTTTATTCAAAAAAGTTTTAAGTGTCTAATTCAGCCAGAATTTGATCACTTAATTTAAACAATTATGTTTCATCTTCAGATACATTTATTTATAGACTATTCTGCTACTTTATTTATTCATCATTGCTTGTATTTTCATTAATTTCAATGGTTTGAGAATACTTTTTAAGCAAATGGTTTGACCTTATGGATTCTTTTTTCAACTTATGATAATTTTGTTTCAAAACTAACCTCATAAAGGAAGGCTATGAGAAGAAAGATGACATTTTTGGTAATACGTATACAATGATCTCAAGCATAAATGGAGTATTTAAAAGATGCTTTATTTTAACTTTTTGAATTGTTTAAGAAAATTTCTCAAAGCCCCACAATTCAAGAAGATCTTTATTCAAAGATATCATCTGTTCTGGCTTAAAAAGCTAAAAAAATTAAATGCTTTAAAGCTTTTGTATTAACTTTTCTGCATCCTCTTATGAAAACATTAGTAATTCATCTTTGTTTTTTTTCAAAATCTTTTTCACTGTCTCCTTTATGTTGCTCCAAATTTATTTGAATTCTTTAAAATTAAAACTTTAAGCTTTTAATTGCTTTAAAAACTCATAAAACCTTTTTACTGTTCGCTTTACACTAACTTTTGAGTATTGTATTAAATATTCATTACTCTATTCGGATGTAAAAGGTAAAAGTTCAACTTCTTTTAATGTTTAAATGCTTTTTCCGTAAAACCAAGTTTGATAGTCGATAGAAGTCAATATTTCTTGTCTTGATGTGATAATAATTTTAACATTTTCTCCAGATTCACCTAAATTAAACTCCTACGCAAATCTATTTGTCAAGTACAGGTTTTACTCCAAACAATCTTACTTCATTTCATCATAGCTCTCAAGAATTAATACAACACTTAAGTTTTTTTATCTAACAGCCTCTTTAAATTCTCTAATTTGAATATTATCAAAGTTGTAATTTTCTGATTCTAAGGCTTAATCAACTAAATTGTATTTTGGCTCTTTGAGAGCTGGAAGGGAAACGTAAATTGGAACCCACTTGGGATCTACTTAGTCACATGTCCAGAGAAGTTCTTCTATATTTTTTGCAGCCCTACTTTTACCTGAACCTGCTCTTCCTTTAAGGAGCATAACGTCTTTAATTCTTTCTTTTTCATCCCATAAAAACTCATTTATCTCCCCTTCAAAATCATTGTAATTTTTCTTTAAAAGAAAAGTCGTTTCTTCTTTGCTATCAGATTGTTTTTTGTTTCCTGAAATTGGATCGTATTCTTATGTTAGTAATTCAATGTGAATTTAATCTATTTCATTCTCATCCTTCTACTTAAGAATATACTCTTTCCTTATTTAAATTAACTCAAGGTAATTCTTACCTCTCAGTTTCCTAATATCATTGGCGATCAAACTAACACTTTTTAAGACTTAATCAATAGAGGTTTTTATATGTTTTACATCTTTGCTTAATTCTTTCAAGAAAATCATACTTATGTCTAATCTTTAAGACATATCTGTGATATTATCAAAATAGGTTTCAAAATCATCAAGTGCTTACTGTAATTATTCCTTCGCTTGAATTGTATTATCAGTTAAAACAGAATTTTCTAATTGTTCAATCCTATTGAGCATACTTTTCATTTCCGCTTTAATTTGATTTGACATTGTTGTGAGGTCATTAGAAAACAACTACTTTTGAATTTCGATCATTTCTGTATTTTTAAGTATATTTCTGACATCACTATGTTTTTCATATATCCATAACATTTTTAACAAGTTTTAGCAAAAGTCTTTCATCTTTGGTTCCTGAATTAATGTATCCATCTTAATGATACTAAATGCCAATGCCTCTCTAACTTTATGAGATGAATTTGAAAATATTTAAGAAAGGATATTGGGTTTTTGTGCATCAATTGCAGAAGAATTTTTTAAATTTTCAATCAGCTCTTTGTAAATCTTACAGCACTTTTCCTCTATATCCTCATTCGAAGCTGAATTTTTGAATATTGAATGACTATTCAAGAGAACAAGATTTGCCTTCTATTTATCTATGCATTTATTATCTTATAATTCTGAAAATACCTCTTAATTAAACACAATTTACTCTTCTTCTTAGAAGGAATTAAAGCAGTCAGATATAGATTGTAATAAATCAGTAATCAAGGCTTTTACGTTTTATTTAAATTCATCTTTTTTGTCAGACCCCCAAATTTCAGTACTCCAGGAAAAGAGATTAAAATTTTATCGGATAATTCTTTTAAGTCTCTTAGTATTTATGATTATAGTAGTGGTTTGAGTGATGTAATTTTCAAAGATAAAGAAAATTTGAGAATCCTACTCTATTTTATTTTGCATTTAAATTTGCTTTATTTACTCTGCTTTCTCATTATCTCCCATTATCTTTTTGTTTAACTCTTACAAAGATTTGGTAAAATTTGTATTTATTTCTTCTTTTATTGCCAATTTGTTAACTTTATTTAATCCTAATTGTGACAGTTTGTTCAAAGCATCTTAAAAAATGAGAATGCTTAATATCTTATATTATTGGTTCCATTTTTTCTATTATAGTGACATTATATCTTCTCTAATTTGATTCTCAAGCGAGTTTAATTCACTAATCTCTTGCTTATTCATAATCAGATTCGGGTATTTTTCAAAGTATCCTTAAATCATGGCCTTCCTCTCAAGCGCCAAAGATTAAATTTAATCAAAGGCCATACTATCACTTTCAAAAATATCAGTTGATTAAACTTTACTAATAAAATAAAGCTCTGCAATATTGTCTTCATTAAGCAATGCATTTAATTTTTATTATTGAATTTTTAGAAGTTTCTTCAAAAATTTAAATACAAACGTCATTTCTCCACACCTCCTTATGCTTTTTCTAAAATCATTAAGAATGCTAAACTCCCAATTTTTTTCTACCCAATCCTCAGAATAAACTTACATCATATAACTACATAAGTTCTTTATTAAATTGGAGCCATAGATTTATACAAGCTTATTAGATATATCTTTTTGAGAAATCATATCTTAAGTAATTTTCAGCTATATTTAGCAATTTATCTTTGTGATAATTTATTTTAACTATTTCATCTATGTAATAAAGCTAATTAGATTATCACTAAAACTTTTTATAAAACTCTCTAATTCTTACTGATGTTATTTTAATGATTGTTTTACAGGAATTAATGATGAAATTTCCTTTAAAATAACATCATTCTGAATGAAGTCTTCATATGAGATTAAAATTTTTGAAAACTGATACCAAAACCTTGGTATTTGTTGAAATTTGCTACCAATTTCCGACTCTGATAGCATTCTTATTTGACCAAGCAATTATTACATAAGTTTATAATCTTTGATTTATTACAGACTCTACTCATTTAACTTTTAAGCTAATTCAATATTATTCATAATTTCGATTTCCTTCAGCCTAATAATATCTATTTCATAAAAAATGTATAAAATTTACAAGAATTATTCTTTTTGTTGGTTAATTAAATATTAAATATCTTGTTTGCAAATCTTTTACTCAGTTTACTTTTCTGTTTAAGTTAATGAATCATTTGAAGCTTAACCATCAATTTAGTTAAAATTTTCCTAAATTAAATTGAGGCAATTCTTTAAAACATTATTTAAAGAGGTTAAAACTTCTAAATCATCACAATTTGTAAATAATGTGATGTTTAAATCTTATAAATTGATTTTGCCTTATTATTATGAACCAAAATCAAAGTTCAAATACTGAGGTAATAATTTCATCGAACCGACTTGTTCACCAAACAAGTAATCTTAAAATAATTTCAAATTTGAAAATTCTTTAATTATAAAATTGCCTCTTCCATTATATTTTATTCTCCCTTTAGTTTTATCATAAGGTACTGTTACAATTTAATTTTACACTACTAATTAATTCCAATTCGTATTATATTTTTAAAGCAACCTTTGCTCCATTTCAGATTTAGAGATGATAGGTCTGTATGACATTAAACTTGAAATTAAGTTTATCCAAAAAAAATGTATTAACCAATTTGTTGATGCACCAATGTATTTATTGTATCCATCTGTCAACTGATTTATCGTTTGCTGAACTGAATATCCTGATTTTAATTAAAAAATTATGGACCATTTCAAATTTTCAAAGAAGAAATAAAGTTCATAAACCTTCAAGGGATGCTTGATTTATTTATCATAAAAATTAAGCAAAAGATATTTTCCTGCTTCCATTAGAGCATCAATAAGTTCATCACTTGGTTTTAACTAAGCTATTGAGGATGCTATTCCCATTAATACTGCTTTCATTAGGTTAGCACTTTCCTTTGAGTTAGTCCTTAAATGTGCAAGACAAGTTTTTATCATTAAAAGTTCAAATTCAGTGCCGGTACTCCAAAGTTTTGCTGATTCAATCCCAATTTGCTCTTCTAATTCTAATATACATTCTTTCAAATTTTACTTTAAGTTTTCTTTCATATATCGATTTTCATATACTTACTGAAAATAAAATATCACTCTCAACAAATCATTACATATTTAAAGCAATACATGAAAGACATACCCTGATAATTTTAAGTAGATAACTAGTTACTTTATTAAATTCTCAAACTAATGTTCTATAAGGTCATAATTTTGCAAGTTTTACTCTTTATTCATGCACAATTTTTAAATATGCTCTTTGTTATTTTGAAACCATAATAATGCACAAAGTACGTCGTCCTTATGATATTTATCATGAAATTAAGAGGCTTTTTCTACAATCACATTTGTATAAAATTTGAGATTAGTAGCAAAGTTTGACTCTTAATTGCTTAACCTTATTTTCGTTTCAGGTGCGACTAAGTTAGTTGAGATGCATCCTCCTCCTCTCAAAGATGATACATAATTATTAAAATTTAATCCAATCTCAATTTTAGAACTCAAATTCCTCGTTTTAAGTTTACCATTTCTTTATTTGTTGTGAAGATTTTAACAAAAGCAATCTTTTATCAGTTATTTTAGAATGCTAACTTTGAAACCTCCAAATTTATTACTAAACAATATCATAAAAATTATTTTGTTTATTACAATTTAATTTTTCAATTATAAACAGCAAACGTTATAAAAAACCAGTCATAATTATCCATTATTTTGAGGTAAGATTTGGAAGTATAAATAGTTTTATTCTAGCCTAAAATATGGGTACGAGCTTGTAAGTTTTTGATATAAATTTTAAAAGTATATTCACTTTATCTTTTATATTAATTAAATTATATATGTTCTTAGTAATTAAGTATTTAAATAAAAATACTGAATTTAAAATTGAATCAATCTGAAAAATGATTTTATTGAAACAATATGTCCTTGTAAAAGAATTTCTTGAAATTTGAAGTTAACTCAAAAATAGTTTTTGAAAATTAGAATCAAAAGTGGTCTTTCTGTCTGAGGCTTTGATTTTATCCTTATCACTTAACTAATTTCCACCCTTAGACATGCATATATGGGTAATGTAAGTGGAGAAATCGGTAGATTAAGCCTTTAGGGTTATTTAGTTAGGCTGAGCAATAAGTAATATAGCATACACTAGTATATATTTTCTTAAGAAATGCATTATTCTAAGAAACCTTCAAGTCACCCTGATGTTTGAGGCTTAAAAGTTTTGTTAATGTAAGAACCATAATGGTTAAATAAATTACTTTTAGGATAGAAACGCCTTTATCGTGAATAATTCCTTCCAAAAAAAAGAAAATCTTCAAGAAGTTTATACCAATAATGATCAAGATCCACATTACATCATCTACTAAATTGAGCAGACACTCTAGCTATAAAATCATTTAAATCATTCCTTTACTCAAAAAATTCAATGTAGTACTTTGAACTAAAAGATAGATCCCTTATTATGGAAGAAAATATAGACTTTGAAATACGAAAATTTCTTAAGCTATAAGTAGAAGTTGATATGTTAATTCTAAATTCATTATAACCTCTTATATAATATAAACCGAGTTTTAAATAACACGTTTATACAATTTTTTTGTGAAATCACAAAAAATACAGGAAAGATGTTTTTAATTCTAGTATTATAGTAAAATAATCTAGGTTATGATTAGTATATTTATCCATATAATAGTTATTTAATCATATTTATCAATATCATATTTCCCTTTTTGAGATTATAATTGCTTTCGAAAAACATAGATAAATTTTTATTTAAGCAATATCTATTATCAAAAGGCTATATTCATAACTATTATATTTAAATCATCTTCTTTCATTTTTTTGTTGTATTAATTAAATTGTATATGTAGAATATAATTCTCAAAATCATAATAAATTTTTATTCTAAGTTCATGTTTTAAGCTTAAGTTCTGATCATCATAACCCATTGTAATTATGGTACTCCAGACTATATTAAAAGAATTCAATATGCTTAATATCTTTTTCATTGATATTGTAACACAACATCGCGAATAAATATTACAGATCGATTTATGCATGTATCGATAGATGGTAAGGAGATTAACTCATGATTCTCTGGGTATTTTTTTCATAATTGTTTGAAATTTTATATTATCACCTATATAGTTTGTAATAGTGAATCATTCTTACTATTCGAGAAAAAAAATATCAAAAGATGTGTAAAAAGTAAAACAGTTCTCAACTAAAATAATTAACATAAAATGTAGCATCTCCTTGATTTGAAAACTATTAGCAAAATAAATTAAGTCGTATTCCATCTTATTATGAAGTGGTATGATTTTATGACTCTATAATTTTTATGGGAATATTGATGAGTTATATTTAAGGTATTTAATTATAAAAATATCGAACTTGTAACCATTCCTTTTAATACAAAATATTCACAGAATTTTTTTTATCAATGTAATAATAAATAAAATACAATTATTCTTAAAAGTAACAAGCAAATATCCACTAATTTCTTATTTGAAAGAATAAATATATTTGAGATCATATCCATCTCGATGGACCTTTATTAATTATTAGATTTGTACATTATTAAATAAATTTTTTGTATTAAATTCAAATAAATTTATTTAATAACAAGGATACTTCTTAACAAATTTTAGTATTCTGTATAATTGTATAAATCGTGTGATAATTTTTGTGAATATCTTCAATAAAATTTGAAAAATGATTATCCCAATTTTTGCTTCCTTAATATTGCTCTTCCTCTATGTTTTTGTTATCAAACCCTTATGCCCAATGATTAAACTCAAGATGTAATTTGGACAAGATTGCAATATGTAATATAACTTCTTCGGCAGAGACATATGGAAAAGATTGAGAGATATGAAGATTTTTAACGATATCTTCTGGAGTGATAAGGAAGAATATAAAAAGCAACCATATAAATTCAAAGTTTCTAACTCATTTTGGAAAATACAAATACAGGTGGCTGATCCGGAGTATTACAAACAGATGCTACATAATCCTCATTATTATGAAAAGGCTAATAACATCGCGGATAAGTACAATTGTATTAGATTTAAGGCATTTATTGTAAAAAGGATTAATTTTTGAGACTAGAGATCAATGGAAGGCCCAAAGAAGGATTTTAGCTGATCAATTTCAATATCAATAACTTACAAGTAGATTGCCTATGATAAATAAAATTATTCTTGATGGTATCACCAAGATTGGTTCTTAGAACAATTTATTTGAATAATTAGAACTTATCACAGGAAAAGTTGTCATATAGAGTTTTTTTGGAGATTCGATGGATGGTTTGAAAATAAACAACAAGGATCTTTAAGTAGAAGTAACAGAGTTGATAAATGATATGGGAGAGTTAAGATTTAAATCTAAATATGTGTTTATCAAAAGACTTCTATTGGGTACATGGGCCTGGAATATATTTCCAATTTAAGAAGAAATGAAGATTGAACAAAGGATCTTTAAACTTAAAACTATGATTGAAAAAGTAATTCGAAAGAGGCTAATAGAATTACGATAAAGTAGCACCTAAAATGACCAAAAGAGTTCAAACATTTTTTTGGATATTCTCCTCAATGATTACATTAAAAATGATCAGAAAAAATAAGAAAATTAAGCCATCGATGAGGTTATCTAGCAATTTATCACTTTGTTATTTGCAGGTACTGACTCAACAGCTGTTTTATCCTATCACTGTCTTTACTATTTATCAATACATCCAGAGTTTCAACAAGAAGTTAGAGATGAAATTCTAAGTATATGCCCAGAGGAATATATTGTTGAAGATAAATTGAAATAATTAAGCAAATTATCTGCCTTTATTAATGAAGTCCTAAGATTAAAAAATCCAGCAGTTAACCTATTAATGAGAAATAGTACCTAAACCCATTAAGTAAAAGACCTGACAATACAAAAAAGTATCTCTATTTATTAAAATTTAGATTGGAGAGTAATTATTAATTTCTAGTTCTAATTACTTTCAGAAAAAAATTTTAAAAACCCAAATGATTTTGATTATAAGAGATGGCTAAGCCCTTCACCAATTCTTTGTAATAATGATTTTGTTTACCTTCCTTTCTCTTCTGGTCAAAGGAATTGTATTGGTTAGCATATGGCATTGATGGAAGCAAAAATTATTCTGTCTTAAATTTTAAAATAGTATTATATAGAACCAAATAAGGAGGTTAATCCTAATTGGAATTTAAGATTCATCTTACAGTTATAACCTGGTAACTGTATGAAATTATTTAAAATGATAGAAAAATAGGATTGATATAAGAATAAATATTTTATTTAATTTTATGATTCTAATTTAAATTATGTTAATCTAGGAAAAAAAGGATATGATAAAAATCAAGAATTTTAGTATTCATTTTCTTAGAGTTCTTATTATTAAACTAATATTTATAGCAGTGATTCAAAATAATTTTGGTAGTAATTATAAAGGAAAAAATTTAAAGAAACTAACATGTTAGCATAATTGTAAAACATATGGATAACATATGTTGTTACTTATTTTTACTAAAATTACTTAGTATTTGTATTTTTACTAAAATTACTTAGTATTTGTATTTTCTTGAACGTCTGCCAAATCTTAAAATCATGAAAATTCACTTTAACAAATCATTTCTGTAGTTAAAATAATTTCACTTCTCTTTTCCTAAAACATGTTTATAGTTATACCTATTTAATGGGATTTATGGAATTCGTTTCTAAATTTTGATGATCTTATAACGAAATAACCTAGATATCTCAGACAACAAATTCTAATAACTAACTTTTTCAGCATCTAGTCAGAAGTTATCTCATAAAATTTCTGATAATTCTTTGGATCTATCTTAGGAAAAATTATCTTAGCTATATTTTTATTTTTACTAACTTAAATTATTTTTCCCAACCAATTTTTTTATATATATATCTTTTTAAATTCCCAATGCAATAAACTGCCTTGAAGTTAGTTTTAATCGATAATCTAATATAATAAAAACTTATGTGCTCCTCATTACCTTTTGATCTAAAAAATTTTAATTGAAAACAATAGGGTTGCTTATTTTTGAAATTATAATTCTTTAGGAGATTTTGAAATTGTATTTGCAAATTTAAAGAAGAAAAAGTACATTGGCTGCCCGAGGATAAATTTGAAAGTTGTTATTTGAACAGAAAAGAGAGAAAGGCATCTTTTATAAAAAAGAATTTATAATAAGAAAATAAATAATAATCTAAAATAGAAATTCATCCTACTTTACAAGTACTCAAATTTATGAATACACAATATGAGGCGCGTTTTCTATGATTTTTTTGACAGATCTTACTTTGACCTATCAAACTTAATAATATTGATATTTAGAGATTAATTTATGAACCGTCTAAAAAAGCAGATTTCTTTGGAGTCCTATTTGTATATTTATGATTTTTTAAAATAAGTACAACCCAGCATATTATTTTTTATATACAAACAGCTTAAACATTAGAATTATAAACAATTAGTCAAAATTTCATCTGACTAATACCTTAAACAAAAACTTAGGCTTCAGTTTTATAATATATGGGCCGTAAGTAAATAAAATATAAAAGTACCCTGAGAGGAGTAATAACGATTACTATCTTTATAGTAAGTTTAAGGTATGTATTTTGGAATTCATTACTACTGACAACTAATGAAATGAGCCAAAAAATATCCCACTAATCATACATATCAGACTATTCTTTTTTAGACTTGAGTGAGGAAGTAATAAATCTGTACTATTGGAAAGATTATGAAAGTAAGATTGATTCTCTTGCAATTAATATTTTATTGGCACTCATAGTTTACACTAATAACAATTTATTAACAGAGCCTAATTACAACCGTATATATAGAACGAATTTATTATATTTAAAACTTGGTGAATAAATGCACTCCCAGAAGTTAGAGAGTAATTCTTTGCCTAACCAAATAAACTAATTATAATTAAATTTTTATTAAACAAAAATAGACCATCTGAATGGGAAAAAATAACGTGGATTCTTAGAATACTCTTTATAGTTAGAGTAACTATTTTGTTATCAACAAAAATCTTCATTTAAAACAACCTTATTTGAGCTCTATTATTATTTTTATTTGGTTAATCTCAATATATGTACATATTAATGACGTATCTGTACAGTAAATTTAAAAAGAACTCCAAAAAATATACTTAATTTTTTTATTAGAATGAAGCAGATTCAATTATCTATCTTGGAATGAAAGGAACTCAAGAAATAGCAATTTAGAGTATTCACATGTGGGATATCTATTAGCATATTTTGGATCAAATGTATCCATACTATTTATGATCAAATACTTATTATTACTGCTCAAAATATATATGATTAATAACGAGATGTATAAGACGAATATGTAACATTATAAATAGAGATGTTAACACGACTGTTATGTTGTGAAATATGAACGATCAAGTATCACAATATTTGCAAGATGAAACTATTGTGAAGTGTCTTGTGTCAAAATTTGTTAGATATGAAGTTAATTTATTATTTCTAATCATTTGAAAGTATTCACTCCATGAAACTAATTGTTTTATAAATTTATTTTCTAAAAGAAGTTAAAATNTATGAGGCGCGTTTTCTATGATTTTTTTGACAGATCTTACTTTGACCTATCAAACTTAATAATATTGATATTTAGAGATTAATTTATGAACCGTCTAAAAAAGCAGATTTCTTTGGAGTCCTATTTGTATATTTATGATTTTTTAAAATAAGTACAACCCAGCATATTATTTTTTATATACAAACAGCTTAAACATTAGAATTATAAACAATTAGTCAAAATTTCATCTGACTAATACCTTAAACAAAAACTTAGGCTTCAGTTTTATAATATATGGGCCGTAAGTAAATAAAATATAAAAGTACCCTGAGAGGAGTAATAACGATTACTATCTTTATAGTAAGTTTAAGGTATGTATTTTGGAATTCATTACTACTGACAACTAATGAAATGAGCCAAAAAATATCCCACTAATCATACATATCAGACTATTCTTTTTTAGACTTGAGTGAGGAAGTAATAAATCTGTACTATTGGAAAGATTATGAAAGTAAGATTGATTCTCTTGCAATTAATATTTTATTGGCACTCATAGTTTACACTAATAACAATTTATTAACAGAGCCTAATTACAACCGTATATATAGAACGAATTTATTATATTTAAAACTTGGTGAATAAATGCACTCCCAGAAGTTAGAGAGTAATTCTTTGCCTAACCAAATAAACTAATTATAATTAAATTTTTATTAAACAAAAATAGACCATCTGAATGGGAAAAAATAACGTGGATTCTTAGAATACTCTTTATAGTTAGAGTAACTATTTTGTTATCAACAAAAATCTTCATTTAAAACAACCTTATTTGAGCTCTATTATTATTTTTATTTGGTTAATCTCAATATATGTACATATTAATGACGTATCTGTACAGTAAATTTAAAAAGAACTCCAAAAAATATACTTAATTTTTTTATTAGAATGAAGCAGATTCAATTATCTATCTTGGAATGAAAGGAACTCAAGAAATAGCAATTTAGAGTATTCACATGTGGGATATCTATTAGCATATTTTGGATCAAATGTATCCATACTATTTATGATCAAATACTTATTATTACTGCTCAAAATATATATGATTAATAACGAGATGTATAAGACGAATATGTAACATTATAAATAGAGATGTTAACACGACTGTTATGTTGTGAAATATGAACGATCAAGTATCACAATATTTGCAAGATGAAACTATTGTGAAGTGTCTTGTGTCAAAATTTGTTAGATATGAAGTTAATTTATTATTTCTAATCATTTGAAAGTATTCACTCCATGAAACTAATTGTTTTATAAATTTATTTTCTAAAAGAAGTTAAAATAATAGATTTGCGAACAAACGATAATTATTATTTAGCTATTGGACTTGTTAGGCTTCCTAAAATTATATTCAATAATAACAATTTATTTTTAATTTATACAATTAAATTTAAATAATATTTTTTTAGAGTAGATGGTAAAAATTAAATTGTTTTTGCTTTTATGTTATATATCAAATTTATGTCTTAAAATTGCAATTTAAGGTTAAAGTTATTTATTTTTTTTACAAACTGTTTAGTGTAAGGTTAATCGCTCCCTAACATGAATTTTATTAAAATCGCCCTGAGACCTTTTGAGAAAAAAGGAGTGACCTCAATTTTTAGATATTGCGTTTAGTCCTTTCTTCCCTCTATCTCGATTATGTTAATTTTTCTCTCAAAAACTTAGTGAATTTAAAACTAGGTTTGAAAGCTATAAAGCCTTTTAACAATGATGTTAAAACCACGAGCTTGTATTTACTCTAATAGACTTTTAGAATTTTGATAATAAAGGGGTAACTCAAAATAATGCTCAAAATAATAATTAAATTTTGAATGAGTTCTGAAATATTATATTACTCCGATTATTCACATATATATTTGACAACTGCAAAAAATATAGTGATAGAACAATATTGACCGCTTTGAATATCCAATTGATTATACATATTAAGTATAAAGGGTTTATACTTCAAGGCAATCAATTAGTAAAACATTAAGCAAAGCCCTAATAATGTTGCTTTCAAAAAGATGTCAGTTTCAAAGTAGATTAAAATAATAATAATAGTTTTCTTCCACAATTTAATCATTTCCCAAAAATAGTTCTTTTAGGTATATTCATTAAATAAATATCCTATATGTCTTCGAAATTTTATCTTGTTATGATTTTCTCTATTAATGTACAAAAGTAGAAACAACAATAAAGGTACGATCAATCCAATAAATGAAGATCCAGGAATTGCAAATCTTTTTATCCATAAGATGTGACTATCCGATCCATATAGTAGAGATACATCGCCTGATATATAATTTAGATTTGAGATCTTTCTCACAGCAATAATCAAAAAAAATCTAGTGCTAATACATATTAATTTACTAATTAATCAAGGATGCATAATTTTAGATGTACAAATACAAAATTGTAATAGATAAGACCCTTATCCTAAATTTAGTTTTATTCAAGTCTGATGCCACTTAAAATCCAATATAGATAATTAATATCTAGCCAACTAATAATACAAACATAACCAAGATTCTACTGTAAATTAAATCTATCCCTTAAATTTCAGCCAAAATACAATCAAAATAATTGGCCATATAATAGGACGTATCATTAGATTATTTTACAACATTCAAAGAAAAGGAGAAACGAATATTAAATGTAAAAATAAGACAAAAAACCCACAAATAATTAAGAAATAATTTAAGCAAAATGCTTTCATGATCTAAATATACATTATTAATGTTACCTTAATTTAGTTTGAATAAAATTTCTACAAATTATTTTCTAACCTTAAGTAATGCAAATAATTAATTCGATCTTTCAATACTTTGGATGGTTAATAAAGTAGGAAGGATAGACCTAAAGAAATTAAAAATATTGTACCAAATTGAAATTAACAAAAAGGTTAATAACAACCCAGAAAATTCTAAACATTATTTACATTCTAGTTGCTTTTAGTCTTTAAAGAATTATCCTGCTCCTCTTATATCATATCGATCACATTCTTCACATAATCCCCCAATGTGACCCTGAGAGCAAAGTTCATTTCCATATTTCCATCCCCCTTCACAGTAAGTTGGGTTTTTAAAGCATAATTCTACATAATCTGAAATTTAATTTGGCCTCCAAAACCCAGGTTTGAGTTAAATTTTATTAGAAGTGATTGCATCAAATTTATTTTTATCAAAAATAGAGCATTTTGTTGTGTTATATGTAACAGAATAGAATCCCTATAATGGCTGACATATTTGACAACCAGCATAAATATAGAATTCTCCTAATTAGCACATCAAACTTTCTACTCTCATTCTATAGGCTAATTAATCCTCATAATTTGATGAATTGCAATAAACCAAAATTTCCTAAATTCTGTTTTCCTACTTATAAGGATCTATGTCAAATTAGAGTGAACCCAGGTTAAACCTTTGACATCTTAATTAAAATTTAATTTTGATATTCGGATAGATTCAATTAATTATTAAGAGGCATTATCAAAAGATATTTATTCTACATAGCAAGAGTAATTTTAATAATTAATTAATAATTCATTCATACTATTTTTTAGCAGTATATTTAAATTAAATATATAAGGTTAATATATTTAATGCTTCGGATTATAAAACTAATAAGTTGATATCTATTAACCGCTAGGAATAAATAAGAAATTTGTTGATTTAGCATGATCTTATAATATAATTTTGTATGGTTTTAATTAAAGAACCTAATATAAACGGTCTTCAATTAATTTTTCTTGTGAGAACATCTCTATTTAATTTATTGACAAACTTAGATGCTTTGGCAATTCATTTATATTATTTGAAGATTATTTCGCAAAATTATAGAAGAGAAGAGACGAGACGAAATTATTTTAATTTAAACAGCTATTTCCATCTAAATATATATTTTATTGTAAACCTTTCAGAACCTTATGAAAAGTAGAAACCGCCACCCTTTTATGAAACAGTATTGTTGAAAAACATGGAGTTTCTAAGTTAGAATTTTATATTTTCTACATAAACTCCTCCTCCTTTTTACCCATTGTTAGAAATGAAGTTTGAATGATATATTGATATAAAACTGCCAATATTGTTATCCGATTTTGCAAATATACAACCATAATTTGTGAGTTAGTTCATCATGCATAACAATTCTGAGATTTTTGCATTTTCAAAATCAATTAATTCCAACCAAATTAAGCCATTCAAGCAATATTAACAATTATTATTTAATAATTGTATTTTTGAGAAAAAAATTCGGGTTTAATTAGTGAGGCTTCTCAATTTAATCAAAGACCCATTTTAATTTGCATTTTAATATATTTCATCAAAATTGGTAAAGGCCATATCAACCCGCTATGTTATTTAAACAGTTATTATATCACATTATGAGGAATCTCAATGAATATAATAATTATTAATTTAGTTCTAGCTTAACTTATCAAGATGAAAGCGAAATTAATTTGAAATTGTAATATTAGAAAAATGTATTTTTTATGAAACGACATTAATTTATTGGACATCAACTAAATTTAAGGGATAAAAAGTATAAATATTGATGAACTTTGTATTTAAGATTTTGATATTGTTAGAATCAATAATTTTGATGATAGGCGATAAGATGATTCCTTCTATTATAATTTGGTTTAATGTTAACTTACATCCTTCAAAATTCATGAGAGCATTTTCAGTCAGTATTTTTTGCCTTTCAATTAAATTAATTTATCCAATAGATTTAAGAAAAGTTAAAAATGCTTTCTCAGTTGAAATAATTGTAAAATTATCTATTTTCACATTGCTTTATAAAATGTGTTGAAAATTAGATTTAAAATTCTATATTTAATCATCAAGACTGAAACAATCTCTAGCAAAGATATTTTTTAACTCAATACTATTTTAGGAAGAAGATGGATATATTGAAAAGATTGATGATGTTATCTTATTTAATGTATCTGTTAAAGTAATATTATTAACATAAACAGCTAACAAGCTTTTCTTTCCATTAATTGTAAAAGCCCCATCTTATTCATAATTTGAAATTAGTGAATTGTATGCATGATTAACACTGCAATTTTAGATAATCACAATTCCATCTCCTTATAATTCAATGTTAAAAACTTGACTTCCTTATGTTTTAATAAAATTAAATAAACCATTACTAAATTAAAATTTAGTTACTTTTATTGATAAAGCTCCTCCTATAGTTTCAATATTATATGATTGAGAAATAATATAAGCAATTTCATTTTAATTATAATTGCCTTAAATTTGAATATTGTAATATTTAATCCAAAACTCCTGATCATGGTAATTATGATTTTATACTTACAAATTTTCTAAATATACTTCATTAGAAAAAATAGAAATAAATGATAAGGAAGAATTCTTTAGAGAATTATTAAAACAAATGATATTTTTCATCATTAAAAGACCCTATCCTGAATCGACATAAAAAAGACTTGCGGAAGTTTCAGAAGGATCTTTATTATATTAATGAAAAATATTCTCCTAGAAGATTAAATTATCAATTTCAATGATTTAAGGTTTTTCAGATTATATATCAATTATTGAAAATAGTTTTCCTAATTATTGTTTTAATAAAATATTTCCATTTGCCATAAAATTTTTAATATTTATGTACTCATTTGTATTTAACATTGTGAAGGGATTTGATTAAATTGAAATTATTGATTAATCAATAGTAAATATATTTTTCAATTGAATATTATTTAGACTTTTATGAATAAACCCATTAACCTACAAAAATTAAGAATGAAATATTTAATTATTTAGACATTAAGATGAAATTTACACTTTTGTTCTTGAATTGAATTTTCACAAACAACGTTTTCAATTCTTATCCTAGATACAGAGAGAAGTGATAAAAAACGATAATTTAAAGTATTTGTTATAAAGACGTTTTAAATAGTTAAATTAAAGCAGTTAATGATTATAAAATGGTTTTCTTAATAAGAGGATATAATATTATTCTAAAAAAAAAGGTAATTGAACAAAATGCTTATTTATGTTATTGATTGTTTTTATTCTGTAACAAATATTGAAAAATCTATTATAGTAAACTAAATTTCTAACTTTTCAATAATTGATGAAATTTATGCAATAATTTAAAATGATATCAATTCATTATCTTTTATTAAAATCTCCTTAAAATTAGATTCATAATTAAATATAATAAATTGTAAATTCATCATCCTATTCTGAGAATGTAATAACCAGCTAAAAAAATGCATTCTTCATCTAATTTAACGTTAAGAAATATTTCCTTTAGCCCAATGTGATTAAAATATTGGTAATTATACTAATTTGTTAAAACTGATTGAATCTCTTCAATATCAGCACAATTAGAATTCTAAATTAAATAAATGCATACATAATTGAATTCTAAACTGTTGATGCAGCTGTTTTCATAACAATATTATGCTATTTGTAAGTATGGATCGATTTGAACTTATTAAAGTAGAATTTATTAAAGGCATCTAAAGGTGTAAATGGTGTTTTCTGGGCTTATAATAAAATATGGGTTTATTTTCTATTGTATTAGGATTAATTACATTTATTTCTTTATTTGGTCTAATCTCACAAACTTGACATAAGGAAGAACATAGAAAGCATATTCCATCAGATTAATTTTTTATTGTCTCTTAATAATAATTTAATTTGCACTTAGAACATTAAAAACTCTGGTCATTAACTTCGCATTCAGAACACATTGAATCACAATATTTTTTACAAAATCCTCTTATCTTTTAATAGCCTGTTATGCATTAAGTGATTATAGTTTTTTAACTTGGTAATTAATTAGTAAAAATAGGTTTATTTGGTAAAAATTCAATTGTAAAACCTTAAACTTACCATTTCCAAGGTTCTAAATCATTGTCTTCAAAGCATTATTTGGAGAAATCCTCTGTATAAATACTGCAAGCTCCAGTTATTGTAGACACTTTATAATTATCCTCACAAAGTAAACATTTTAGAGTGGTTTATGGAGTTTTGAGGCATTATTTACAATGAAGAATATGGCTTTGGCAATTAATGGTTTCAAGAGCTATATTGAAATCGTTAATAGATGAAAGAGTGCAAATTTCTTAATTTTATTGATTAATATAGGACCTTAGACAATTTTCTTTGGATGGCTTCTTAAATATGCATTTTCCAATTGTGAAATCAAATATGTATTCTTCAATACATTAAGCACAGCCTTCTTTAATTTCTTGATCAATTAAAGAGTAACTTCCTTTTGTAATTTCTACTTCAATGAAGGAGTAGTCTTCTTAAAAACCTAGAGTGGTTATTGTGGGATCATTCGCAAAATAATTGAAACAATATAAACAATTTTTTATTTTACAAAAGACACATTTTTGTTGAAAATTTTTATATTTTGGAGTCTCACAAGGTTGATTTCTGTTTTCGTGTGTATCTTATTTAGTTAAACAATTTAAATGTGTTGGTAAAATTTCACATTCATAACATTCTTCTCCACATTAGTAGCAATTAGTATTTATTGATTGAGAGGTTCGACAAAAATTTTTAAGCTATTCTATTTTTCAACTAAATCATAAGTAGAACTTAATGTTGTGCAATCAGGGCAATAGTGTAAATCACTTCCTACCAAAACATATTATTATTCCAAATCCTTCAACTATTATGATACATTTCCATCCTCATCAGTATATAATGTTGTTTAACAAATAAGGGTTTGAGCCCATATTTTAGGATTCTATATACATTCCAAACAACTTATAACATTTTCATTAATTATTGATGGGCTAAAATAGTTAGAAAAATTACCATTTAAAGCAATTACCTTCAGATTCAAAAAAACCGTATTTGCATTCTTCCTTAAATGGTTTTTCTTGGGCTAATTTAAGTTTAAAAACTTCGTAATAAACACATTCATTATTCAAATCAATTGTTCCTTATTCACAAATACATTATTTAAAATTTGGCAAATATCTTCTATTTTAATCTTTAGAACATGATAGACAATCATCTTTTGTTGGACCATCACATTCCAGGCAAGTTAAGTGGCAAATTATCTATGGTTAATTATTATCTGGACAATTCAAAAATTGTAACCCAACTATTTATATAGTTAAGTAATTTGATTTAGATTAGAATATGTTTCCATATGATAACTTAAATTACACTTAATTAAACTAGGCTACATCTAAGTTAATATTTAATTCTTCTTTACCAAAACCTTTAAAAAAAATAATTGAAACTTAAATTTAATTAACTAATTTCTTAATGAATATAATGCCATAATTAGATATCATAAGTTAAATCGAATGCTTGAGACTTTAAAAAAGGATTGCTTGAAAACTCAATATTGACAGTTGGGAAAGTATAGATATAGGTTGTTATAATAATTTGGTTTCCATCATTTGAGATCTTATAGAATAGTTAAAATGCACATAAATTTTGTTAGATGAGTAGTGGATGTTAAAAATTCCCTGAAAGTTTAATCAATTAAAAGTCAAAATCATCTTATGATGAATAAATTTCATTAATCTTTACCCAACCAGATAATAAGAACTATTGGATACTCAGATACAAATTCATATATATTTGATTTTTCTATTGTTACATCTGCTATGCTGGTTATTAAACTAGGTTCACATAAACAATCATAATTGAGATATGGTTCTATCATATTAGTAAACTCATCAGGATCATTTTGAAAGCAGTCAAGAAAATAATAAGTTTATCCTGGAAAAAAAGATAGTAAAAAATTTTCAAAATTATATGGTGGAATACTTTGAGATACAAAAAAATCGCCCCCAATTATTAGAATTAAATTTTATTCTTCATATGGAAACCCTAATGAAATTGTTTTTTGATGTAATGAATTCATCTAGTCCCAAATATAAATTAAGACTTGCTATTCTTAAGGGTTTGTACAATCGTAACCTAAAATATGTAATTATTTGTTTGTCTTATTCTCTATTCTAAACTAATGAAAACAACTACTCTCAAGTATTCCAATATTTCCAATTTATACTACATTGCTAAGTGGCACATATCTAGTCCATACTCCAAACCCTGCACTTTTAAGTTCTTCATCTGAAATGTTTTCTATTGATTTTGTTTCAAAAGGATAAGCATCTGTAATACCAGTTATCATACAACTTATTGATAGCTAAAATGCTAACATCGTCAGCAAATAATAAGAAACTATTTTCATTTTTTATTAAAATAAACATATTTGAATATCTCCATTATTTATTTTTATTTTCCGTTTCAAATAAAAACCATAACAAATAATAAAAAACAACAGTTTTACTTAATATAAATAGATAGAAATTTTAATTACCATTAAATTTCTTGATGTTATTAACACTCAAGCTTTAGATTGTATATATTACTTTCTACTGAATAAGTTGATAATATTATGATAATATATATAATGGGGGTTAGTTATTACTATCTAGTAACTACTTACCTAGTGATAAGTGGATTTGGTTGAGACTGGCATCTGACTGTTCTAAGACGCCAGTAATATGGTCGGCGTCGTTACAAAATTTAAAATTTTGATGAACCTCTATTCTGGAATCCCTATTTAGGGATGAAATACTTGATGAAATAGGGGATGAAATAGACGATGAAATATATGTTGAATGGGCAATGAATAGAGGATGGAATAGGCAATTAAATTATCTATTAAATATAATAAGAAATAGGAAATGGAAGAGGCGAAGAAATTGGTTATGAAATATACTATGTAATTGGCAATTTAATATCGGGTGTAATATAGTATGATTTAGACATTGACATAGTGGATGAAATCTCAGATGAATTAAACAATGAAATAGGGGATGTGATGAAATATACCATGATATAGGGGATGTAATAGGAGATTTGAATAACCAAAGAAAGGCAATTAAATGGGCGAAAAAAATAAGAGATTAACTATGCATGAAATAGTGTACGAAACATTTTAAGAAATAGCTGGTTAAATAAGGTATGAAATAATATCAGAAAGATATCATGAAGGGTATCAAATTGGAGATGAAAATTTGGAATTTAGTAGGGATATATAATAGGCGATGTAAAGGGATATGATACATTCTAAGGTTTTCTAAGGCTTTATCTTATTTCAAATATATATTTTATAAAAACTTATTACTATTTTTACAAATCAAGGATAAAAATCCTTATGTTTAAGTTCATTAATATTAGAAGCAGACTTTTAAGTACTATATATTACCATTTAAAAAAAAAATCCCAAAACTATTGAAGACAACATGTTAGATTTACAGTTAATCCTATCATTAATTTACTATGTCATAGAAATTATTTAACAAAAAAAGAATTTTGTGGTGATTAATTCTTATGTTGTTTACAACTATTATCTTATTTTGCTGATTGATAATAAGAATGAATATACTTTAGGCAATAATGTTAATGGCTTCTATCTGTAGTTTTTCCTTATGACAATTATATCAGTTTATATACAAACAGACCTGTTTAGTATAATCTGTTCGCATAAATATCTCAATTGAATCTGCGCTTGCCTCCAATATTGATCATCCTTTTCAGTTTATTTATATATCCCTCGCGCAGCAATTCTTATTCCAATATCTTTAGATCCTGTTTGTGACCAAATTATTATTTTGACTTGTGCTTGCGCTTTTATACCTCTATCCTAGTAGATTAACTGAGCTTCTCTGCAGAGTTATGTAAAGTTTTTATATATGTAATCTCAAGGATCCTTGTAATCCAAATTTTGCTAAGTGTAATTTGCTTTCTATTTAATCCAATTTGAAAGGGGAGGGGAATGTGAACCTGAGTAAATAGCTGATGCGCATTACACCTGCAAATTAATATCATTCCAAATCTGATAATTCTGTAAATGAATGATGAGCTAAACATAAGAGGATTTATAAGGGCTCCCTGTAGGATGCTTAATACTTGAAATTTTTCTTATACTAACATCTATCGTCTGAATGACTTGATTGAAGAAAACTATTCATAAACTTGAGAACCATCTTGTAAGTGCTCTACTGATACTGAATTTTCTTATTCAAATTCTCCAAACAGCCCATATTGTAAGTTTAATCAAATTTTTATATCCTCGTTTAATAAGGCTTATCGTTTTGCGATTGAGTCTCACTACACCAGATGTGATAGGTTTGCTTATGAAGTAAAAATCTTTACAAATGTTCCAATCTTATTGTTGTAAAGGTAATTGACCGCTTCTGACTTGAAGATTGGGTTGCTATGGAGTTTTTGTACTTTATAATACATTTAAAAATGTTCAACTTTAATTCAGTACCTACTTCATCCTATTATGTTGCATATTGAACCTTACAATAAAACTAGCTCAAATAATCGTGATCATACTAAAATATTATATATGTGAAGTATCATAACTTAGATTCAATCATTGACTCTGGTTCTACATCATGGCAACTCTGATTTGTTAGATGCTTCCTTCAGAAGAATAATGCTTGTTTTGATTACTTGTGAACATTGCACAACTTGTGGGGATTCTACTCACTTCTGTAATTATTTTTTTAATGTATTCCAATCATATCCAGAAATCCTAAATGTATTGCCTCTTGTTTTTGGTGCCAAACCGATGAAGATACTTTTTGACTTATGTTTTTTCTACAAGGTCATGGCTTATTAAAGTTATGATAGCACAACTATTAATTAATTAAGTTATACAGCATGGTTTTAACAATAGAATCAAGAATTAATACATTAGGTCCAACAGTTGGTCACATGATACCCGAATAACAAATTAATCACAAATATTGCATGTTGCCTACTAATCTGAGCAAAATGCAAGTGTAATTGTCATTTGCTAAATAAGATTGAGTAACACAATATGTTAAATAACAAGCAGTATCAAAGTATTGGTAATATAATTCAAATACCATTTGAACACTTAATAAAAAAAATTTAAGGGAATGCTAAACTAAAATCAAGCATTATACTATAATAAAGGATGATCATCCATTACAAATGATGCCTGCAATAATATATAGACAAAATATAACAAAGTAGATAAATTTTCCTAAAATAATTTTATATTTGCATTAAAGTATGTAGAGGATCAATACTTGGATACCGATAAAGAGTTAAATTTCAATCAACATCTTGTTTGTCTGCAAAATAAAAAGCTTTGTAATCGATGGACTAGGAAACAAATTATACTCTAGACACTCTACTCCAAAATTTACTCTAGTACTTTATGAAAAATTGAGGACCTAAAAATATTCTCTTGAAAAGTGAAAAGTTTTATTACTCTACACTCCATTTTTTCTAGTTTATAATAACATTCAGAGAACAATCAAATAAATCTGCTTTTCGTTCTATTAAATTGTTTCAAACTCATCTACTTTAAATAGTGTCGTAGTTATGGTTATAGTTAAATAATTACGCCTAATTGTTGCATGATGTGCATAAGATGTTAAGAGTGATTGTAAGCCAAAAAGGTGTCGAATATTAATACACCCAAGAGGACTTT
Organism: Paramecium octaurelia; assembly: GCA_905182995.1. Classification (NCBI taxonomy): domain Eukaryota; phylum Ciliophora; class Oligohymenophorea; order Peniculida; family Parameciidae; genus Paramecium; species Paramecium octaurelia. The sequence goes on from CAJJDP010000010.1 coordinate 846,875, forward strand.
GATAAGTATTAGAAAACATCCATAAAACATGATTCAGTCGCTAATACTCATGCATAATATTCATCACAGTTGATTTAGTTGTTTGTTATTAGCCAACTCAAACTGTATTAAAAATACAATGCTATTCATAAACCTATTTCAGCTAGCCACCATTGTTATTATGTGTATGATAAAAATAGTCAAACCTGTGCAGACACCTCCTCATGATGCATAGCTGATTTACACTTAGTGGAGGTTCCATGAATTAACTTTTGTCGTTCTCCACAAAATTAATTATTAGATCATAAGTGGCTAGAGCATGCGCTCTATTTCTATCTCCATATGAATGCAGTGTGTATTGCTTATGTTGAGCAACCTCAGGATGGTTTTACAATGTCTCCTATAGTCACATGTTTCTATTTGTGAGGAATTAAAACTTATCATTTCTACATTATGAGCTACACATATTNTATTATATATGTGAAGTATCATAACTTAGATTCAATCATTGACTCTGGTTCTACATCATGGCAACTCTGATTTGTTAGATGCTTCCTTCAGAAGAATAATGCTTGTTTTGATTACTTGTGAACATTGCACAACTTGTGGGGATTCTACTCACTTCTGTAATTATTTTTTTAATGTATTCCAATCATATCCAGAAATCCTAAATGTATTGCCTCTTGTTTTTGGTGCCAAACCGATGAAGATACTTTTTGACTTATGTTTTTTCTACAAGGTCATGGCTTATTAAAGTTATGATAGCACAACTATTAATTAATTAAGTTATACAGCATGGTTTTAACAATAGAATCAAGAATTAATACATTAGGTCCAACAGTTGGTCACATGATACCCGAATAACAAATTAATCACAAATATTGCATGTTGCCTACTAATCTGAGCAAAATGCAAGTGTAATTGTCATTTGCTAAATAAGATTGAGTAACACAATATGTTAAATAACAAGCAGTATCAAAGTATTGGTAATATAATTCAAATACCATTTGAACACTTAATAAAAAAAATTTAAGGGAATGCTAAACTAAAATCAAGCATTATACTATAATAAAGGATGATCATCCATTACAAATGATGCCTGCAATAATATATAGACAAAATATAACAAAGTAGATAAATTTTCCTAAAATAATTTTATATTTGCATTAAAGTATGTAGAGGATCAATACTTGGATACCGATAAAGAGTTAAATTTCAATCAACATCTTGTTTGTCTGCAAAATAAAAAGCTTTGTAATCGATGGACTAGGAAACAAATTATACTCTAGACACTCTACTCCAAAATTTACTCTAGTACTTTATGAAAAATTGAGGACCTAAAAATATTCTCTTGAAAAGTGAAAAGTTTTATTACTCTACACTCCATTTTTTCTAGTTTATAATAACATTCAGAGAACAATCAAATAAATCTGCTTTTCGTTCTATTAAATTGTTTCAAACTCATCTACTTTAAATAGTGTCGTAGTTATGGTTATAGTTAAATAATTACGCCTAATTGTTGCATGATGTGCATAAGATGTTAAGAGTGATTGTAAGCCAAAAAGGTGTCGAATATTAATACACCCAAGAGGACTTTGATAAGTATTAGAAAACATCCATAAAACATGATTCAGTCGCTAATACTCATGCATAATATTCATCACAGTTGATTTAGTTGTTTGTTATTAGCCAACTCAAACTGTATTAAAAATACAATGCTATTCATAAACCTATTTCAGCTAGCCACCATTGTTATTATGTGTATGATAAAAATAGTCAAACCTGTGCAGACACCTCCTCATGATGCATAGCTGATTTACACTTAGTGGAGGTTCCATGAATTAACTTTTGTCGTTCTCCACAAAATTAATTATTAGATCATAAGTGGCTAGAGCATGCGCTCTATTTCTATCTCCATATGAATGCAGTGTGTATTGCTTATGTTGAGCAACCTCAGGATGGTTTTACAATGTCTCCTATAGTCACATGTTTCTATTTGTGAGGAATTAAAACTTATCATTTCTACATTATGAGCTACACATATTAAAATAGTTGCTCTATTTGAAATACTAATAAGAAGTCATTCTAAATTAATGTTCAAAGTATGCTTACTTGTTGGTATTACATGCCGTCTTTAATAATTGATATTATTAAGATTATGCAACCTGTCAACAGTTCGAACAACTTATTGCAAAATATGGTTCTTAAGTAAGATGCAAGGGAAATGGGATCTTTCTATATTTCATATCATGTGTGGTTTGTCCTTTTATCGTATGAAATTTCCGTCAACTATGCTGAAACTTGTTCAGCTGTTTTTATGTTGTGCTTGTATTTATGATTCAGTATTAATTTATACTGTTCTGACAATCTATATTTATGTTCAGAATGACTTGGTGGTTAATCTGTCTTATAGTAATCCACTAAAATATTAGAGCAACTATGTACTAAGTTGAATAGACTTAATCAATAATATAATTATTGATAGAAATAATATTTGACATATAATTAAATTGTGAACAAAGTAAGGATCAAACCTTCGCCAAATCTTATGATCTATCTCAAGTCAAAAGAATGAAAACTTTTTCTAAATTAGATTGTTGTTAAGTAAAGTTATAACTTAATAAAGTCGATGTTTAAAACGATACTCACTTTTGACTGATACAAATATTATTTCTAAAGGTGAAAGAGATTATGAAGAATTTTGCTATTAGCATAACTAAACATTAACAATGAACAACAAAAAAAAAAAAANAATTTTCCTAAAATAATTTTATATTTGCATTAAAGTATGTAGAGGATCAATACTTGGATACCGATAAAGAGTTAAATTTCAATCAACATCTTGTTTGTCTGCAAAATAAAAAGCTTTGTAATCGATGGACTAGGAAACAAATTATACTCTAGACACTCTACTCCAAAATTTACTCTAGTACTTTATGAAAAATTGAGGACCTAAAAATATTCTCTTGAAAAGTGAAAAGTTTTATTACTCTACACTCCATTTTTTCTAGTTTATAATAACATTCAGAGAACAATCAAATAAATCTGCTTTTCGTTCTATTAAATTGTTTCAAACTCATCTACTTTAAATAGTGTCGTAGTTATGGTTATAGTTAAATAATTACGCCTAATTGTTGCATGATGTGCATAAGATGTTAAGAGTGATTGTAAGCCAAAAAGGTGTCGAATATTAATACACCCAAGAGGACTTTGATAAGTATTAGAAAACATCCATAAAACATGATTCAGTCGCTAATACTCATGCATAATATTCATCACAGTTGATTTAGTTGTTTGTTATTAGCCAACTCAAACTGTATTAAAAATACAATGCTATTCATAAACCTATTTCAGCTAGCCACCATTGTTATTATGTGTATGATAAAAATAGTCAAACCTGTGCAGACACCTCCTCATGATGCATAGCTGATTTACACTTAGTGGAGGTTCCATGAATTAACTTTTGTCGTTCTCCACAAAATTAATTATTAGATCATAAGTGGCTAGAGCATGCGCTCTATTTCTATCTCCATATGAATGCAGTGTGTATTGCTTATGTTGAGCAACCTCAGGATGGTTTTACAATGTCTCCTATAGTCACATGTTTCTATTTGTGAGGAATTAAAACTTATCATTTCTACATTATGAGCTACACATATTAAAATAGTTGCTCTATTTGAAATACTAATAAGAAGTCATTCTAAATTAATGTTCAAAGTATGCTTACTTGTTGGTATTACATGCCGTCTTTAATAATTGATATTATTAAGATTATGCAACCTGTCAACAGTTCGAACAACTTATTGCAAAATATGGTTCTTAAGTAAGATGCAAGGGAAATGGGATCTTTCTATATTTCATATCATGTGTGGTTTGTCCTTTTATCGTATGAAATTTCCGTCAACTATGCTGAAACTTGTTCAGCTGTTTTTATGTTGTGCTTGTATTTATGATTCAGTATTAATTTATACTGTTCTGACAATCTATATTTATGTTCAGAATGACTTGGTGGTTAATCTGTCTTATAGTAATCCACTAAAATATTAGAGCAACTATGTACTAAGTTGAATAGACTTAATCAATAATATAATTATTGATAGAAATAATATTTGACATATAATTAAATTGTGAACAAAGTAAGGATCAAACCTTCGCCAAATCTTATGATCTATCTCAAGTCAAAAGAATGAAAACTTTTTCTAAATTAGATTGTTGTTAAGTAAAGTTATAACTTAATAAAGTCGATGTTTAAAACGATACTCACTTTTGACTGATACAAATATTATTTCTAAAGGTGAAAGAGATTATGAAGAATTTTGCTATTAGCATAACTAAACATTAACAATGAACAACAAAAAAAAAAAAATAAAGTTAAGATTGTATATTTTAAATGCCATAATTATCAAATTTGTTTCTAATTGAGTTCATTCTCTAAAATGAAACTACCTTGAGATTTAATTAAAGAACTTAAATCATATCCTATATAATCAACAAACTCTCCTTTCAATATTAATGCTCCGAAAGCTTCTATTTATGGATTCTAGGAATTTTTAGAATGGTCATATCAGAGGTAGCTAAGAATTGCTAAAAATAAATACCACTTTCTGGAAGAATATAATTTAAATTGTTGAAGGTTTAGAATATCTTTATATCGAGCATCTGTAGGCAAGATTTATTATCCTTTCTTAGCATCCCAGAAACGGATCGACTTATCCCAACTACTAGATGCTAATGTAGTACAATCAGGATATTAACAATTTGAATTAACATCACTTGAATGACCATCTAATTTGGCATTTTATTATCCTGTCTTAGCATCCCATAAACCCTAAAGTTATCATCACTACCAGATGCCAATGTAATACCAAAGAGTAACAAATCGAATTCACACATTTTGAATTACCATCTATTTTAGGATTTTACCCTCATCATAATATGAATTTTTTCCTCTATTAAATAATTCTATTTTGTATTTTTCAAAAATGTCATGCAAGCTGTTATGATTTATAGGTTCAATCATCAATAATGAAGTATTTCTTATTCTAACCAATCCTTTTGTTTTGTATCAACAACTCTAAAGTTTTTAGTTAAGGTTCTTCGAATACAGAAATATCTTTATCCTTCTTTACTTCATTCAATAATTTGATAAAGAAGTTCATATTCGAATTATAAAATTTTTTCAATAATATTCTTTTCTAATTTTCTTTTTTAATCAAATAATATGAAATATTTGATTTCCAACTTGTTAGAAAACAAATTAAAGTTGTTTTGAATAGCAGAACATTATCGCCAAATTTTTGCTTAAAATCATTTTTAGAACAATATTGATTTTTTTAAAGAATTTTAACATCTGTGGAAGTATACGATCCAAATTTTTAAACTAATTAAACTCAAGTGATTATACTGCAGAAGCATTATTTTTTGTACGAATTTATTGACAATTTATTGAATTAGATAAGAAATTAGAATTGTAAAGCTTAATCTTTTTTTAGTATTTCTTATGTTCATCAAATATTCTTGTGGAATTTTAACTTGACTATTGCTCACTATCTACTTATCTTATGTTTCAAAATCTTGCCACTCTGGAAAGCAATTTTCTCTGTCTCTATGGATTTAAATAAGGAAAACTCTTTTACTAGCTTAGATTCCTTTTTATTTCTGTAATCATTTTTAGTATTTTCTGTATAAGAGACCAAATATTTTTCTCTAAAATACCACATTTAAACACTAATTGTTAATTAGGTATTATACAATTTGGCGCACAGAACAATCTTTGAAAGGGATCATTAAGATATACCCTTAAAATTATAGATTAATTGAAGTAATTCTACTAATATGATAATGTTTCATTACTTTGATAGTTTACTTTTTATATAAGCATTCTGATCCAAACCCATTTCCAATGCAGCAAAATAAAAGAATTTAGCTTATGAACTTCTACGTAATTCAAATAATGAATTAGCTAAAAGAAATTAAAGTAGAATTTACCTTTATATTTTAATCTTAGAGCATAAGGATTTATTTTAAGTGATTGTTCAAAAATTGTGAGTGCATCCATATTTTTCTATTAGTTTTGTAGAATTAAACCTGAATAATAAATATCATTACCTATATTTTCAAAAGCCCAATGAAATTTAGGGTTAATAGATATTGCTTCATTGTAACATTGGATCGCTTCTTCAAATTAGTTCAAATTGAATAATGTACTACCTAAATATTAATATTTAACAATAAATTACCCTTGTTATGCCATGCATTATCATATTTAGGGTTAATAGATATAGCTTCATTGTAACATTGAATCGCTTCTTAAAATTAATTCAAATTGAATAATGTACTACCTAAATATTAATATTTAACAATAAATTACCCTTGTTATGCCATGCATTATCATATTTAGGGTTAATAGATATAGCTTCATTGTAACATTTAATCGCTTCTTCAAATTAATTCAATTTGAATAATGCGAGACCTAAATATTAATATTTAACAATAAATTACCCTTGTCATACCATGCATAAAGATATTTAGGCTTAATAGATATTGCTTCATTGTAACATTCAATCGCTTCTTCAAATTAATTCAATTTGAATAATGCGAGACCTCAATATTAATATTTAACAATAAATTACCCTTGTCATACCATGCATAAAGATATTTAGGCTTAATAGATATTGCTTCATTGTAACATTCAATCGCTTCTTCAAATTAATTCAATTTGAATAATGCGAGACCTAAATATTAATATTTAACAATAAATTACCCTTGCTATACCATGCATCTTCATCTTTAGGGTTAATAGATATTGCTTCATTGTAACATTCAATAGCGTCTTCATATTGATTCAATGTTTTTAATGTGTTACCTATAATAATATTTATTAATAGATTACCCTTGTTATACCATGCATGAACATATTTGGGTTAATAGAAATGGCTTCATTGAAACATTCAATTGCTTCATGAAATTTATACAAACAGCCTAATGCATATCCTATTTTTTAATTTGAACATTGGATTACCTTTGCCACTCCATGCAGTATCAGATTTAGGATTAATATAAATAGCTTCGGTGTAACAATTAATTGTGACTTGATATTGCTCCAATTTAGTTAATGCATTACCGATTAATAGAAATTTGCTAAATCATTAAAATGATAATTATAATTAATTAAGCATTTTTCTTTAATAAATCTTCATTACAATAAATTTTATATTACTAAGTACTAATTACTTGCATATTTTTTTTATTAATTTATTGATCAAATTAATTTTCTCTGATGCTGCTTGAATATAAAAACAAAACAAAATACAATCTGAATCACTTTTATTTATTTTGTAAACTTAAAAGTAATACAAAATTTGAGGAAAATGATGGCAAATTTCTATAGATAAACGTTGCTAATTCCTTTGAACTAATGAAATAATGTAAGCAGATTAATTGTCTTTCTTATACATACATTAACTAATAATAGTATCACTAGCATGAAAATTAAATAGAGCCTTTTTTCTTGGTAGAGAATTTAACCTTTTCAATTATGGTGAACTTTAAGCTTATCCGAAATAAATTTCACTGAAGATATTTTTAAAAATTTTCACAGATCAAAGATATTTATAGAAAATAAATGAGACAATTGTTTCCATACTAATTAAGAAAAATCTATTTAGTTTCTATAAATTTCTACCCCAAATGTTGTAGAGGTATTTTGAAAGTATGAGCTTATTTAAGATTATTGTTAGGAATGGATATAATTATGATCTCTAAATTTTATTAGGGGTTAGAATACTTATTGATGATTAATATATCTTTTCAGTCCATTATTCTATCTAATACTTTTAATATCAATTGAAAATAATAAATAACAGGTTACGAAAATATTACCAAGATTATAGTAGAGTATTTTAAAATCATTCAATCTCAATGTTTCGACTTTGTTATCATTTAAGATCATTTCTAAGATTAAGGTTATTTTTTAATTTTTTAAATGTATCTTTCTTCTTATCTTTGTTATTAATTGTAACTATTAATAATCATTATTAGGACTAAACCTGTTGATAAATAGAAATAAATTAGGCTAACTGTACTCTGTTTATATTATCAATTTAATAGTTGTTTCTGACATCTCAATATTAAGCAAATATATACAAAAAATACATATTATAGAAAAAGTTATAGGATAATGATTAAAATGATAATTGTAATGTTTTTAATGAATATTCAAATTCACTTTTGCTTTAAGTCTTCTAAAAAGAAACTTCCTTTGGATTTAAACAATGGTTTTAAATCTTTCCCTTAATGATTAATGAACTGTCCTTATAGGATAAGTGTCCCTGATGCTTCTAACAAAGGAATCTAACATATTTTAAGGATAGTACAATAAGGATTAACTAAATAATAATTAATAATGAATACCATTTGGCAATAAGGAGCAATTCTAAAGAGGTATGTTGAACTAGGCAAGCAAATCTTTATAGTTACTATCTGATTGGAGTATTTCCTTTGATGTTTTTACATTCCAAAGACGAATAGAGTTATCATCACTACCAGAAGCTATTGTATTTCCATCAGATGAGAAATTGACTGAATAAACTGTTGATGAATGACCATCTAATTAGGCTTTTTATTATCCTGTCTTAACATCCCATAAACGGATAGACTTATCTTCACTACCAGATGCTAATGTAGTGCCATCAGGAGAGTAACAAATTGAATAAACTGTTTCAGAATGACCATCTAATTTGGCTTTTTATTATCCTGTCTTAACATCCCATAAACGGATAGAGCAATCATAACCACCAGATGCTAATGTAGTACCATCAGGAGAGTAACAAATTGAATTAACCCAATGTGAATGACCATCTAATTT